>CM021110.1:149667736-149883427 GCA_007115665.2 Sequoiadendron giganteum
TCAATAAGCCACAATAGGATTCTTTGTTACAACTTCATCAAAACTGGATTCCTAAACCAACTATGCCTCAAATTAGGCATCTTTAATAGAGGACCTTATCTTAAATCCTTTTCTAGAACACCAAATTACATTTGGCAGTAGTATATATGTTATCAAACCAAGGATTCCAACATTTTTTTTCAGAAAATCACTCAAAAAAGTATCAAATCACAAAACCCTCCTTTTTACCCAAGAAACTCAGGGTTTATTGAAAAACACTCATCCAACCCTCACACAATCTTATGAATACTTCAAATAGGTATAAAATGGCATACACAAACTGAATTTAACAAGAAACCATGCTTCCCCAACACAAAACACACTTTATCATATCAAAACCACTCTAAATCTCATGGAAAACTCTGAATTTCACTCTAGGGCTTCATGCCCAACACCCTTTGAGACCTTCCCTACACACAAAAAACATTTCCTCACCTATTTATCGATGATGAAGACCCATTCCACAAATTATAGTAATCACAGTGAGTGGAATGGGCCAATTGACATTTTGTATACACATATATATGACATACGTTTTAAGGAAGTAAAATAAAACATCATTTCTCAATCCTTTATTATGGATGTGAATACCACATGGCTTGTACATGCTTCCATTTTGAGCCTATCTTGCAATCATGGCATGCCACATTACCACATTTCTTTAAGGTATTACATTGAAAAAATCATGTGACCTTTGTCTATGCTAGAAATACTAATTGTAAGTATTCTTTATGAAGCCTTGAATGGCATATATTTTGATTTATTTGAATGGATACATTTTTGGGGAACTAATATTCATCTCATTACCATGCTATAGGTAAAATTATTTGGCATGTCCAAGAAATGAACAAGGAAGAAAATAAAAAATGAAGAGTATGAAACCTCCAATAAAAGGATAGAGATTGGTTGGAGGCATATCATGAAAAGAAGAAAATGGAAATGATTGACAAAAACAAGCCAATTGACGAGGAAGCTCAACTGTCGAAAATAGAAAAGGAATTGGCAACACAAAAGGCACATGGTAAGACATATTTGGATATTGTAGTTGGAGACACACCCTCTATGTGAAGTAAATATGAAGGGACACCATTAAGAACAAGTGAACATGGAGGGACACCATCTACCGCAAGTAAATATTGTTGGACACCATCCAACACATCTCAAGTGGAGAGTACATCATCATTCAGATTTGATGAAGAAGGTATGCCATCATCCCCACGTGAACCTCAAGGTATGTCTTCTACTCCACCCTCGATTGAAGGTATGTAAACTATCCCACCTCAATTAAATATTGATGAAATTCCTAATGTTGAGATTTATGTACCTAAGAGGACACCACCTAGAATTTTTCATAGAAATCCAAAGTATTTGATTAATATTGATGAGGATATTTTGTAGCACATGGAAGGTAATATTTCAACACGCACTTGTAGAAGATATGGTGATAAGATTTGGAAATTCTTCTTTGAAAGGCTAAATGAGACCGCAAGATGTCAACTATTTTTTGAAATGATGTGGGGTGTAAAGTATAGAATCATCATGAAGACTCTTGGGTTGAGAACATCGAATGCATCAAGTGAAAACACTATTGTGAAGAATCTATTGCATGCTTATGAGAGTGTGGGTAAGACCTCATGCTCAAAGGATAGTAATCTCACCTGACATGTCATTACATCAAATTTAGTAAGTTTTCAAACAAAAAGAGCTCGTCTCATTAATAAGACGAGTGAACAAATGAGAATTAGTAGAAAAAAATTATCAAGAGCCATTCAAAGGCGACAAAGAATTGAGGGCACTGATTCAAATGAATTATGAACACTCTCAGGGAGACTACCACAAAAAGATAAAGAAGTTGTTGAATCCATGAGAACACTAATTTAATAGTATTGGAAGAATAACACAAGGCCATCCTTGAATCAAAGGGATGTGATAAGAAGAAGAATCGGTAGTCGGAACCATGAGCCACATCCAAAGCATTTTTTGGATATGACTCAAACCCAATTTTTTCATAGATTTTAAACTGATTATACTCAAATTAGTATTTTTCAATTTTTTTTGAAATGCTTAAACCTTTTTATGTCAAGATAAATCACACATGCACTACTTGTTTTTGTAGACTACATATTGAATTCTCTAACCATTATGATTTTATCATTCTATATGTTTAGATTTGGATACTAACAATGTTTTGCAAGAATGTGGCATAGAAGCCCCACCAAAATCTTTAAGAGATTTCTTATCAAATTTTTTTTTTGAAATATAGGATGGCCAAATATTCTATAGGAAAACATGTTTGGATGGTTCATGTGATTGTTGTGGTGGCTTCTAGTGTATGCCAGTATGTCAACATATGGAAAGAACAGATGAGGTGGGAGAAAAACTAGTAGATTTTAGGAAGTATAAAATAGTGGCATATGCTACAAAAGATGAGTCTCAAGAAAAATGGCATGATCTGGTTATTGGGAAGACTCCACTATATTAGATTATGTCCATGTTGTGTGACAATATACTATCTGAGTATGTAATGCATACCCATAGAGCTTGATGGTTGGACACACAATTCAAGCTATGCAAGGACACCTTTCCAGTTGGAAACATAGTATCAGTGGTTGAATTTGTAGAGAACTACACTCTACTGCCACAACGTGAGGTGCAATCACAGTATTACAACACCACATAGGTTTCTATGTTTGTGAACATACCATTCATTCATGCATCTGATAGTACACAAGACCAAAGGAAGGTATTGAGGGAGTACCACTTTTATATTAGTGATGATCACATACATTATCTAGAGTTCATGCAAGGTTGCTTCCAGATGTTCTACAATGGTTTGGATCAGAGGGGCATAGCATACGTTGGCATATAATATGGTCGGATAAGTATGCAACACAGTTCAAGAACTCACACGTTCTATTGGTTGTGCAGGATGCATGTCATTACAAGTGCTCAAGATATGTGGAACTTTTATGAGGTTGGGCATGGAGAGGGGGAGCATGATGGTGCATGAGCATGCATGAAAAGAGCATTAGCACGAGAAGAGTTAAAGTATAAAGACAGTGCAAAGTTGACCAATGCAAGATCGATCGTTGAGTGGTGTAATGCTTTGATGGGTCCATGTAATGAAGGTACATCTTTAGTTCATATATTTTTTTGGTTGATGGATGATACTAACATTGCACCATATGAGTATTGTTGTACATGAACAAGATTGAGTGAGCTACATTCTTTCCTTAGCTCAAATGCAGGTTCATGGAGTATCGATACACAAAAGATGGCATGCTTCTATTCTTCCTATACAATGAAATATTAGAATTATTGTGAGTCAGGAGAGTGGGTTGAAAAATGGCTGACAAGTTATCTTAGCCCACTTCACACGTATCACCCTTTGACAGAATTGGAACTAATAGATGGAATCATCAGTCAACTTTGACCACATATCGGATCTAGTTCAACTAGGTAATATATCTACTTGCTTAGTTGTTGAAATTCTATATTGTTATCTTACTTTGTAGTGTATTCATAATGTTCACTAATTTCAAGAGATTTTGTACACATATCAATGTAGGGCATGCTTATGCAATTATTGTAGATGAAGAGAATGAAGAGGGAAAAAAATATTACTTGTGTCATTGTGTTGAGGCCAAAAATAAATTGGAGGCCCCAGTTATAGATGGAGAAAACATTGAATACCCTACATGATTAGTTGTTGTTACTGGAGTGTGGCTTAGAAGGTACCCACATAAGAGTGTTAAACATTGGTTGTTTCAGAACTTTCACACACATCGTAAGATTCTTCATTACTCAAACCTTGTTTTGGAATCCAATGTTCGTTTGACCAAATATGGGATAGACCTTTGAACAATACCTTTTGGAAGGTCTGTGAGTCTGACCATGAGGCAATACTTGACACAATAAAGAGTAGAGCAGACCCAGATGGTTTGTTGGATTAATTTGTAAGTATATGCACATTGGTTCTTATTAATTTTATACTTGTTTATACATTAATTTTTTTGATGCCAATGCTATCATCTTATTTTACTTTTCCTATTTGTAAGTAACTTGCTAAACATTGATTGTTGTCCCCTTGCAAAAAGTACATATTTATGAGCCATCTAAGAGAATCTTAGCTAGTAAAGCAATGCAACATCCTTATTTTGATAATCTTGATAAATCTCAATTATGATTTTAAGCCATTACAAAAGTGCATGCAAAGCTTGGTGAGGGAATTTCAAGTTATTTGTTTGAAGTTAACCTTATCATGAACACCTATGATGTAGACATTATAAGAGCATTTCAAATTCCAAGATATTCTATTCATGAGAGGTGTTGTGTGCAATAGGTACCTTGGAACTCTTAGTGAAGATGTGTGACCAGAAGTGACTAAGTTGAGAGACTTTCATGCCTATTTGTAAGTGCCTTCCATCTATTTTCATTTCTATTTTGGATGCTCTTTTTTTTTATTCTTTTACTTTGCATATCTATAAGTAAACTACTAAAAATTGATTGGTCTCTCCTTGCAAAAAATTGTGATTTATTAGTCATTGAAGAGAATCTCATCCAAAAAGGAAATGTGACATCCTTATTTTGATGATCTTGAGAAATATCAATTTTGATTTGAAGCCATTATAAAAGAGCATGTGAAGCTTTGCGAGGGAATCTCAAGTTACTCATTTGAAGTTAACCTCATAATGAATACCTATGATGTAGATATTATAAGAAAATCTTGAATGTATGAGTGATATTGTAAAATATTTGTGAGAACATACTAATTAAGGCACTGTAATGAGATTTACTTGTAATGGGATTTATTGAAATAATGAAATTTGGTGCAGAGGCACCAAGGTTATTGAGAAAATTTGGTTCATGAAAGTCTTAAGTTAGTTTTGTTTTTTGAGTTTTGTTAATTGAATAAGGTCATATTAGACCAATTTATAATGTAATAAGTAATTTTAGTTGGTTTTGGGTTCATTTTGGAGTTCATATTGTATATTTGTCAAAATGATGTAAAATTGAAAAAATTGAAAAGTTGTCAATGTGAAAAAACTGCAAAAAAATGTGAACTTGAAGCACTTGATTCTGATAGGAAGTGATTCTTGTAGAAATACAGGGATACAATCAACTCACTGACATAATATAAAATAATTCCAACCTCCTTCCTTCCCTCAAAACTCAATCTTGGCTTATTTTCAACTTTGCACCTAGTCACTCTTGTAAGTCTGCAGACCTATTCTTTCCACCTTCATTCTCAAAATTCCTAAAAAACATTTAGAAAAAACCACCATTTTAGGCACCCTTTTAAGCCTTCTTCAACATACATGAAAGCCTCATAAGACTCTTTTGGATCAACTTTCACAAAACAAGCAACCCCCCCTAATTCTTCCTATCACACACAAAACACCAATGGGCATCATTAACTAGTCTTCCTTGAAACCACCAATTCCTCTACTTTTAGGGTGTGATAAGCCCTCTAACATAGAAAAACCCAAAAACCCTCTCCATTCATAAGTTAGGAAAGGGTTTATAGACATACAAACTGACCCTCTTAAGACACCTCAGTAAAAAAAAGTACCTAAAAGATTCTCTTAAAATAAGGTATACAGACCGACCCTTAATAAGTGGCTTCTAAAATGCACAAAATCACTTGAAATCCAACCAAATCAAAACTAAAATAGAGTTAATTCTGTTGCCCACCTAATTCCATCAAAAAGAGACCACAATCGCTCTGAGTTATGTTCAACCGACTCGATCCCTTAAGGGTCTAAAGTGCAAAAGGGCATAAATCTTTGATAGGGTATTACTCAGAAACCATGGCACTTATGAAATCTTTTTCTGAGCCTACAAGATCATGTTGGTCCCCTCTAAAATAATATCTCTCAGTTTTTGTTATCTCAAAGTGGTTTTCTTGTGGTGTCCAATTTTCACTTCATGGAAAAAGTGTAAAATGCAAGCAGTGCAAAGTTGCAAAGTGGTGCAGGTTTTGTTTTTTAGCTTATGTGACCAAACAAGCAGTTCAAACACATTCAAATAGGTTTTTTATGCAATGAATGGTCCCCTTTCACACCCAAACACGTGGAATCACTTTGAGATACATTCAGCTAGATCGATTCCCTAAGGGTCCAAAGTGCAAAATGTTTGCAAACTCCAGCATGACGTTACTTGGATACCTTGATACTTAGAAATTTATCATCTAATCCTATGGGATCATGTTGGACCCCTCTACAATAACCTCTCTTGGTTTTTTCTATCTCAGAGGAATTTTCTTGTGGTGGTGAATTTTCACTTGGGGAAACA
The DNA here is from genome assembly GCA_007115665.2 of Sequoiadendron giganteum. Lineage (NCBI taxonomy): Eukaryota > Viridiplantae > Streptophyta > Pinopsida > Cupressales > Cupressaceae > Sequoiadendron > Sequoiadendron giganteum. The sequence goes on from CM021110.1 coordinate 149,674,070, forward strand.
GTTGTCAAATGCAAGTAGTTGAAAGTTGCAAACTGGTGCAACTTTCATTCTGCACCTTATGTGACCAAACAGACTATTCCAATGCATCTAAATAGGTTTTTTACTGCTAAGAATGGTCCTTTTTTGTACCCAAACCCGTAGAATCACTCTGAACTATGTTCAACCAGATTGATCCCTTAAGGGTCCAAAGTGCAAAATGGTAACACAATTTATCATCTTGTTACTCGAATACCATGGTGCTTAGAAAGTTCTCATCTAGTCCTATAGTATCACATTGGGCTCCTCTACAATAATCTCTCTTGATTTTTTCTATCTCAGAGGAATTTTCCTATGGTGGTGAATTTTAACTTGGGGAAAAAGTTGTAAAATGCAAGTAGTTGAAAGTTGCAAAGTGGTACAACTTTCATTTTGCAGCTTGTGTGACCAAATGAACTGTTCCAATGCATCCAAATAGGTATTTTTATGCTAGGAATGGTCCTCTTTTGCACCCAAACACGTAGAATCACTTCGAGCTATGTTCAATCAAATCAATCCCTTGAGGGTCCAAAGTGCAAAATAGTTGTAAACTTCAGCATTTGTTTACTCAAATACCATGATGCTTAGAAACTTCTCATCTAATCCTATGGAATCATGTTGGTTCCCTCTAAAATAACCTCTCTCAATTTTTTCTATCTCAGAATAATTTTACCGTGGTGGTGAGTTTTCACTTGGGGAAAAAGCTGTCAAATGAAAGTAGTTGAAAGTTACAAAGTGGTTCAACTTTCATTCTGCATCTCGTGTGACCAAATGGATTGTTCCAACGTGTTCGAATGGGTATGTTTACTCTATAAATGGTCCTATTTCTCACCCAAACATGAAGAATCGCTCTGAGCTACATTCAACTGGATCGATCCCTAAAGGGTCCAAAGTGAAAAAGAGAAGCAATATTTGAAGGGCTATTACTCAAAAACCATGACATTTACGAACTCTCCATCTAAGCCTATGAGATCATGTTGGGACCATCTATAATAACCTCTCTTGGTTTTCATTATCTTAGATTCATTTTCTTGTGATGTCCAGTTTTCATTTGATGGAAAAAGTGTCAAATGCAAGCAGTGTAAAGTTGCAAAGTGGTGTGAATTTTGTTTTGCAATTTGTGTGACCAAAAAAATTGCTCCAATGCATCCCAATAGGTACGTTTATGCTAGGAATGGTCCTCTTTTACACCCAAACACACATAATTTCTTTGAGCTACATTCAACCAACTTGATCCCTTATGATGGCATGGAAAACAATCAAAAAGAGAAACATACACACAATGATTGAGAAGTCCAAGTTCTCCACAAATAAAGTGTATGATCATTGGAAACTCGAATTTAGTGGTTTTTGAAGAGTTTGAAGGAGAATATCAATAAAATATCTTTGTTTCTTTGTTAATTTATGTGCATTTTCTTAATTTCTAGCCTGTGTATGGGTTTGTATAATAGTATTTTTCTCTAAGATGATATAAATCTATTGTAGAATGGTTTTAGCTTTGATTAGAATCCATTCTTGTGTAATTCTATTAATTTCCAAGCAACTTTGAAGTAGATTTCTAAAATAGGTCATAACTTGCTCATACAAGGGTTTGAGTGTAATATGTTGAAATAGGTCATTCCACTTATTGTTCAGGTTGTGCCTTGGTGGAATGGGCCTAATGTAAGTAGGATAGGGAGTAGGTATAAGAAAAAAGCATTGGTAAAGGAATTGGAAGAGATTACTAATGCTGCCCCAGTTGAAAATTCAGAATTTATGCCTTAAAAGCAAGGCTAGAAGAGGTAAAAAGAGGAAATTGCTTGATAATAAGTTAATATATGCTGGAAATAGAGTGAGGTTGTCGATTTTGATGTGTTCAAAATTTCTTCAAGCACAATGGAGGTGAAAATTATGTTATGGCATGATGCCGTAGTTGGGAAGAGAGGGGTTTTCAATGAAAAAGGGAGGTTTGAGGGAGTAAAAGTGGGTAAAGTCAGGAGGCAGCATAATTTGGTGGTCAATTAAGTTTGTGCAGGAAGAATGAAGAGTGCTGAAAGAGGCTTTGAGGTTGTATGTGGTTTGGGTTCGAGTTTGGGGGTTTGGTTCACCGGTTTGGCCAAAAACATTTGGAGGGGGGTCTAGTTTGTTTTGGGTTTGTTAGTACAAAAAACATGTAAAAACAATATATATATATATATCTATATATATGCAGCCTAGAAGAATGAATTAGGATTAGAATATAACATAACATCATATAAACAACAAAACCACCATAAACTTGAATGTCATTTAAAACATGCATGATAAATATTCATCATTGAAACTTGAATTGTGGTAGCTTGATATACATAGTCTATTGATGACAGGGTTCAATTTGTCTGATTTTGAAAAAAGAAGCCAACTGAGTGTAGTTATCAACACTATTCAAAAATCATAAGAATTTTTTTAGTAGACTAGCCATTTTGATGTCTTCTTGTAGTCTCAAACATTATTTTGTATCATTGTTACATTGGTCTTGAGAGTGGTAGCTTAATATAGCTCCACAATACAATTTTTTTTTTTTTTGTGCAATGTAACAGTGGCATAGGCATATTTTTCTTTGAAAGAACCAAAGGGTGACTACACAATTGAAGTGTATAAACACATATATTTTTGTAATATCAAGGATACCTTTTGAAATATTTTTATGAATAATTTCTTGCAATACCGATTGAAAATGTGTTTTTTTCTTTTACATAAAGTTGTTTAGCATCAATCAATTAATATTCAAGAAAAACCATGAATGACAACAATGATCAATGCTAGGGATAACCAATTAATAAATATACATGTGAATAAGGGAAGCACAAGTACTCAAAAACATGTAAGCCTTGAAGTATACACACGAATACATAGTATAATTAATACAAAGTATATGTATGAATACAAGGTATACGCATGAAAATAAGTAAGTCACAAAGTATACATTGGAACACATGTAAGAAATAAAGTATACACATAATTTGTAAAGTATACACTTGAATACACGTAACTCATATCTATTAAACCATGAAGTTAGAATGGAAATATGGACACCATCGATTAAAAATATTTGTATTAACCAAATAGGCATGTAGGCATACATCAATATATGTCGATATAAGTATGAAATATTGGTACAAAATAGCCATATAGGTTTACGAGAATGCCATATAGGCATACAATGTCAAATATATCCAATAAAAAATATGTACAAAAATGCCATGTAGGCATACAACAAAGGGCTTTGGAATCAAAAGTCATCACTCTCCATCCCCTCAAAATAAACTATTTTCCTTTTCTTGTCGATCGGATGCTGATACGTCTATCACTCATTTATGTTGTGGTCAAGGAGTTCTCCTGGTGGTCCTCCTAGTGTTTAGTTCTTTATGAATTTTTATCTGTTACAATAAGAAGTAAAGACATTAATGTATAGAAATTACATTATAAAAGATGATATATTTAACAAAATAATCACTTACTGCCATCTGATGATCACTCTCCTTGAGGGAAATATTCACAAACCCAGACTGAGGTGTGTTGAAGCCTTGAATAAACCATCCAAATAGAAATTAAACAACAAATCAATAATGGTTTTCTTTTTCACTAGAACTAACATCTATAACAACGAATTTAAATTGAAATTTAGTAATTTTCCTCATACCTCCCCTGTTAGATCCATTGAGGATTCTATAGCAAATGAAAAACTAATCTTCATCACCCTCGTCACATTTAGAGGTGTCTCTACTTGCAAAACCAAAAATAAAACAACAAATTATTCAATCAAAAAAACTACAATAACGATCCACGTCGTGACTTATAATGTATGAGATAATAAACAAAATTTTGAATACTTATTAAACTATATATTTCTAACTATCATGCTTACTATTTTCCATATCCATATCTTATTTGAAAGCACGTGTTTTGACGATTTTACCCATAGCAGAGAGCCGGTGAACCGTTTGATAAAATGCTTTCGTAGACATGTACAATAACTGTGGTGGCATAGAGAAGGCAGTGAACTGTTTGAAAAAATACCTCAAAGAAATGGGGTCTCGTGGTGATGGAATGCCATTAAAAACAAATTCAAATCATGGCATTCCATCACCATAAGACTATTGGCACTCTCAATTTTGCAAATTTGAGGTGCCCATTTCGAGAAAATTTGCTTTTGTGCTTGAGGGGTCAGTCTGAGTGACCCACTTTGGAGAATCAGAATATGAGGCCTATTGATTTCCAAGAAAAACCCATTTGCAGACATGTTTCATTGACATATGTGAACGTGCCTATCAATTTTTCAGCTTCCCATGATAATTTTTGTCAAGGTTTTGAAAAGTGAAGCTAGAGGGTTTTTGCATTGTTCTTTTGTTTGCAGATTATCAGTTTGCGAAACAGCCTCCTATTTGAAATTGGATTTCATAGCCAGTTGACTATCATGTCAAAATAAATATTGTTATGTGTTATCCATACCTAAATAATCTTGGGTGTCATTTTTTAGAGCCTCATGATCTGATTTTCTATTTTTAGTAGAACAAAACCAAATGCACTTTGTTCAGTTCCACCTCTGCATTCCTGAAAACCTTTCAGACTAGTCAACTTTGATCGTTAATATCTTTTGATCAAAGATGTTTCATGGAATTTCCTTTTGTACATGTGCTTAGGGTACCTTAATGAACTCATGTGTCTGATGGAAGCTCGCTAGAAAATGTTTCACTATTTTTTCAAATTGGTAGTTGAGTGAGTTTTAATTGTTTCAGAACAGTTGTTGTTTCAGAAAAGTTCAGCTGAGCAAATTTGTCAATTAGTATCTTCCACCTCATGACTTATCTTTCTGAGCTATTTGTTGCACTATATTCTCAAGATGAATTTCTATAGGTTTTCAGGTTTATATTGCTTTGACAAGTCATTTGACCTATTTTCCAGGCCGATTTTCACCATTCTGCAAAAGTGCTTGAAGGCAAGTTTTAATGAAAACCCACTTCGTGTTTTCACTCCAGATATATTCAAAAGTTGTCTCAAACAGATTTGGAGTTGAAAACTTCTTTGAAAATGATTTTTTTTTAGGTCGGGCCCATATTGGGACCTGGCTTGTTTCTCACAGTTGAGTTTATAAGTGTTTTCAATGTTCATCAGGGAGATACAATATGTTAAAAGTTTGTGTAATTATTAGAAGGTGGTTTCCAAGGATTTTAAAATCCATTACAAGTGAAAGCATTAGCATTATAACATTATGCCTCAAGTTTGCACCAAGAGTACAAGTTATTGGAGTCTAAGAAATCAGCGAAACCATGCAGTAATTATTCAAATGGGATTTTATTCATGCCCTGTCTGTCACAAACAGCTAATAATGGAAACATGAATGTTTTAGTGGTGCGAGAGAAAATACCAAAATCAATGAGATGACAAAGTTTTGCAAAGGTTGTTTGAATGAAGAGCCACACCTATCAAACAACATCTTAGTAGGTATAGCATATGTCACTTTGGAAGCACCATTGAAAAGAATGTTATGAAGAGAGATTAGTATCTCAGTATTCAAGAGTTGTAGTAGCAAGGTATTTTGTCTCCAAAGCAATAGTTGAAATAGCAGACGGAAGAACTCAAGGCTTGCATTAAGTTTTAATGAAGCCAATGAATGCTGATGGATAGTGAGAGGCAGTTCTTGCTTTTCTTTCCAAAGAAGAATTGATAAATTTTAACAATATTAAGACAATTACAACAACTGAGAAATGGCTCTATATGGTGTATACTGGGGATGTGAAATGATCGAATCTGTTGTAGAATGCATTAAAGATTCTTTCATTTTGAAAAAGGTCGGATGGGAGGTGGTTCTAGCTACAAATGGTGAGGGCAGTCACCATGAAAAAGAAGTGACAGATGTATGCATAAAAATTGGAAGCATAGGTAAGGTAAGTGGCCTATTTGACAAAGCTCCTCTGTTAAATACAAAGCTCCAGGGGTGCCACAGTGATTGCTGCACAGGCACACCATTAACGTGTTTAGAACGCTTCAACAATTCTTAGGCAAATGCGATTAGTAGCAGATGAGGATTGGCGCGCAGGTTTGTGTGAGAGGGCAGCGAACCTATGACAAGGATGTGGTCTCACGAATGCTAGGATTGCATGATATGCACAATGAATTTGTTGAAAGGACCTCAAAACTTTTAGGCAAATGCAACTTGTAAATGTTGCTCAAGCCAAACAATGGAATGTTGTGATTACGCACTATGTACAAAATGAAATATGTTAAGAATGTTTCTGAAACTTTCAAACCATTGCATGCGGCGCCATCGAGCAAATCTAGAGGGTTATTGAGTGAGGACTCTGTCAGGCATGGTTTTGTGCAAAGAACAATGGAGATGTCAGGTGACAAGGACCAAATACCCCAACCTTTGGTAACACCTTCCCTACCTTGCCCGCGCGTGAGCCTTTGATACCTGTCAAAGGCGAGTAAGGGAAACGCCATCACTTGCATGGCAAAATGGATTTGAGAAATTTTCTAGCGAATGCAGTTGGCGTGGGGAATGTTTGGAGCCACATTCAAAACAATAATGAGCTTGGTGGAGCTGTTGAAGGAGCGTGCACTTGGGATATGCCATGGCGGGTGCACAAAATGGATTGTTAAGTTACTTTAGAGATCTTTAAGCAACTAAAATGGACAAAGAAGGGTGCGGTTTGTGCTGACAGTGGAAATGTATCAAAATTGTTTGAGGAAATTATATTTAGGAAATGATTGCGCTTGCGGAGAAGGTGAGTTAGTGTCGTGCCTGGCTTGGGCATCACATGGATTTATTAAATGTTTTAGAATCTCCACAAAACTCTTGGAAAGTGCGGTTTGAAGGGATGCCCGCGCGGGGGAAGGTAGTGTTTCACTTGTTTTCTAATGGGACAAGGTCACAATGTTGTTTGGTTTCTGTTGGTTTGTTTGAGCTGCCACCGTTCCAAGAGCCTTCAAGAAAATGCTTTGGCAGAGAAAACCAGTGAAGGTGGCCATCGCTTAGTAAATTGAAAGCTGTTCATAAGGTGCTAAAGGAACCCCATGCACTAGTAAGGGTATCAAATGCAAAAAGGGAGAGCTAGGCGCTAGGCTCGAGCAGGATGAGGATTGTTTGGCGGCCATTGCCAAAGCGGAGAGAACACCAAATGACAAATGAGGAACATAAATTAGGGCACAAAATGGAGAGCGGATGAGATCAACAGTCAGCAAACAGGGTTGGCTCCAGCCAAATCTCCGTCGTCGCTCGCCATATCGCAATCGGGATGTTGATTGCGGGGAAGTAGTGGTGGATTGTTTTTTATGTTTTTCTTTTAGTTATCCCCCTATTTTATAAGTCCAGTTTGCCGTATAACTTGAAAAGGCATTTTAAATTTGAGTGTTTTATTGGTTTTTATCAATAAAATTTTCAATAGGGGGTGGGACCCGCTCTGTATTTTCTTAGTTAATGGAGAAAAATTCTCGTGCAAAATGCAAAAGAGAATCAACGGAAGAGATTTAATGTTGACTCCAGCAAAATCCAAATTGTTGCCCGTCGTATCGTGATCCAGAGTTGCAATCAGGATTTTGATTGCGAGATGGCGGGGGGATGAGTGTGGGCCCAAGACTTTTGAGCGCTTACATTATTTTTTAAAATGTTGCCAGATGCAATGTTTAATTGGCTAAGATGGGAGGCTCCAAGCAAAATGTTAAATTTCTTCTCCATGGGAAAAATGTAATGGCCCGACAAATGTTTATTTAAAATGTTTTATTTTAAATAAATGTCTAAATTGGTAAAGTGTGGGGAAAAGATTTAAAATGAAAGTGCACGGGATGGGGTAAATAAAGTATTTACTATGGAAGTAATACGATTTTGCTGGGGTGAAAAATCAAATGGTGAATACTTTGTGCTGCTGGGTAAAGTATTTAAAATACTTTGCATGGAGGGATTAAGATAAGTGAAAATATTTTATTTACTGATGGTGAATAAAATAAATACAACAGTGCAACATTAAAATGCAGCAAAGGGCAAAACAAGAACAACGGTAAATGGATTTTCACGGGAGTGGAGTTTTTCCTTTCAGCTGCAAGTAATGATTGTAGGTATACACATGGACTTTTTTCTGTTAGAAAACAAATTGGGCACATGCTGTTTTGAGAACAGAATAAAGTTTGTTACAAGGAAATGAAGATGATATTTTGCAAATTACTGTTCAACGGTGGAGATGTTTCCAGATGGCTTTTCCTGTTCGATTTTAGGGTTTCTTCTGGAGTTTCTTCTCTTCTACTTATTCTCTTCTTTTCTCATTGTAATAGGTTAGCAAGTCGAAATTTGGAGTGGAGCTGCATAGCAAATTGTAAAATCTGTAGTTACAGAGGCAATGCAAGTTGGATTTTATGCCATTTTATTGTAGAATTTGAGTTTATTGGGATTTAGTGTTTCATAACAGTACTGGCATTTGAGTTTAATTGACAAATCCAGGCTCATGTCTCTCCTATGTGCAAATGTATTTGAATTTTGAATGAAGTAATCAAGGGTTATTCTGTTCATCTCACTGTTGTGGTGTGTGCAATTCTGGTTTTAGCTTTAATTCAAAGAATTAATTAAACTGCTTAAATGAGATTGCAGATTGATATGTTTTGTACAAGGATTTGGTAAGTAGTATTGAGTTGAGATACAAATTGGTGATATTGTAAGGCAGTATAATCAGAGATATTATATGCTATGTGTTGAAATCTGCTATGAACCATTAGGTGTTGGTGAATTTGACTCCTCCAATGGATATGGCACTGGTTTGATTTGCATCTGTTCTTTGTGATTCAGTGTTTGTTTGTGTTCACCTGGGGCTTGCTACCAATTTTTAAACATAATGATTACCTTTCACCATGAAATTGTATTGTAATTATCTCACGCTCCAAGTGGTTGATATTACTGATAAACAACCAATTCTATTCAGTTCTATCCCATTCTGTTGAGCTATTAAGTGGGATTATCTGTTTGAAGTTAATGATTGTTTATAATTTTGTTGCAGAAGTTGTAAATGCATTAAGGGATCACCCTCTTGGGTCCTGTAGAGCCCAAAGTGTAGGAGATCTTTTAAAATCCTCATCAGTTGGTCCAGGTCCTCCGAGCTGCCCTTGATTGGAATTGGCAATTCCATAGGTAGATTAGGAGACAAACTTGGTTTACATTAAAAAACACCAACAGGAGTAACAAGCTAAAAGCCATGGACAAATGTCACATTTTCATTCGACAACTTGTCCAAAGGATCAAACCAAAACCAGTACAATTGCTTTGCAAAAGATAAAAAGGTACAGCGCTTGAGGACAAAACAATTGTAGAAGTTGTTACAGAAGATACTTCTCTGATTTGCATAATGAGACAAAATGGGGAGGCGCATGATCTGTCAGTTGTACTTTTCCACCCATGCTGCAAATGCATCTTCTAAGGGCCAAGGAGATGCAATAATTCTTCTGACATGATTGAAATGAGAGGAATATTCCTCCTCTGTACACCTCTTTGCATCATTAGAAAAATTTACAAGACTTGTCTCCAGCTTAATCAAGTTATCTAAGGCAGCATTTAACTTGTCCACATCTGTATCGTCTTTTACAAAAATAGAACCTAAGATGGGAGACAAAATACTACTAAATTCAGCTCTCCACACCTTATAATCCTTTAATTTTCCATCATCGGACAAAATTTTAGGCATAATGCCATGCTCAAGATCTTCAAAAAACTCAAATGACTACCCCATAGGAAACTCGTAACTCTTATGTAGAACCATGTTGTCCTCATAGAGTCTGAATTCTCCAAAAAGATACTTAATTCAATAGGGGCATTAATGCCAAAATTTGCCCTTTCAGACATCTTTTCAATTAATTGCTTTCTTGGCCACCAAGTATCTTGGATGCTCTTGAGCCTAGCCTATAGTGGGAGATGGATGGCATGAGCAACAACAATTAAATTATATCCATTCCAAGCATTTTCTAGGTGGCCTAAAATGCATGATAGCCTATGACCAAGTAGATTATCAACAACCTTAGAAAAAATCTCCTTTTCCTCCACCTTTGCCCATTTCTCCATATCTATGCTCTCTTCCAACTCCTTTTTCAATTTGCTTACCTCTAAGGTAAGGGCTGCCTTCTCTTGATCTTCCTTAACTCCTACCACAGTTTGAGGAGTTGGAAGCAACCCTGTGACAACATTAACATGTTCTTGCAACTTTAAATTTAAAGCATTTACCTTGGCTAGGTCTGCTTCCAAATTTCTTACTGCTACTTCTATGAACATAGTTGTGTTCACGGTTAATGTTGCCACTTGAAGAGCACTAGTATCCCCCAATCTTCTGACAATCAATTTTCCAATTAATTCATTGGTGTCATTATGACTTGGGGTTTGTTGGTCTTAGGGAAAATTGACCAAATAGTCAAGGTCTCATGCCTTGGATTGATGCCTGATCCAAAATACAATGCATCAAACTTGCTCCGCTTATGATAGCACAGGGTCATCTCCCTCTTTCCTTCTTATGATATCAAATGCTATTGTTGATGATATGTCCCATCCTGGCAGCAACAAACATCCACTTTTTCTGACAATCTCCCTCCCCTTATCCGGTGTCATGTTCTCCATGTCAACATTTACATTTGCCCATATCTCTGCCACAATCTCATCTTTATTATCCTTTGTGATTCTTGTTTTGGATTCTTCCATCTTTAACGTGAAAGCTTCAGCTCTATTTTTCAAGAGGAAGTCCTTAAATTCCTAGGTGAACTGATGAGCTTGTCATTTGACATAAATTCAGTGCATGCCAAGGCTCTAACATCATCCACCACATGTCCTCTAATCTCAAAATTTATTAACATCCTCTCATTAGAAGGCCTTTCAACCTTATCCCTAGATGGGGTCTGTATCACTTGTATCATAACTGAATCATTTGGAAACTCATGAGGATCTAGAGGATAGTCTACCAGAGTTTGTGTTGTAAGAGCTATTTGTTGCAGAGGTGTGACCTGTTCAAGGCTTGATTGCTCCATTACTTGAGAGGAGGGGCCAGGTCTATCTACCTGAGGCAATTTCAAAGGCAAATTAGCCAATAAATTAGCTGCATTATCCAACATGGTCATGATTCTAAGGACTAGGTCCTAAATCTCTATATGTGCACCTTTGTAAGAGGGATCCACCCCCTTTCTCCTCTCTTTTGCAATTTGTATCTTTACCCATTGCTCCCTCCTCTTTGTGGCTTCAAACTCTGATGAACAATTCCTGATTAGATCCTCAATTGGATCATACTCATGAACAAATGCAACAAGTTTATACTTGATAGCATCGTGGATGAAATTCTCAGGATCACATCTCCTTACCTTATCTACCCTCGTTCTATAGGGTATCAACTTGTTGAGAAGCAACTCCAAATTCCAAACCCTCTCTAGCAGTGACCTGGAAGCCTGAGAAAATCAATGTGGATGGAAAGATTGCATGCTTCTTGTAATTTCTGAAATGAGTCTTATCTGACTCATTCAACTACCAGATAATCTCTAAAAATGCAATTTTGTCCGGGACAAACTTTAGCAAAATGTGAGGTGCCTTTGGGGAACCATAGACCCTTATCACTGTGGCATTTGAATAGAAAAACCAGTCATCCCAATTATGATCAAAACCCAATTCGGGTTGGAGGTCCTTTGGTCTAAGGAATTTTTTGACAGACCCCAATCAAACCTCTGACCCAAATTTCTCAGAATCTCTTTGACAAAGAATTCCTCGAAAATGCTATCATTTGAAGAGTCACAATTGCTATCCCAGATGTATGTCCATTCCTGCACGGGGAGCAACCTCTTTTGAGCATCAAAAGCTCTTATTTGCAGACAAGGAGACCAAATCTTCCTTCCATTGTAAAGAAGAATATGGTAGAGTAAAGAATACTATTTGAAATGGATAGTGTTCTGCTGGGTGAAAATTATGTAATCAACTTTTCAATAGATGACACAACCTAGACTTCAGCCACAACTATGTGAGATAGAATCTCTCCTCTCAAAAAGGGGAGGCGTCCTTCTTATTGCTAATAGAAGCTATGGTAAAACTAATAAAGTATTTACACAATGTACACTACACTAACGAAATGGGGGGGGGCGGGGTGTGTTACATTCATGCTTCTCTCTTTTTTCAGAGAAGATGTTTTACAATGCTTCACGATTTGGAAGTTCTAGATCTAATAACTGAAACGTAACAAAAAATAGTAATGCCAATACCTCTATCTTGTCAAAGCAAAGCGTAGAGATACTAGATGTGATTTATAATAACAAAGTAAAGGAAAAGGGAAAGCTCACGAAGGCACAAAGTCATTCCATAGCTTTTTCAATGTTGGATCAGCAAAAGTATCGTTTGTCGCATTAGAAGCACAAAGTCTTCTTAGATGCAGCAATTCCTCGAACAACTTGAACGATTACAAGCACAAAGTCTTGTAGATCTTTCAACCAAAGTATCCACACATAAAAGTAAATCCAAATAATAAATGCAACACAAAGTTTACATAAATTACTTGAAGGCCTTCAAATACCATTCGCTAATCACCACCAATCTTACTCAAATCCAAAGAGAATTGATTCCAACACAAAGTCTAGCATTCAATTTCCTTCTTTATTGATTAAATTCAGTTTCACAAAATTGAACACAAAGTTTCAATGTTCGTTTCAAAAGGGCAGCACTTCGTTGCAAAATACTAAAGGTAAATATTACAATAGAGATCCCTCTTATTTATAGAAAAGAGGGAAGAGCTAATCTAGGAAATCAGTTGAGTAAAAATAGGAAACCCTAACATTGACTAAGTCAACATGTAATTTATCTCCGTGGAATTACATCTCATATTTTCGATGTAATTACACTTCACAAAAAGACATTTAAGATGTCAAAAACTATTTACAAAATGCATATGAGAATGCATCAAAATATTCAACATCGGGAGATTAGGAATCTTCATGGTTCCTTGCTTGGGCATGGAAGTCTTCATATTTCTTCTTGGTCTCTTGTATGAACGTATCATCTGGGCCGACTGTGTAATCTACAAAGGTGTGAACTCTTGTGATCGACCTACTGGCGGATGAATGGATTTTCTTGCACCTGCGAAGATGCATCTTGAGATTATCAAGTGTCAGTCGTATATCGCAAATGACATGTATTGAGGCTTTTGAAAAACTGGCATCCTCAACTTGCAACATGATGAATTCTTTGTAGATCTGGGATAGTTCACTGGATTAGAAAATGTCACCTTCAAGATCACTTGATGAAATCTAGAGAGAAATTGCAAGGATGGTGAATCAACAAATGTTAGCAGAAAAAGATGCATTGGGAAGCGTGAAGCGAGCAAACGATGTTAAGTGTGAAAAGAGCAAATAGGCATGGAAAACGATGTGGGAGTGGAGAAACATGGTCCGGAGCGAAAACAGAGTGGCTTGGAAGTGTTTAAAGCAAAAATTGCCAAAAGTGTAAGGGCGCTAAAAATCAGAGCTCTTGCATCAAAAACTGACTTTAGGTGCAAGGGTGCTAAAAATCAGAGCTCTTGCACCATAAACTGACTTTAGGTGTGCAAGGGTGCTAAAAATCAGAGCTCTTGCACCAAAAACTGACTTTAGGTGCAAGGGCGCTAAAAATCAAAGCTCTTGCACTTTGGAGGTGAAAGAAAGAAGTCAAGAATGAAATGGAGTGAACCAAAATCACTTTTAAGTGATTTAGAAGTGTTAAAAACTAACTCAAGTTGCCCATTTAATTGAGGCACAAAAAGTGGCACTTCTAGTGAAATATGCATAAGAGCCAAAAAATGATGCGTTAGTCAAAAATTAACTAAGTTAGGAGGTTAAGTGCAATGGTGCTAAAAATCAGCGCCCTTGCACCAAAGTCCAAAATTACTTAAGTGCAAGGGCGCTGATTTTTGGCGCACTTGCACTTTTCATACTTAGAAAAAATTACACAAATGCAGGAGCGCTCTTTTTGGAGCTTTCGCACTTTTTCCAGTTTTGCGAAGTATGATCAGTAAAAGTTCGTGCGAGCACTCATTTCGAAGGTCTTTGCGAGGTGAACGCAGGGGGATGCTCAAATTGACTATCCAAGACTTTGGAACGCATTTCGAGGTGGGTCAAAAATCACCTCGTTTTGCGTGCCTGAACATCACGAACCTAGGAAACAGACAAGTTTCATAGGGGGGTTAACCGTGGAATGAGCATTGCTAGTTTCCGTGATAACATGTTCTCATTTTCCTTAATGGGAAATAGGGCCTTATGGATCCCATCTGAGATGAAGACCGCATAGACAGAAGGCTTGTTTATATCTCTACTTTGAATATCCACAGCCAATACTATCATGTTGATTGGTATTTGTGTCTTGCAATCCATGCCCAAGACCTAGCACAATGCAAAGTAGGTCTTCACAAAATAATCTTCAAAAATATCATAGTTGAAAGGCTCCAACTCCCCATTGGCAAATCTTTTCAACTCTCTGTTTTGCCCTCTTGGCTTGAAACTAGGCAACCACTTTACTCTGTAACTATCTCTTAATCTTTGGTACTCTCTGGTCAATGCTCCTAGGTCAACTAGCCACTGAGCATTTTTGTCAAGATTGAAGACTTCACAGATGCAATTTCTATCAAGGGTTACCAAAGGAATACCCTTCCCACTGAATAATGTTCTTTTGTCCAAGTTGTAAGCCCTAGCCACAACTCTTATTAGCTCGACATTAATGAAAACATTAGAGCAAACCAACCTCTCGACTCCCAATCTCTAGATGTTAGAAATGTGCCCATCTTCCAAACATTTTCTGAAGCAATATTTGAATAGGGTATAGCCATGAATGGGGATTATTGCATATCTTCGATAGTGATTATTATTCATCACACTATCGGCTAAAATTTTGAAACCTTGAACAACTCTAGGTCTCTTTGAAGACCCTAGCAACTAGGCCATTATATCCTCATCTAAATGTTGGAATGTGATGCTGTTGATTGTTGTCATTAATGGTTGTCATTGATGTCAACATATCTTGTTTGATTGATTAAGGTTCGGTTTTGATGCTTTGGCGATCCGGATTGGTGTTGTGCTATGATGATCTATCTTTGGTCTTGCTTGTCTCGGTCCCCTTCATTTTACAATATAATGAGATACTCTTATGGGTGTGGACCGATCTGGAAATTGGTTAATGTGTCTCGAAACATTATTTGCATTGTAACGTGTATATTCTATTTCAGATATCATGGTTGATTTGAGCGAGGAGGTTCTCTATGGTCCACGTTTCATTCCTTTCCACCACGGGAATGTTTTGTGGTGACCTAATTCAATTTGTGTTTGGCCAACTTAGGAGATTATGAAGGCATGGAATGGTATAAGTAAAAGTTGATCTTGTTCGATGAAAGTAAGTGTGGTGAATGCGAATCTAAAAATCTAGACATTGTGTAGTATGTGAAAGTATATGACTGGAGGCAACAGACAGTGAGGTTCTTTTGGTGTCACTATTGGTGACAGTTACTTCCAGTGGTGGATTCCCTTTCATCATTCTTCTAGAAGTGAGCCTTTTTCTTTTGGCAGTGAGCCTATTTACTTTTGGCTGTAATAGCCAGGTAGTGAGCCCACCAACAGTGAGCCCTTGAAAAAATCACCTTAACCGGTGTTTTATAATTGAGAATTAACATTCTCCATGGTTTTTCCCATCTTGGGTTTCCACGTAAATTCTGGTGCTCATTGTGCAGGGTGTTGTTATGTGCTTTCATGTTCATATCTGTTTTAATAATTATTTGATTGATTAAAGATTGCACCAGATTAATTAAGGTCAAGAAAATTGTTTTGTAATAACTGATTCACCCACCCTCTCAGTTATTCAGACTGTTCAACAATTGGTATCAGAGCCTTGGTTCCTTGAAGAAGAGCTTAACCGCTTGAGCATAATCTGATGGTGCACAAACTAACAATCCCTGTGTTTGATGGATCTGACTACAGTTTCTAAAAAGTGCAGATGAGAGGTTACCTGATTTCTCTAGGCTACAATACTTGGAAAGTTGTTGAGACAAAATATGTTGTACCGACAAATGGTCCTAATACTGCAGATGAGATTTCAGCCTATGAAGAAAATGAAAAACCAAGGTATGCAATCTACAGTGCTTTGTCTAAGACGGAGTTAACAAAAGTTATTTCATTGAACATTGCTTATGAAGTTTGGGAAAAGTTGAAAGAAATCTATGAAGGAAATGATAGAGTCGAAGTTGATAGCTAAGCACGGATATGAAAACTTGAGGATGGAAGAAGGTGAAGATATAGCAAGCTACTTTCAAAGAGTTGACAGTGCAATAAATGAAGTCAAAAATCAAGGAGGCACTCTGACAGATGAAGATGTTATGGAGAAGATTCTAATGACCCTATCAGAGAGCTACAGTGACAAGATCTCAGCTATTGAGGAAGTTTATGATCCGAAGAAATTCACCAGAGAGCAAATATTTGGCACCTTGACTGCGTTTGAGATGAGGAAATTTGGAAAAGAAAAGGAGAAATCTGAAACAACCTTCAAAGCCACAAAAATAGAAGAAGATCCGAATAGTGAAAGTTCAGATGAGTTGGAAGCAAACTTCACAAGAAAACTAAAGAAAGGTATTGGCAAGTACAAAGGTATGTTACCTCTTAAATGCGCTTTAGATGTGGAAAGATTGGTCATCTAGCATCTGGGTGTTCGGAAAAAGGAACAAGACAAAAGTTTAAAAGAATCAGTAAGAAGGCCTATTATGTTAATGAAAATGCTAGTATTTTAGATGATGAATCAGATCAAGAGGATTGTTTGTTTTTGGTGGAAAATAATGAACCTAGATTTGATATCTCTAATATTTGTCTGGAATCTAATGATAACACTGCAGCTGCATTATTTGTCAAAAGAAATGGAGATGAATGGTTGATTGATAGTAGATTTTTGAATCATATGACCTGTGCTAAAAGTAAGTATGTGAAGCTTGAGAAATCTGATGGAGGTTCTATTAGATTTGGAGATGATAAAACAACACAGATTGTTGGAATTGGTTCTATTACCTTTGATGGAAAACATAACACTGACAATGCTTACTATGTGAAGGGTTTATATCATAATCTTTTGAGTGTTGGACAAATGTGCGAGAATGGCTATAATGTTGTATTTCAGGACAATGGTTGTGAGATCTAAAAGAGTTCCGGAATTGTTATTGCAACAAGAAAAAGAACAAGTGGGAATATGTATCAATTGGAAGGAGCTACCAAGAGATGCTTATTATCTAAGAGCAATGACAGTTGGCTCTGGCTCTGAAGGATGTGTCACATCAACTTCGACAATTTGGTAAGGATAGGTTCAACAAAAGCAGTTAGAGACTTGCCAAGATTGACCAAACCAAACAACATTATCTTCAAAGGATGTCAAGAAGGAAAACAAACCAAGGGAACATTTTGAGGAAAAGAAGAATCATCTACCAGATTGTTGGACCTAGTACACATTGACCTATGTGGTCCAACCAGAACAAGAAGCTTACAAGGTGAGAAATATTTCATGCTCTTAATAGATGATTATTCCAAACTAACTTGGGTTACATTTTTAAGAGAAAAATCAAAGGCTTTAGAAAAATTCAAGATTTTCAAGCCAAGAGTTGAGAATGAAGTTGACAAGAGAATCAAGTGTTTAAGATCTGATAGAGGAGAGTTTACTTTTGATGAATTCAACAAGTTTTGTGAGAAACATGGCATTAAAAGACAACTATCTGCCCCTAGAACACCACAGGAGAATTGTGTAGTGGAAAGAATGAACCGAACAATTCAAGAAGCAGCTAGAACAATGATCAAGGAAGTAGGTTTAACAGAGGTCTATTGGAAAGAAGCGATACACACAACAGTTTACACTCTTAATAGAGTACTGTTCTGGAGAAGGTATGGAAAGACATCATATGAGCTATTTCATGGAAGAGCTCCCACAGTAAAGTACTTCAAATTTTTTGGAAGTAAATGCTACATTTGGAGAGATGGGGACAATCTTGGAAAGTTCGACAATAGAGTTGATGAAGGTATAGTTTTGGGTTACTCTACAAGAAGCAAAGCGTATCAGTGTTACAACAAGAGACTGAACACGATAGTTGAAAGTGTGAATGTGAAAGTCGATGAAGATGTTCAAAGAAATCCTGACAGGCATATTGAATATGAATTAGATGACTCAGATGACAAAGGAAAGAAGGATTAGAAAGAAGAAGAGACAAAGGAGGTTTCAACATCTACTACTAAAACCCCAAGGTATGTACAAAGAAACCACTCAAAAAATCAGATTATTGGAGATAAGAATAAAGGAATCATCACAAGAAACAAAGCTGCTCAAGAACAAGTATTACTGTGTTTACTCTTGGAAACTGAGCCAAAGATTGTGGAAGAAGCATGCAATGATTAGAATTGGGTGAAGGCAATGAAAGAAGAGCTTGATCAGATAGAGAAAAATCAGACTTGGGAACTTGTGCCCAGACCGGCAGACAAAAATGTAATTGGAACAAAGTGGGTATTCTGGAACAAGCTGGACGAAAATGGAAAAGTAATAAGAAACAAGGCAAGATTAGTTTGCAAAGGTTACACTCAAATCGAAGATATTGATTTTGAAGAGACTTATGCTCTTGTTGCTCGGATAGAAGCGATCCAGACATTCCTGGCTTTTGTAGCTTATAAGGATTTCAAAGTCTATCAACTGGATGTAAAATCAACATTCTTAAATGGAGAATTGAAAGAAGAAGTCTACATTGAGCAACCAGAGGGATTTAAGTCTGGAAATGACTCAAATGCTGTTTGTAGGTTGAAAAAAGCTTTATATGGATTGAAGTAGGCACCTAGAGCCTGGTATGGTAGATTAGACAAGTATTTGTTGGACAAGGATTTCAAAAGGGATCTACTGACAATAATTTATACTGCAGAATTTATTCAGATCAAATGTTGATTGCTGTGGTTTATGTTGATGACATAATCTTTGGAGGAAATGATGACTTGTGTAGAAAATTTCTAGATGAAATGCAGAAGGAATTCAAAATGTCTATGATAGGTGAGCTAAATTTCTTCCTTGGATTACAAGTAAATCAGAACAGCAAAGGAATTTTCATCTCTCAATCCAAGTATACCAAAGAATTATTGAAGAAGTTTGGATTGGAGAACTTCAAACCGGTTTGTACACCTATTGTTACCAGATATAAGTTGACAAAAGAAGATGATTCACCTAAAGCTGATGCACACATGTACAAGTCAATGATTGGAGGATTGTTAAATTTGACTGCTACTAGACCAGACATTATGTATGTTGTTTGTTTAGCAGCTAGATTTCAGCAAAAACCAAAGGAATCACATGTTGTTGCAGTAAAAAAGATCTTTAGATATTTGAAGGGTACAAAAGATATCGGGTTATGGTGTCCAAAGGATTCAAATTTCACTTTGACAGCCTATATTGATGCTGATTGGGCCGGGTGTGTTGATAACAGGCAGAGCACAAGTGGTGGAGCTTATTTCCTTGGCTCCTGGTTGGTTGCTTGGTCAAGCAAGAAACAAGATTTTTTATCTTTATCTATTGTTGAAGCTAAATACAATGCAACATTCTCATGTTGCACTTAGGTACTGTGGATGAAACAAATGTTGAAAGACATTGGCATATCATTTGATGAACCGATCTCAATTATGTGTGATAATACCAGTGCAATAAACATTTCCTAGAATCCGGTACAACACTCCAGAACGAAACACATATCCATTAGATATCACTTCTTGAGAGAGAAGGTTTTGGACAATGGGGTAAGACTTGAATATGTACCTACAAACGAGCAGATCATAGACATTTTCACAAAACCGTTGAGTAAAGATACTTTTGAGTATCTCTGGTAGAAGTTAGGGGTTTTGCCCCCTCCTAGTCTACAATAATTTGCACCAGAGTGTGCATTGGTCCAAAGTATTATATGCTCACACTTATCTGGATCATTGCTTGGTGGCTTCCTCATAAGGGGAGCAGAGTAAGTTTTTCAGGGGGAGTTTTTGCCATTTGTCTTTGATGTCAAAGGGGGAGAAGAACTGAAGGTCCTTGATGCTGTTGATGCTGACATTGTGTTTGGTTTGTCATTGATGAATGTTGCCATCAATCATAAAGGGGGAGATTGTTGGAATGTGATGCTGTTGATTGTTGTCATTGATGCCAACATATCTTAGTTGATTGATTAAGGTTCGGTTTTGATGCTTTGGCGATCCGGATTGGCGTTGTGCTGTGATGATCTATCTTTGGTCATGCTTGTCCTGGTCCTCTTCATTTTGCAACATAATGAGATACATTCTTATGGGTTCAGATTGATCTGGAAATTGGTTAACGTGCCTCGGAACATTGTTTGCATTGTAACGTGTATATTCTATTCTTTGGTTTTGGATATCATGGTTGATTTGAGCGAGGAGGTTCTATATGGTTCACGTTTCATTCCTTTCCACCCTAGGAATGTTTTGTGGTGACCTAATTCAAATTGTGTTTGGCCGACTTAGGAGACTATGAAGGCATGGAATGGTATAAGTAAAAGTTGATCTTGTTCGATGAAAGTAAGTGTGGTGAATGAGAATCTAAAAATCCAGACATTGTGTAGTATGCAAAAGTATACGACCGGAGGCAGCAGACAGTGAGGTTCTTTCGGTGTGACTGTTGGTGACAGTTACTTCTAGCGGTGGATTCCTTTTCATCATTCTTCTGGCAGTGAGCCTTACCTGCAGTGAGCATTTTAGCAGTGAGCCCTTGTAAAAATCACCTTAACCGGTGTTTTATAATTGAGAATTAGCATTCTTCGTGGTTTTTTCCATGTTGGATTTCCATGTAAATTTTGGTGTTCATTGTGCATGGTGTTGTTATGTGCTTTCATGTTCATATCTATTTTAATAATTATCTGATTGATTAAAGATTGCACCGGATTAATTAAGGTCAAGAAAATTGTTTTGTGATAACTAATTCACCCCCCCTCTCAATTATCTGGATTTTTCAACACCAAACCCCTCTTAACCCCTCTTGAAGTTTCAGCCATGGTTTCTAGGGTTAGGGCTTTTGATTACAAAATTAGGGCATAGGGATTTTGCAATTTCTTAAAATTTTGACTCAAATGGAAACTATCCTGAGATTAATTATCCTTCAAACCTTAAAATTCCCCTTTTTTCACTAGAATTGACCCTTTCCAGATGCAAGAAAATACATAGGAAGTATAAAGCCACTTACTTTTCGTTATAGCTATAGACCTCGAAAAACTTTTAAAAAACCCTCACTAAGTCAAAAATCACCGCAACCTTCACTTTGAAAATCTTCTCGTGATCAAAATAACAAATGTGGATGCACTGACACAAAGATATGGAAGAATTTTGGTAGGTAAAGGCCAAATCTCCCATCAATGTTTGCATGCATGAAGGCACACCCTGCAAGAAGACATTTTTCCAGTTTGAATGTGGACCATTGATCTTTGAAAGATCAATGGTTATCACGGACGTTTGAATTCACCTGTGCCAAATTGGAAACCTTCTTTCATTGCTACAACACTTGGACACATGTCACCATTTGAAGGCTTTGCGTAATGTCCCTTACCCGGTTTCCCCTAGAATTTGCTTGTAGATTAGGCTTAGGGTTTCTTTTTTCCAAATGAATGATCTTTTTTATGAAATAATCTTGGTTTGAAATCTGCATTCACCATATTAACAACATTTCCACATACACATATATTTGTTAGCATTAATATCTAGATATCCAAAATAGAAGCATAATCATAAATGCAATTTAACAAGCAAGAGGAGTGCCATGCGTGGATCCACCCTGAAGCCTTCATGTTGGGAATGAGAGGTTGTTCACCACAATCCTCCTTTCCCAACGGCTTAGTACCTGCATTCTCCACACATGGCAGTACCTCGGAAGACACTGGCCCTATTAGGAGAGGAGGGGAAACCCTAAGTACCAAGGGCCAAAGGCCTACCATCCCCCTAAGTAATAGAATGCTGAGGTGGGGCCCCACCCTTCATGACCAATCCCTTGCTTGGGCCTACGGGCATGAGGGTGGGGTTTTTAGGCAATCCACTTGGTGAATGCTTCCCCCATCCTAATAGGGTAACAATCACGGAGAAGACAATCTTTTAAACAATCAAATACATTTGCACTTAAGTCAATATCAGCATCATTATCATCATAATACTAAAGAAAGTATTACATCAATAATCAGATTAGCCATATCTATTTCTTATATCCAAAATATGCTAAATATTATTGCTAAGTGAATACATCACCTGAACTGTTGTGTCTCCCCTTGACTCTTAATTCTTTAGTCGCCTTCCTTCAATCTTACATTTGATTGATCATAAATATTAATCTATCCATTTTTATATTAAGATTGTAATTACTAATAAGGCTCAATAATTGCTGCAAGCATCATTATTGCAATGATCGTGTATATATATTTCATATCATTATTCCTAATAATCACCTTTGCATAAATATATATGTCATATATATATAACTATGTATATGTTTATGTATTTATATATTAATAATTATATTTAAATTTTACTTCCCCAACTTTAGTCTTGCCAATAATATTTAATCCTATATATATATATTATTTTCCCAATCTGTTGTGCTACCAGATTTCCAAGTCATTTTCCTATCTCCTAATCCATCGATCAGCTTGTATATGCTTCATTTTAATTTTTGTCTTATTTCTCATCCATCGATGCCCCTCTCCCTTGAAAAAGATTCTCTTTTAATATCCTTGATAGGGTCAAAAGGCATGACTTTTCCTTGCACTAGGGACATGTCTTTTAGTTAGTGTTAACTGCTGTCTTTTCTGGGCTGAATGTTAATTGATGCCTAAATGAACCGCTACATATGA
The DNA here is from genome assembly GCA_007115665.2 of Sequoiadendron giganteum. Taxonomy (NCBI): domain Eukaryota; kingdom Viridiplantae; phylum Streptophyta; class Pinopsida; order Cupressales; family Cupressaceae; genus Sequoiadendron; species Sequoiadendron giganteum. The sequence continues at coordinate 149,696,944 of CM021110.1, forward strand.
TAATACAATAACAATCGCTGTTAACATTATTCTATGCTGCAATTTAGATATAACCGATGCCTTAGTAAAGATAAGTATTCTACAGCAAATATATTAATTGTTTTTTTATTACAAAGTATATATAATATGTTTATTATTATTATTTGTATTAGTTTCTTTTAAATTATCAATAATAAATTGTAATAATTTATAATTTTTAAGTTGTCAATATTTACATTTAGGATAAATGGTAATTACTTATATTTATGATTATAGTATTATCTTGATAATTATAATCATAATAAAATTGCTAATATATTTACATTTCAATGTGTTACGGTTTTTGGGGACATGACACTTTGCAAAAACAAAAACAACTAGCAAATTATTTCTATGAAATTAAATAATAGAGCAAGGAGAAACACGTGTTATGATTTTAGGGATTCATGGGGGGAACAATGAAGATATAAAAGCTCTTGTGACAAAAGAGATTTGTGCGAAAAGGAGTTAATCGCTTTTCAAAGTGCAAAAAAAAGTATTTCGCTTGTTTGCGGAGACAATCCCACGGAAACAAAAGGCTTCCACGAAGCACATAACTAGGGCGACTTAAAAGACTTAAGAGCATGTGCGGTAACCAAAATAACTTTGAGGTACTAGGTGTTGAAATGCACAAGACAACTGAGAGGGGGGGGCGGGGTAGGGGGGGTGAATCAGTTGTATCTAATTACTTTCACTTATGATCTTAATCAATTCCACATTCACTATAATCTGTTATTAAGTATAAACATGAAATGCAGATAACAAAAAGCAAATACCAGAGACACCAAATTTACGTGGAAAACTCAATGAGGGAAAAACCACGGCGAGGATTAACTCACAATATATTAATAATGCAAAATCGGATACAAAGAGAGGCTCACTGCTAGAGGGCTCACTGCCCAGAAATGACTCACTGTCTGGATACAACTGCCTACAGATAGGACTCACTGTCCAGAAGGAGGCTCACTACCTACAGACAAAGAAAGATAATAGAAAATCCACCACAAAAAGTTCCACTCGTTCGCAGCCTTGATCAAAGAATCGTAGACACTATTAGCTCACTACTTTCAGGAATCTGACACATTGAAGTATTGCTGCCTTGATTCGCACTTTCGCACACTCTGCTCTTCACATTTGTTTCGTGCTTGTTCGCCTTCAATTCACAACATCTTGACTTGCATTTATACCATCTTCAACCTTAGAAACTTTCTCTAAGGTCGGCTATACATTCTTTATTTCACAAATTCATATTAGGTCGGCGACTCAACATTCCCACGGTGGATAAGAATGAGAGTGGACCAAATACATACTTAACTAGGACCCAAAACAACATCTTGGATCAATTACACACTTCCTTAATTGATGCATATCCTTTATGTAAAGTTGTAATGTCCCTGATTTTTGAGGTGAAGAAATTTAATTAATTTAATTAATTAAGTTGTCCAAATTAATATTATTTCATAAGAATAGCTTAATTAATTATTTTAATTAAAGTATTAAGTTAATTATTTATAAAGTTATTCCAATAAATTAATATCAAAAGGATGACTTTATATTTAATTAATTTAATATAAGTGACTTAAGTGAAATTAAAAGAATATTATAAAGTCACTTAAAAGAATAAAATAATATTACTTTTTAGAAGCTTCTTGGAGTAAAATGAAAATTCTATATAAGAGGCTGATGGTAAGTCATTTGGACATCATGAGTTGACTTATTTTGCTTATTGAGAAATTCTCTTGGTTGAAGCATAGTTTCAATTAATCAAGGTGATGCTCCCTTGATATCTAGGGTTTGGTGATGGCCCCATTCCCACTTTGAGAGGTGGATACATTCAGTATTCATCATAGAGATCATTTGAGGCATTTTTAGAGGGTTTGGAGTTGTAATAAAAGGTATGTAATTTTGTTTAGTCTGCAGACCAACCATGGAAGATCTTGCATTTTCATTCGTAGCTCTTTAATGAGAGGTCAGATTTTTGTGGGCATTGGAGAAATCAATTCCTCTCGTGTTAGCAACCATTTCTATAACAAATTGGAGGTGTTTCAAGGCTGCAATTATTTATTACTGAGGACTGATATGCTACAGCAAGGGCACCATTGGCAAGACATTTTTGTTCATATCTCATCATTGAAGCATTCTATGGTTCTGGGCATTGTTGCATTTTGATCCTTTGGTCCTACCGATTATTTCAAGTGCTAAGAAGTGGAGTTTAATTGTTGCATTTATTTATCTAAAACATTGCCAGGTAAGAATAGGGGCGGTTGGGTGAAAGCATCGATTTGGCGTAAGAGGAGTTCATTTTGGCTTGGTTGTTGATTGCTACATCTTCATCATCATAGGCACTGCTATAACCAGGTCTTTCATGATTTTGGAGTTGATTTGCATTGTTATCTAAGATTGTTGCTGTAGGTGTGCATTTTGTACTAAGAATTTATATTGTAATGCCAAGAGTCTTGGCTCATCTTTCTTATATCAAGCATTGTAGTGAGGTTGGCATTTTAAATAGAAAAAATAAGTTGCATGCCTTATGTTCGATATAATGTTCATTTTAATAGCATTCATAATCAGCCTATTAGTTTGCATGCCAATTGTTTGACAAAATGTCAATTGGCTGTAGGTTCTCATTTTGGCATAAATAATATTGTAACATTGCATACCAAGTGTTTGTATTAATGCCACTTGGCTATAAGTGCATAAATGCCATCTTAGATTGCATCCAAAGTGTTTGTCTTAATTCCTAGTTGCTGTAGATGCACATTTTCAGTCACTTATATTCATGTAAAGGTAGAAAATAGTTGGCATAACATTGCTGAGACTTTATTAGTCAATCTTGCATCATTAAAAGCTTTCGAAAACATCATTTGCAGCATCCAAACTCATAACAAAACAATCAAAAATTCATATCAGAAAAATCAAACTTTGTGTGCAAAGTGTTTGATAATATTCCTTGAGCATATCTTCAACATTTTGAGGTCAGAACTAGCAAGGTTCATTACAAACGTGTAGACACTAGGTCGGCGAAACCTAATGAAAACACCAATGAACTTTGAAGTACGTGCATCCACAACAAGATGATCACATGTGGATCACATAACACGCTTCACCAGATGCTAGAACACCTCTTAGAAGTCTTCAGATACATCCACAACAACTGCAACAATCTTCATACACAAAACTCTTTCCATCAGTCCAACCGGACCATGCAGACACACATAGTAGCTCTGGAACAAGCCTTCTGGAGCACCAAACCACAAACGCGTTTGCTAGAACATAGATAACACCATTATTAACCTTCTTCTAGATCCGCAAGATTAGAGACAAACCACCAAAGGACTGCAGAGTAGAAACATTTCTTCCAGTCCACAGACAAACAGTTCTGCCAAATCAGTTCACAAACCAATGAACAAAACTTTCACTCTTCATCAACCCAGAAGCTATAACTCAGGATATATTATCCAAAGATGCCCATAAACAACACTACAGATCCATACAAGCATAGGATCAACACAGAGGAAATGCAAAGCACATCCATAACACACACATAACTCTATCTTCAATGTTTATTAATTTTCTCAAAAACACTTGATATCAGCACACCTGCAACACCATAAAGATAGCTTCATATACTCTCAACACTTCTACAGTATCTCAACCATACATGTACGTCCTACAACACTTGATTTATTTCTCTGCAACAACTTGAACTGTGTTGACATCAATGACAACATTAATGACAACACCACCATATTTGCAACAATCTCCCCCTTTGTCATTGATGGCAACACATGATGTGGAAAACCATCAAAGACAACATACACACTTTTTCCTCTTATTTTATTTTATTTTATTTTTTTATTCTATTCTTTCTTTCAGATTAGACAACCTACACAACGTTTCTGCACTCTCGTCTCCTTGCAAGATTCTCTCTCCCTTTCAGCTTTTTTAGATATAGATATGCTTTTTCACATAACTCTCTCTCCCCCTTTGACATTAATGGCAAAGAAAAGATTTTGCATGTATCTTTAGCTATATGAAATCTTGATCACTCCCCCTTAGGAATGCACTCACATCTCATATTGCAACAATGATACTCTCTACTCCCCCCGAGGAGTAGACCACAATCATCAGTCCAGTCAAATGATGAATTTGTAGATCCATTGGACTAATGTACCTCCATGTGCACCTTGTTCAGAGAAGGAGGGGCATGTTGGAAACTTGCAGCCATTTGAAAACAATTTCCACATAACCCAAAAGAGAAATCTATGCAACTAAGTATTCAAAATCCACATGCAAGAGAATAGACAACATACTCATGAAAATATGACACAAGATATACCCTAAGAAAACCCCTTGGAGGGAAAAAATCTAGCCTCCAAAAGCATCCATCTTTCATGTATTATTCAACAATAAATATTACAATACATCTTCAGAGTCTCCATGAACACCATTGAAGCAACAAGCCCTCTCCATTACTAGGAAAAAGCACTCAGCATAAGCACATTACTTCATAGCTGAAAAATAACCCAAGCTTCTCCATATCACCAGGGATCCTCTCACATAGACACCCAATATGAAAACTTTGCTGCAACACAACCACAAGCAAAAAATCCCACCCATACATCAGGATTATTTTGCTGTCAACTACGAGCTTCAGATCACACCATTTCAATATGACCAACTCCATTTTTTTCGTCTTCACCATCCTTCAAGCTGCATGTTGTCTTCTGAAACTGAACACAAAGATTTACGTGGGGAAAACCCTTTTGGGTAAAAACCCCACACTCCAAAAGCATAGATCCATTGTATTATTTAGCAACAAAATACATAGTTACAATACAATTACAGGCCCTAAACATATTTCATGTATCTCCTAAGTCCTTGGAAAGTGTAAATTGACATTTGTAATTATTCCTAAATAATAGAAACATGTGGAGATGTCCAAGATGAGTTCCTAAATAATAGGAGCATATAGGGCACCCACATGGAAGGTGGAACCCACCTTGCTTCAGTTAATTGTTTGGAGGATTGATAACAATTCAATAATGCATGTCTTGTTTCTACAAAATAGGGATTGATATTTACAAGAGTGGAGTGGCATTATCAGTTCAGTTCAGTTATGGTTTAGTTATCTTCAGTTGCGTGTAGTTATTTTGAGTTGCATGCTAGTTGACTTGAGTTGCATGACTAATGACTTGAGTTGCATGACAAATATTAGGTGGATACTTTCAGTTAAGTGGGGATGATCAATCATGCATGTTCTTTGTATGAATTGATGGAGAGATATGTTTTAGTTAACTAAGATTGACTTGGGTCCACCTTGGCGCCCAAGTTGGCATCTTTCAATTAACACCTTTTGCATGAGAAGATATTTATAAGGCTTAGTCAAGTGGGACCCATTCTTGGGTGCCAACTAGTTTGCAAGATATTTTCTTGACCAACGATCAGTTAAGTGTTCATTTTGGGGCGCCTAAATTGAGGAGACTTTGGTTTTGACTTCATGTTACAGTGTGAAACTCTACTTGCACAATCAAGGCGTGGTTTTTTGTGAGGAGTTTTATGCTCTTGTATTTGATCTCTTATGAGTTTACATGCTCATTAATTGTTTATTTATTGCAGCAATTGCATCAGAGTTTGTAACAGTTTAGCAGGTTGAGTTTGTGCATGTGTGAGGGTTTGAAGCATGGTATGGGATGCGTGGATTCATGCTTGGTCACATGGAATGCATGGATAGCTTGTGCTGCAAAAAGTGTAAGAGAGTTTTGTGCAGGTTGAGAAGAAGGATTGTTGAAGGCAAGGAAGAATATCAATCAAGGATTGATATAGTATTATTGTAATCTTGTTCTAAGGTTAAATAATACAAACACTATTGATTCTGGTGGATTTTCTTCCCGAAAGGATTTCTCCACGTATATGCTGTGTCACTTCTATCTTTTGTTTCATTCTTCTACAATCTTCTATCTCTTTCTACAATTGGTAAAATTGATCTAAATAGATTAATCATGCACAAATAATTGTGACAAATGTAAGAAACCTGGTGTTTCTCAACCCGGTCACTGTCTAAGAAACTGTGTTTTGTTTTGGTTTTTTGATTTTTTTTGTGTTTTTTGATGGTTTTTGCAATAAATGATAAATTGCGATTTTGCAAGGAATTGATTGGAAAATTTATATAAAATACTAGATGCTTAAATAACGCAAAATAAAGATCAAAGCCCATTGCCAGATAGTTTATTCATCATGCTGGATAGTTACAACTGTGAAAAATCGATATGCAGACAAAAAGGCAACAACTTTATTAATGAAAAAACCTGGTTATTGCAGCCACCTTGAAATGAAGAAGAATAGGTACAGCTAGCTTCAAAACACGAATCTCCAAGCTCAGAAACAATGAAACAGCTCCAGACACCCTAGGCACCAACTTTGCAAAGGACAGAAGGTAAAAAGGCAAAGCGATTTCCTCTGGAGATAAAGTACGACCCTTGCTGGTACAGAAAAGTACGGCCCAGCCAACAGCAATAAATATGGTACGGCCTCTAGAAAAATGTGCCTGAACTCTGTGAAATGTCTCTGATAAGTCGCCACCATTAACTGATGAGAAATCTCTGCAAATCCTTTCTGAATCGAATCAATAAGCTCAACTGCAACCTCTGTATGAAGTCACCGAGTACGACAATCTTCAACTGGTATTTCACAGTCTCAGTATGCTAGATCTTGAAAAGGGAATGTTCTCCAAAATCAACTGTCTGCTGAAACCCTAGGTTTTGCAAACTCCAATGCTCAGAGCAAAATAAGACAAATTCAATAATCATAACATAAGAGTTCGATTTGTCTTGGCAGTCTTATATATACCCTTTCAAAAATTCGACCCAAGCTTCTTTTTAATAATCATTTAAATAAATGATTAAATTCGCCCTTTTCTTATCTTAGGAAAATATTAAATAAATGGCGTCCCACTTTAATGAATAAATAATTATTCATTATAATAAATATTTCACTTTATTATAAAGTATTAAAAATACTTTATAATATGCCATTAAATCATTAATATTTAAATATATTAATAAAGTGACTTTATAACATAAAGTCAAAATATCAATTATTTAATAATCATTAAATGCTCCATTATTTTCCATCTGACCATCAAACTGATGAACTGGGTCGACTCTGAGCTAACCAGTTGAACCAGGTGCCCTGCCCAAAATAGCAGCTTCCACTTGTTTGACTTACTATAAATAGTAAGTAACTGAAAAACCTCACTGAAAGATTCTGCGAAGGCCCAACCTGAATCAATTGAAAGAAAGAAGCTCCTGAACACCGGGTAACTGCCTCAATTGATCCTCTACACATATCTGTCAGCCTACGAGGACCAGGATGATAGGCTAACCACATATCCAACTGTGCTGACTAGGGTGGGGACATCACAACAAAGAACACTTAATTAAATCTACAGTCACATAGGTTTACAAGTTTTAAGCTACAATTTAACCTTCATTTTCAATAGGGTAGAAACCCTAACTTCTCCCTGAGATACTCAAAAGTATCCTTCGAAAGAGGCTTAATAAATATATCTGCAATCTGATCCTTAGTAGACACATATTCAAGGCTGACTTCATTTTCCAACACCTTCTCCCTCAAGAAATGATATCTAATAGATATATGCTTTGTCCTTGAATGCATTATCGGATTCTTTGAAAGATTTATTACACTTGTATTATCACAGAAAATAGGGATAGGCTCATCACACATCACATCTATATCCTTCAATGTTTGTTTCATCCAAAGTACCTATGTACAACAGGATGCTGCTGCAATATACTTAGCTTCTACAGTGGATAAAAAAACTGAATCCTATTTCTTCCTTAGCCATGAAACCAATCTTCCTCCAAGAAAGAATGCACCACCACTTGTACTCTTCCGATCATCTACACAACTAGCCCAATCTACATTAGTGTACGCAGTCAAAGTGAAATCAGTATCCTTAAGATACCACAAGCCATAATCCAGAGTGCCCTTTAGATATCTGAATATCCTCTTCACAATTGTAACATGTGTTTCCTTAGGTTTTGCTTGAAATTTGGCAACCAAACATACTGCATGCATGATATTCGGTCTAGTAGCAATAAGATAAACAGTCCCCCAATCATAGATTTGTACATGCTCTGATCAATTTTAGGAGAGTCATCATCCTTACTTAGTTTGCATCTGGTCACCATAGGGGTACAGACCGGTTTGGAATCATCCATTCCAAACTTCTTCAACAATTTTTTAACATACTTAAATTGTAAAATGAATATGCCCTTATCAGTTTGATTCACTTGGAGTCCAAAGAAGAAGTTCAACTCACCAATCGTAGACATCTCAAACTCTTTTTGCATTTCATCTACAAATTTCTTGCACATACCCTCATTTCCTCCAAAGATAATATCATCAACATACACAACCACTATCAACATTTTGTTTCCTTCAACTTTGAAACTAAGTTACCGGGTTCTTCTATTTTACCCCGGGTTCTGGTCCTGGTTCGCTCCTGGTTCGGGTCCTGGTTCAGTTCGCTTGTGGGTTCGACCAGGGTCCTTCATTTTTGGGTCTGGTTCGCCCAGGCAGAACCCAAGAGAACCTAGGCAGAACCCAAACAGAACCCAGGCGAACCAATACAGAACCCACATGCCTAGGCATCCAAAAAGTGGTTTTTTGAGCATTTTTTTTAATATTTGGTATCCAAAAAGTGGATTTTTGAGCATTTTTTTCCAGTTTGATAGATATTCTATTTAATCAAACTTAACACAAGACGGAGGTAGATTGATTGACACAGCTAAGAACATGCATATATATCATTGGCAAGCAAAACTAGATTATTTCTAGCCTCATATAAGACTGGTTTTTGCAATATACTATGCTCAGAAATTAATATCAGATTACAACCAACTCAGGAATTGTTTTAGAACTTAATGACAATATGTTTTCAATAGAATGGACTATAGCAACAGGGCCTATGCTTATACACTGGCTATTCAATCTGTTACAAAGTATTTCCTGATGCTCCTTTACAAGCTTACATTAAACTCAGACTCAGAAAATAGAAGCAACTCAGATTATTTCTCTAGCCATCAGAAATCAGACATCTGAGAGAACGACCAGACCTGGTATCATCATGCCATGCTGGAAAAGGTGAATAGCAGCAACATAATTCAAGTTTATATGAATGTCATTTAAGTTTATGGTGGTTTTGTTGTTTATATGATGTTATGTGATATTCTAATCCTAATTCATGCTTCTAGGCTGCATATATATATATTTTTACATGTTTTTTGTACTAACGAACCCAAAACGAACCGAACCCACCCCCCAAAAAATTTAGCCGAACCGGCGAACCGAACCCCCGAACCCGAACCGGCTACTTAGCTTTGAAATAAAGATTACTGTCTAAGGAGCCTTTGCTAAACCCTTGTTGTGTCAAATATCTGTTCATCCTTGCATACCATGCTCTGGGAGCTTGTTTAAGTCCATATAGTGCCTTTTTAAACTTGCAGACCATGTCCGGTTAATCTGATAACTGAAATCATTCCAGTTGTTCCATGTACACCTCTTCTTCCAACTCTCCATTCAGGAATGTAGAATTGACATCCATCTGGTATACCTTGAAATCTTTGTGAGTAGAAAATGCCAAGAACATCCTAATGGTCTCCATTCTTGCCACCAAGGCAAATGTCTCCTCAAAGTCTATTCCTTCAACCTGTGAATAACCTTTGCATACAAGCCTTGCTTTGTTTCTTACTACTTCACCATCTTCATTCAGCTTATTCCTGAACACCCATTTTGTACCGATTACATTTTTGTTTAGAGGTCTAGGAACCAATTCCCATGTCCGATTCTTCTCTATCTGTTGCAATTCTTCTTTCATTGCTCTAACCCAACTCTCATCTTTGTATGCTTCACACATTGTTTTAGGTTCTATCTTAGAAAGTAAACACAAATTTACTTCAGCTGCTACCACTTTACTTCTTGTCTTTACACCTTCACTTTTATCTCCAATTATTTGTTCTTTCGGATGATTTTTCTGTACATACTTAGGGGTCTTAGGAGCAGGTTCGAAGTCTCTTCTTCTTCAATCTATTCTTTTTCTTCCTTATCCTCTTCTTGTATTTGTTTGTTGATAGGTTCATCTATTTCAACTTCACTTATTTCAAGTGGTCTGTGCATATCTTCATCAACTTTTACATTTGCACTTTCAACTATCTTCCTCAGCCTTTTATTGAAGCATCTATATGTTTTGCTATTAGTTGAATATCCCAGGAAAATACCTTCATCACATCTTGCATCAAACTTTCCAAGGTTCTCATCATCTCTTTTAATGTAACATCTGTTTCCAAACACCTTAAAGCACTTAATAGTAGGAGTCTTACCAATCCATAGTTCATAAGGGGTCTTTGTGCTGTTACCTTTGATCTGAACTCTGTTAAGAATATAAACAGCAGTGTGGATTTCTTCTCTCCAATATACATCAGGAACATTTGCCTCTTTCATCATAGTCCTTGCAGCCTCTTGAACAGTTCGGTTCTTCCTTTCCACAACTCCATTCTGCTTAGGAGTTCTAGGAGCAGAAAAATGTCTCTTTATACCATGCTCTTCACAAAATGCATTAAACTCACCAAAAGTGAATTATCCACCTCTGTCAGACCTTAGACATTTGATTCTCAGGTTCATTTCATTCTCTACCCTTTCTTTGAACACTTTGAATCTATATAGAACTTGAGCTTTCCCTCTAAAAAAAGTAACCCTTGCCATTCTAGAATAATCATCAATCAAAAGCATAAAATACCTGTCACCATTAAGACTTCATGTTCTTGTGGGACCACAAAGGTTTGTATGAATCAATTCCAACATTCCAGTAGATGATTATTTTTTTCCTTTAAAACTGCATCTTGTTTGTTTTCCCAATTGACAATTTCTGCAAACAACATTGGTAGGCTTTGTAATTCTAGGTAGATCCCTAACAACTTCTCTTGAACTGATCTCGATTAGATTGTCAAAGTTTACATGTCCCATCCTTTGATGCCATAGCCAACTTTCATTAACTTGAGAAACAAAACATTGGCCATCACCACTCTTAAGCTGATAGATGTTTCCATATGTTCTTCCTGCACCTACCACAATTCCAGAACGTTTTTTGATCTAACAGGTATTAGCCTAAAACACAAGCTTGAATCCTTTGCTACACATTTGTCCAACAATCAAGAGATTATGCCTTAAACCCTTAACATAATAGACATCATCAATATTGTGTTTTCCATCAAGACTAATTGTTCCTTTTCCAACAATCTTTGCACCATAATCATCTCCAAACATGACTAATCCCCCATCATACTTTTCAAGTTTAGTGAACTTAATTTTGTCTCCGGTCATATGATTTGAACATCCACTATTAATTACCAAATAGTCTTCATCTTTTCTAGCATGAAAGGCAGTAACTAGAGTACCTTCCATCTCATCATTCTTGTTCTTCGGACCACATTCCCTTGCACATCTTCCATGGTATTCTCCAAGGCTAGAAACAAGCATTCATCTTTATCATCCTCAAAATTAGACTCATCATCAGAAATTTCAGCATCTTCTCTAACATAATACAATTTCTTGAACTTTCTGTCCTTTTTGTCTTTATTATCTCTGTTCTTTTTGGGTACGGCTCTATTTGGACATCTTGAAGCATAGTAACCAATATTTCCACAACTGAAACATTTAAAAGGTAACATACCTTTGTACTTACCGGTACCTTTCTTCAGCTTCCTTGTAAAGTTTGCTTCCAACTCTTCTGAACCATCACTATCCGGATTATTTTTTGTTTTAGTGGCTTTTAAGGCCGTTTCAGTTTTATCCTTTTCTTTTCCAAACTTCCTCATCTCAAATGCAGTCAAGGTACCAAATAGCTATTCTTTAGTGAATTTCTTTGTATCATATATTTCCTCAATAGCAGAGACCTTGTCACTATAATTCTCCGATAGGGTCATCAAGACCTTCTCTATTATATCTTCATCTGCCAGAGTACCACCTTGATTTTTGACTTCATTTGCTGCAATTTCAACTCTTTGAAAGTAGCTTGCAATGTCTTCACCTTCTTCCATTTTTAAGTTCTCATATCTGCACTTTGCTGTTAGCTTCTTTGATAATTTGACTCTATCATTCCCTCATAGATATCTTTCAACTTTTCCCATACTTCATAATCAGTGCCTAAAGAAATAACTTTTGTCCACTCATTCTTAGATAAAGCACTAAAGATAGCATACCTTGCTTTTTCATTCTCCTCATAGGTAGAAATCTCATCTGTAGAAGAAGGACCATTTGCCGGCTCAACATATTTTGTCTCAACAGCTTTCCAAGTCTTGAAACCAAGGGAGATCAGGTAACCTCTCATCTGCACTTTCCAGTCACTATAGTCAGCTCCATCAAACACATGGATTCACAACTTGTGCGCCATCAGATCTACCTCAAGCGGTCAAGCTCTTCTTCGAGGAACCAAAGCCTCTGATACCAATTGTTGAAATGCACAAGACAACTGAAAGGGCAGGAGGGAGGGAGAGTGAATCAGTTGTATCTAATTACTTTCACTTTTGATCTTAATCAATTCCACATTCACTCTAATTTGTTATAAAGTATAAACATGAAATGCAGATAACAAAAAGCAAATACCAGAGACACCAGATTTACGTGGAAAATTCAATGAGAGAAAAACCACGGTGAGGATTAACTCACAATATAATATTAATGCAAAACCGGATACAAAGAGAGGCTCATTGCCCAGAAAGGACTCACTGTCTGGATACAAAAGCTCGTTGCCTATCATTGCCTACAAATAGGACTCACTATCCAGAAGGAGGCTCACTGCCTACAGACAAAGAAAGATAATAGAAAATCCACCACAAAAGGTCCCACTCATTCGCAGCCTTGATCAAAGAATCGCAGATGCCATCAGCTCATTGCTTTCAGGAATCTGACACATTGAAGTACTGCTGCCTTGATTCGCACTTTTGCACACTCTACTCTTCACATTTGTTTCGCGCTTGTTCACCTTCAATTCACAACATCTTGACTTGCATTTATACCATCTTCAACTTTAGAAACTTTCTCCAAGGTCGGCTATACATTCTTTATTTCACAAATTCAAATTAGGTCGGCGACTCAACATTCCCGCAGTGGATAAGAATGAGAGTGGACCAAATACATACTTAACTAGGACCCAAAACGACATCTTGGATCAATCACATGCTTCCTTAATTGATGCATATCCTTTATGTAATGTGTAGACACCAGGTCGACCAAATCTAATGAAAACACCAATGAACCTTGAAGTACGCGCATCCACAACAAGATGATCACACATGGATCACATAACATGCTTCACCAAATGCTGGAATGCCTCTTAGAAGTCTTCAGATACATCCACAACAACTGCAACAATCTTCATACACATAACTCTTTCCATCAGTCCAATCAGACCGTGCAAACACACATAGTAGCTCTGGAACAAGCCTTCCGGAGCACCAAACCACGAGCACGTTTGCCAGAACACAGATAACACCATTATCAACCTTCTTCCAAATCCACAAAATCAAAGACAAACTACCAGAGGACTGTAGAGCAGAAAACATTTCTCCCAGTCCACAGACAAATAGTTTTGCCAAACCAGTTCACAAACCGGTGAACACAACTTTCACTCTTCATCAATCCAGAAGCTATAACTCAGGATATATTATCCAAGGATGCCCATAAACAACACTATAGACCCGCACACACATAGGATAAACACAGAGGAAATGCAGAGCACATTACCGGAGCACATTCAGAACACACACACAATTTTATCTTCATTGTTTATTAATTTTCTCAAAAGCACTTGATATTAGCACACCCGCAACACCATAAAGATAGCTCCATCTACTCTCAACACTTCTACAGTATCTCAACCATACATGTACCTCCTGCAACACTTGATTCCTTTCTCTATGACAACACCACCATACTTGCAACACTAGGAAAGGGGCTAGTAATATGTGGTTATAGAGACTTTGCGAAGCAACTTAATAGACCGGGAACCTAAAGAGCAGGTCACCGATCAAAAAGAAAGAAAGGGAAGAAGACTTATCGAGGTGGAGGACCCATCCAAGTCAGCAGTGAGGGATGTGCATTGTTATTTTGCATGTTTGTGGGGAGACAATAACAAAATGAAAAGCACCTACAAACGAAGAGTTTGCAAAATAATGCCATGTGTCTTGTGGGGCCTGATGAAGCACAAAAGTTAAGCATTTGTTTAAAGGCATATAAAAGAGAGCATGCTTAACTGATATTTAGGTGAACAGGGTTGGCCAAAAGATGGAGCGAAGGCCTTGAAGACACAACTTAAGGGATCAAGTGATTGAGGAAAGCGATTAACTAAGAAAAAGAAATAAAGTGCAAGGTGCATCAGCAAGGGTTTAGGGTTTCTTCACAACCCTAATACAAAAAATTTATGTACCCTTACAAATATGACACTACCTTGTGAATTTTAGAAGCTTGAAAAGGGCAGAGAGCCAAAATTATAAAGCGGTACTATCAGTTGCAAAATTTTACAACTATTTTTCCCTCTAGCGTTGTATCTTATTGTCTTTTGCAAAGCAGTTGTACTGGTTTTGGTTTGATCCTTCAGACAAGTTGTCAAATGAAAATGTGACATTTGTCCATGGCTTTTAGTTTGTTGCTCCCTTGTCTCTATAAAAGGGAATTCCGAGCCATTTTGAAAGGATCTTGGATTTTTGTAAGCAGGAAAGTTCTATCATAGCTTGTTCTAGTTTTGTCTAGGTTTCTCAGCGAAGAAGGAAAATGCAGATGTAAATTTTTTGTACAGCGGTATACATTTTCAAAAATATGAATACATTGTGATAGATTCAATAGCAATTGTTTCCAATGTACATTTTGCTACTCTTATGAATAAAATTGATCAAGGATCTTTTGATATTCATCTTTGCATTTTTGTGCGAGTGAATGTTTCGCTTCTGTTAAAATAATGGATTAAATTGTTGTATCTGATATATTGTGAGTTTTAATAAGTTTAGGGATTGTTAAGAAGAATTAGTTATGAATCTAAATTCAGAGAGCATTATTGTAAGACAGTAATGTATAGGCTTGGTTGAAATTGTTCTTAGTTTGTTGTTCATAAAACATTTGCATAATATTTTTACTTTGTTGCCAAGGATTCAAGGCACCAATCTGAGTAATAAATCTGGTTACAAGTCCAAGGTCATTCATGGTAAAGACATTTTGAATTATGTTTCTGCAGTTTGTTCTTTTATCTTTGTTTATGTTCTCAAAGCCATCAATGCACAAGTCTCCAAGAATTTAGCCGATTTAGACAGATTTCTAAACAATTCTTGGCATATCTCATGAGAACATTTTTGTTGAAACAATATCCTGATATGAATTGAGTACCATTTCATTTGATATTGTTAAGGATCACCCTCCTAGGTCTTGTAGAACCTGAAGTGCAGAGGAGGATAGTTGTATAACTGGCTCCTGTTTGTTGGCCAACTACTTGAAATTTGTAAGCATAAGAATTGGCTACTAATTAGAGGATTTCAAGTGATCGGTTGGATAAACACCATCAATTGGAATGAAAAATGTTAAGAATTTTACATAGATGCATGTTACTGCTATGTTTACCTGTGAAAATATAGTCTTCAATATTAGAAACTTCTACAATTGGAGGTCAATTGTATATGAAGGGAGCTTTTTATCTTATTGTTTTATTTATGATATTCTCAGTTGATTTTTATTCTCTTGATCTAATAGTTTGAGTTCTAAAAACCTTGGTCTAATTTCATATTATTTTGCTATATATACTGCCTTGACTTCATTGGTTTTACTCTTTGATAACATACCCATCTATACTGGTACAATAATTATTTTTTCAGTTTCGTGTGACTGCAGGCCTGGAATCATGAGTTCTTTTGGGAATGCATGAAACCTCAAGGTGGGAAAAAGCCAAAAGGAGAGACCCTAGAACTCATTGAAAAGAATTTTGATTCATACGATCAATTTCTGAAAGAGTTCAAGCTAGCTGCAGCTACACAATTTGGTTCTGGTTGGGCTTGGCTTGTTTGTGAGTACAATGCCTGATTATTCAATTTTTATATATACTGTTGCCATTTGTAATGTTTAGGTTACCTAATCACTGTTGGAGGCACACTAAAGCTTATTTTTGTGAGATCTGGAGGAAGGCTTGTTTAACCTTACTTTTCCCCAACTCTCAATACATTAAGCCTATTGTTTCTTATGTAGTAACTTGTTGCCATTCTTGCAGTGAAAGATGATAAGCTTGTAATTGAGAAAACTCCAAATGCTCTGAACCCTCTAGTGTGGGGTCATGTGGTGAGTGTCACATTGTTAGCCATTTGATCGCTTATTTTGGCAGGAATAGTAAAATTTATTGTTTCCTTCTCTATTATAAACAGCATGGAATGATTTGTCCGCCAAAAAACATTTAGTGTTCAGATCAAGTTATTAATGCCTTTCTTTTATTTATGTTTGCTTCTTAGTTACATTTAAAGATCTGTAATTAGGATAGAAATTCCATTTCTGATTTATCAACAGTGAACATAAATCTTAATATGCTAGATATTTTTTAGAATTAATTTGTCCCTAAAGTACTTTGTTTCAAATATAGAATTTATCCTTTGAATTGTGATGCCTTAATTGCTGAAAACTTGCAGTGGTTGCATACAAGGGTTAAGTGCCTGAACACAATATACAAAAGAGATGAGAAATACAAGAATTTACCTGGGAGTAACCTAATGTGGAAAATCTTAAAAATAATAGGGTTGTACCTCCTTATCTATAGGATCATCATGCACAACTTGCAACCCCTCCAAGAATGCAATGGGGATTTTGCAGCACTGCTGCATTGCTCTTAAAGCTTGCCTTTCCCAGACAATTAGTTCAAAGTTCAAACAACATGCTTAACTGGTCTATTCAGCTGTATGCATATCCTACAACACCAAAATAAGAAATACGTGATCCCAGGGGCTATATTAATTATTAAATATTTATACAAATCTGTGATTAATTGAATGAGACAGTGACTCCAAACACCTTTTCTCACAAAGAGATAAAAGAAGAAACCTTTTGGATTCCTTTTAGGATTCCCAACATTATTTTTTCTCTTATATGGGGTCCAGGGGTGGATTTGGCATGTGCCTAATATGTCTGCATTTCGCCTAGTGTATTGAATGAATCTGGCAAGTAACATATTTGGCACCTGCTGATTATGCTGTTGTAAATTATGTCCACATCACCTTTGGACCCTAGGATGTGTGAATTATCCTTGGTCGTTCCTGCATTTGTTTGCTGTCTGTGTTCAACCTCTGCACGTCTGTTGCTAATCTTGCTTCATGAAGTGAATGCAAGAATATATTAGAATACTTTATTGATCATAAAAACAACAAAGTAAGTCTGATTATATCAACCTAATTGAATTACAGAATACATGATTTGGTTTGCATCTCCCAATTGGGAGGCTTTTGGTTTCCAAAAACTTAAGAACTCAAAGGTGATGAAACAATTCCCATTTGTCTTTGGAATACCACTTAGTGTTGCTATGAAATTGGCCTTTCAATTTGTTCTCTAAGATTTTTCAAGGCAAATTGGTTAGAGGTGGTAAGCACCATGCAGGACCAATGTTCCTCTATTTGTGGGGGAGGTTTCCTTGATCAATTTGTGAGAGATGTACAATGGCAACAAGAAACAAGGACCCTTGTTACTTTTAGAGACACCTTGTTGGCTAGTAGGACTTGCCATGGCAACCCTACTATGTGAGTGTATAGGCATTGCTACAATAGGGTGTTTTGATTTTGTTCACCCATGTCACCAATTTTTCAAGGTCTCTTCATCCATGTACTTTCCTTTGAAGTGTTCATCATTGTGCAAATATTTAAAACTCTCCTAGGAATTGGGATATGGCTTTGTTCATCTTTTATTTGGGATCAAAGTCATTTCTCTTGTTTTCCATAGGAAAAACCAAAATGGCTGAGATTCATACTTAAATCATCCACCATAGCCTCATCTCTACATGTGCTACGTCTTTGACCCATTAATTGTATTGGGATATGTGTAGCCGACTTGTGAATAGCATAACCCTTAATTAAGTTATATGATCATTTATATAGTCTTATAGAGGTAGTTAGGTTGGCTTGGGTGGCATTCGAGGCATAAATATAGTATACATAGGAGCTAGTGATTAATCTATAATCATCATATTGTGAATTTGGTTATTGTTGAAGACTTTTTGGAAGTTTTCTGCCTCAAAGTGGCTTATTATTATCAAACATTATCAAGTATTTGCAGCATACTTTTTGTTAGATTCTTCTCTTGTGCAAGCTATTTTATTTCAAGTGGTATTAGAGCATGATCTTGGCATCCAAAAGGTAAGAAACAAGGGAATTTCTTTTTTGATTTAGGAGGTCAAATTGTGAAGCACATGTTTCAATTTGGCGATATGTTTTCGAAATTTAGAGGGTTGGTGAAGGACATCGAGTCTGCTCTAGTCCAAATTTGAGGTCATTTGAAGTGCATATTTCAATTAAGCATTTTTTTTTTTGCGAAATTTAGAGGGTTGATCAAGGACATTGAAGCTGCTCTAGTCCAAATTTGAGGTCATCTTTTAGCCGATTTGAAGGAGTTATTGTGAAATTAGGATTTTAACCAAATTTCTTCGAAGGATGCAAATCAACAAATTTCTTGGAGATACTTCTAGGAAAGGAAGATTTAGGCAAAAATTAAGTTATAATAAAAATTTCAGCTTATTTTGATTTGTTTTGAATAAGTTATTGTCAAAAATATTTTGGTGGCCCACAAACTAGAGGCTGAAGCAGAATTTTGACATATGGAAAAAAAACCTAACAAAGAGTATATAGATTCAAAGTTAGGATTAGGAGGAACTTCATATTTGTTGTGGTCTTCAATAGATGAAAAAGTGCACTAGTTGGAAGAAGGTATGCAAAATTATGTAGTTTGAAATGATAGGAGAAATGGCTAGTATCAAGTCTCAAATGAAGGGAGAAATGGCTAGCATCAAGGAAATAATGTTCAAACTCCAAGACTCTATCCAAAAGATATCTAACTCACAACCAAAGGCACAAACCCATGTTCTAATCAATCAAGATGGATTGTTTGAACAAGCCAATCCCAATCCAAATGCTAGTTCGAACATGTCATATCCTCTTTTTTGAACTAAGGAAATAATTTAATAATTTAACTTAAGTTGCCCAAAAAGCAAATTTGATTTTATAAAAAAGGCAACTTATATTTATTATTAAATTATAAAGTACCTAAAAGTGATTTTATAATTTTATTTTTTTAAAAAGAGGGCAAATTATTAAAAAAAGAAAAAATAGTTTCTAAAGACTTCTTGGAGGCTAAAAATAGCAAATATGTGATTATAAGAGGAGTCAGGCTTGAGGAAAATCATCCATTGTTTGTTGCCAAAAACCCCTTTCTTGAAGATTGAGCATCTGGTGTTCATCTTTTGGAGGACGAAAACCCCCTTGGCTTTTGGATTGGATTTGGGGATGAAAACCCTCATATCCAACAAAGGCAATTCCATCCAGGGATTACATAGTGTAGAAAGATTAATTCAGAAGCATATTGAAGATTTTTTGATTTGTGCCGAAGAGGGAAGTATTTCTAGGTTTTAGTTGGTTTTTGGTTTCCATTTCTAGTTATTTTTGGGTTGTATTGGTGTAGATTTTGTTTGATATACATATATATATGTTATTTGAGATTTAGTGATTTAAAATCTTTACTTTTAATTATTGTTATTGGACATACCCTACTAGGTCGTACCCAATGTTCTTGAAGAATATTATTTTATTCTTTTGATGAAAGGCTGTTTTTACATTTATTAGTGCCACCATACCTTTTTTAAAGGCTTAAATTATTCAAAAGGATTCTTTAAAAATTTTCTCTGCTATTTTTGAACTTTGGCTGCAGCATTTAGAAAGTCTCTAGGTTTCAGCTGGGAACAATTTTTGATAGCTAAGTTTGACACCTTTCCTCCTTGTAATTTGTAATGCCAAACATAAGTCCATGCCAGCAAATCAGATAGGAAAGTTTGAGTTAAACAAAGGAAGTTTGTTGTGGATCCTACCAACTATAGCTCAAAGAGAGTAAAGTAATTGCAACTATTTTGGAAGAATTGTGATTTATAAATTCTGTTCGCAGCTTTCTTTTTGGACGTTGCTTGGTCTTTAGAGGAATTCTAATGATTCCTGCAGGCCTTGCCATCGTTATTCCAACAACACCACATAAGAAAGGAAATCGCAGCGAGCTTGCCGTAGCCTTTGGGGAACATTTACTGACAACATTTGAGTCATCTTTTCTGCAGTCAAATACTAATTGCAGCCTAGTAAATTTTGCTTGTACTGCTCTTACCATCATTTATATCAGCAAATTCAATAGGTATTTGCATTCAAAACTTGTAGTTGAATACTATGTTGTTTACATCAAACATTATAAGCTGATTACCATATCATCATTGGTAATAGAGTTTGGCAGTAAAATTCCTTGGAATTGGCATCTATCTTGGTATTTGAATATTATTTCACTCTGCAGAAGTTGTTAAATCATAGTGATATATGAAGATTGTGCTCCATACATCTGCCTTGTTAATTCTGGGAATCACTTGTCTAATATATGTTGTTCCAGTATTGCAGTTCATCTACAAATCATTCAAGTGAATATGTAAATTAGGTTTTGGATTAGTTTGCAACACTTGTTCACTTTTCATTTGTACTCCCAAAATTATATCAACTCAATCCAAGTATTTAACATTTTGTGTTTTCAGTTTACATTCCAACTGTTTGACGAAATATCTACTTTCAGATTGTTGGTCACTTGTTTGTCATTCCCTGATTTGAACATTGAAGAACTCACTGCTTATCTTTTAAAATTGTAATCATTTGTAGTTCATTGCCAAATTAGCTTGAATTTATAAGTTTGGATGGTTATGCTGCCAAGACATTATTAATTATCTATTTTTCTAGCATTGCAACATTGTAGAATTGTGTGGCTTGCTGCTAGTAAGTTTGTGTCCCAATCACGTGTGCTTTCACCTTGCCCACATTGGGATCCGAGTGATCAGAAAGTGAAAGAATTTATGCATTTCATTGAACATTTGCAAAATTTAAAAAAAAATCAGTTTCGAGACATTATAGAACAAGCTTATTCCAATCCAAATGCTAGTTTGAACAAGCCAATCCCAATCCAAATACTAGCACTCATTTTGGATCTTGTAACTTGCTATCGAAGGTGGATATGCATAAGTTTGATGGTAAAGATCCGGTCACATGGATTAACCAAATGGAGAGTTTTTTGATATAAACCAAATTCCATTGAGATAGAAGGTGACAATGGCTTCCTTATATTTAAAACCAAAGCAATTTAGTTGGTAATGATAGCTTTGTATGGAGAATAAGGGTCTTAATGTCAATTGATCAGTTTTTATTGATGAATTATAGTTGCACTATTGTGGCAAAGAACTTCAATTGATTAGCAAAATTTCATCAAATATGATTTGTCAAGGATTATATTTAGCAGTTCCATAATCTATCATTGTGAGTGGGAAAAACCATCTAGATGAAGATTTGAATGACTTTTTTCTTGATGGGCTCAAGGATCACATCCAACATGAGTTACACATGTTTAATTTGAGTTTTATGTCAGTCGTTTATCATGGCATGTAGGCTAGAGATTTTTTTTAAGTTCCTAGAAGGGAGGAATTCTCTAGCAACAAAGATGGGAAGACTCTTGCAATGCCATCCCTTCAACCTACAAGATTGACTCCTCAACAAATTGAAGTAAAAAGGGCCAAAGCGTTATGTTTTAATTGTGATAGAAAATATAGTAGAGGAAATAAATATGCTGAGAAGAAGTTGTTCTAAATTGAGGGCACCAATGATGAAAAGGATGAGAAGGGACAGTAGTGGTTGTGGAAGACTCAAAAGATGTTGAACCATCTCTTGCCATGCACTATTAGGTGTCAGCACCTTGTAAACCCTTAAGATACCAGGTTTCCTTAAAAAAAAAGGTAACAATATTGATTGACTTAGGGAGTTCTCATAACTTTTCCAACATAAGTTGGCAACATGATTGAAGTGTTTCGTTTACCCAAGCTAGAATTTCAGGTTATGATTACAAATGTAGATACATCTAGTTGTTTGGGGAAATGCCATAGTATTAAATTCACCATGGAAGACTACATGCTTTATTTTCCTATGTATGTTATACCCATGGCTAGAGTAGGCATTGTTTTAGTAGTCCAATGGCTCACTACATTAGGAACAATTGAGATGAAATTTTAGGAGCTATTCATGCATTTTCAATTTGAGGGTAAGGGGGTTGCATGCAAAGTGCCATAGATGGTAAGCTCACACTAAATGCAAAAAGGACTTAACAAGGGTGTAAATAGGGGTGTTGCTCATTTATTGTCATTGGAAGGGAATAAATCAATAATTACTTGCATGGCGAGATCCAAAAGCAATTTTGGGGGAAATGCCAAAAGGACTCTCCCCCCCCCCAACCCTCCCAAAAAAAAGAAGAAAGGTCATGATCAATCCATTCAGCTAGTACCAAGGAATCTTCCACCATCCGTTACCTCTTCTTGGAATTTGTTGGCACCCCATTTGACTGTGTTCAAATTTTCTTATGTCCAACTTCCTTTTGTGCATCTTGCTTGGTATGCCCATTTTTATAACCAATTTGAGAAACTTTCAAATGGGTTCTCTTTGTCAAATGTGCCTAAGTGTTGTACCTTCTGCTTTCTTTGTCCTTTCCATTTCCCTTCTTGTTCATCGTTTGCAAGATCTCGATGTGGATCTAGACATTTCTTCCACCTTCTCTTCATCCACTTCTCTCAACTTGTTTCACAAGTTTTCCCCACATCATTCCCACTCATCCGTGTGGAAGTCTTTCCCACCTTTGAATGTCCATAATCTTTGGTTCTCCTCTCTTTCCCCACAATTTCTCCCCCAAGTCTTCCTTGTAGACTTCCCTGAGCATCCATACTTCACTCCAATGTTTGGCCTCCACACCCACTTCCACATCTAATTCCCGCAAAGCTCCAATTGTCTTTTTCCTTTTATTTCGTCCCATGTGGACTTCAACTTGACCTCTAGATGTCCATATTTCCTACTTGGACATCCTATCTTGACCTTTTCCTGCACTTTCACTTGTGCACTTCATCCATTCCTTTATCTTGTTTTGCAGACTTCTAAGGGACTTTTGGACCTTCTTCTAATGTCCAATTTTGTCCTCCAATCCCACATCAAAATCCTACAACCCCCATTCTCACATCCTATTCCACTTCAAACTTTTGTAATCCTTCTAGATCACTTCCTCCACTCTCTAGATCTCCCACAGAATGCCATTAATAACCAAATTTGACCCTACAACTATCCAATCCAATTTTCCTATCCAAAAAACATTGTTTAATCATGAGGGCACAAATTCAATTACAAAACCAACAATGGACAATGAGGGCAGCCATGCCGCCATTGATGAGGTAGGTGATTTTCAGCCCCAAGGATCTTTGCACCAATTCTTGATCAATCTTGTAGATTTAATGGGATTTATCTTCTCATGCACATTGAAGTTGCAATGTACTATTCATTGAATTCTTGCAAGAGATGGAAATAAGGGTCATCTACTTATTTGCACGATTTAGGACACCACATAGTTACCGGGAGACGCAGGGTACTGGTACGGGGACGGGGACGGGGATGCCAATCAAATTAGGGTACGTGAGTTAAATGAATAAGGAGACAACTATTTCATATGTAAATGATTCATTGGAAATTTTGGGTACGAGGACTAGTACGCTGTCTATGTTCCCATAATGGAGTTTCTTGGCAACTATAGGACACCATTAATGACTTGGGAAGGATGTGATTCAATGAAAGATGGATTTTACACGTCTCTAGGTACCTATAAACCTCATTGGAGCATTATTTTTGTACCAAAACATAAGGTTGCTAATGTCAAAGTTATGGACGACCTTTGCAATTGTGGGTGACTGTGATTCTTCTCTTGAGGCTGCTCATTGATGATTGAGTGGTATATTCTTTCAAACTTTAATTTCTGAAAAAAAGGAAAAATAGATTATAGAGAAAAGACAAGAGGAAGAGGTTTCTAAGCTATTAGGGTTCATCTCTAGCAAAGAGTTTAAGGCGTTTTGCATTGTAATGATTGGGAATTTGTCCCAAATGTGTAATACAATATTGTAATCCTAGAAGAATGAGTAAAATGTGCAAATCTAGCATTTGGTGAATATCTCCATGAATATTGTGTATATTTCTAAAGATTTCATTTATCTTCTCAATCATAGTTTGTGACTTAGGTGTTACTTCTAATTAGTTTGTCATTTAGATGGCTGTAAAATCCTTGTAAAGCTTTTGCAAGGTATCTTTTCAGAAATACAAGGAATATATGATTTACTCATGGGTAATTGAGTATGCTCATTTGTATGTTTTGCAATTTCATTTATTTGCTTGCCTACATGTATAAAGCCTAGCTTATGTATGAAGTTAAAAGGATATGGTCTTCAATAATACTTAGTGTTGCAAAGGGGATTCTAGTTATTACATGTAATGTCCCTTACCCAGACTTGCCCTAAAATCTGTTTGTTTGCCCTAGAATTTGCTTGTTGATTAGGTTTAGGGTTTCTTCTTTCCAAATGAATTTCCTTTTAATACAATGACCCTAGATTAGAATCTGTATTCATCACATTAACAACATACCTGTTAGCATTAATATATAGATATCCAAAATCGGACATAATCATAAATATAGATTGATAAACATAAGAGGAGCCACTCAGTCCATCTGGAGAGGGGAACCCTTAAGGGGCCTACGGTCTACCACCTTTCAATGCCCAACCCTTATCTCAGGCCTGTGGGGCAGAAAACCTAGGTGGAACCCTCACCCCTCCATGACCCAACCCTTGCAATGGGCATGTGGGGCAGACTGCCCAACCCTTGCTATGGGCCTGTGGGGCAAACTGCCCAACCCTTGCTTTGGGCCGATGGGGCGGAATCTGGGTGAGGTTTTTAGACAAACCACTTAAGTCATGACTCAGTTCTCCTGACGGGATTACAATCACAATTCAGACAATTGATATGTAGTCATTAGTATTTCATTTATATTTACACATATTATGCAATAAGAGTATTTAATATGATCAAACAGTTCCTTGAATCCTAATATGAAGTTATATCAGAATACAAAACTAAATTAAGCAATATTCATGCCTACATGTTCATTATGTTCTTTTGCAATTCAATACATCTTGCAAGTCCAATATTTGCAAAAATCGAATATAAATGCAGATTGATCATTATTAGAACCATATCCATAGAAGATAAACCATTTGGCCTCTGATCAGTCAAGGACTACACAGTCCGCCTAAATTCAATGCCAATTACAAGTATAATGAGTCTATTTCCATATTCGATACTCAAGAAGGAATGGTTCCAACACATCAGAGGCAACTGTGTGCATTCCAATGAATAATGCATATCAATTATTTTTAATAATGCACAGATCGATTGGGCATACAAGGTTCATGCGGCATTGTTATGTCAGATTGAGGACAACTAAATATTAAAGCTAAGTGAGTAGTCTCACCTGATCGGCTATGTATTCCTTAATCGTCTTCCTTCAACCTTATATTGGATTGATCATAGGATGAGGACAATTCATAAATATACATAATCTACTTATGTTTATATTAAAGAGTCATCATTACTTATAAGTATCATTATTGCATAATCCTGTATGTATATATATATATATACTTCATACACATATATATATAATTATTCTTTTACTTATATCCATTAGTATTCATATATATATAATATATGTTTATATAATTATTCTTTCCTTATTCATATATATTATTTATTCATTGCATATTATTCATTATAAAATTTATCTATATCTATGCATATATACTTGTATGCCTATTAAATAATATATATATTAAATGACTCTATATTCCAATGCATAACAATCATGGTTGCTGCTGTTCTGAATTGCAGATCGTATTTCTCAATGTTTCTCCCGTTTCCTGATTTTCCTTCTTTCTATTTATACCATTCAAAGTAGGTGACTCATGGGGGGAATGTATTATTTGGTGAAAGAGGTGACTTTTCATAAAATATATCCCTTTGTTAGATTTAATTGCTGCCTTTAAAGACTTATTATCACAATAATATCTATTTTTGAAAATAATATATTATTACTAATAATTATGATATTTCAGATTATATATTTATTTTATTATTTTATTTTGATGTTTTATTGAACATATTTTAACATTAAAGTATAACAATAAAACCAATTTGCTAATATCTTATTATTATTTTAGTCTAATTTATTACAATCTTTGATGTGTAATGATTATAATATTTATTTATTATTATTATTTTTGATATTGAGTTATTTAATACTAGAATGTAATAACAATAATTTGCCTATATATTATTATTATATTTGTTATTTCATATTTATATATTCTTATATTGATATGGTACACATTTATTTTATATTTAATATTAATATTGTTATTTATTTAATTTATTAATTTATTTGTATTTTAACACTTGGTCTTTATGGTATTGCTATTTCGGGGACATGACAGTCCTCCCCACCCAAGATTGCTTGTCCTCAAGCAATCACCTTAAACCGATCTTGAGGTGAGAATAATCCTAGGGTTTGTAGGTTATAGGTCCATGATTTAGCTTAACTTATGCTTATGTAATCAATTTTGTTAAAATTGGATTCGTATCAAATTTATTCAAGGTATCTAACATTGAAGTCTCTGCATACCTCAACCTAGTTTGCAAAATTAACTAAGGCTCTATTCCTAATTGGATTCTTCCATTGAAATACTCTCCCTTTGTATCACAAATTTGAGGGAGCCACACTCTTTCACTTCAGTAGTCACAACTCTTTATTGTATTTGGATACTAGTTATAATTTAGTTTTAGATAGGTTATTTTGTTAGTGCCTACCAACCCCATAAGCCCTTTGACCGATAACCTTAACATTTTCATAGTTTTTAAGCATAAAGTAAACACAGCAGTGGGCTCCACATGACTTCGAAATTAAAGTAGACAAACAAGTAGCTCAAGCATACAAACAAGTAGCTCAAGCACATAGGCAAGTAGCTCAAGCATACAAGTAACCAACTCAAGTATATAAGCAAGTAGCTCAAGTAGGAAAGCATGTAGCTCAAACATGCAAGCAAGTAGGAAACTAGCTCAAGTAGACAGGCAGGTAGCTCAAGCACGCAAACAAGTAGCTCAAACAAGCAAGCAAGTAGCTCAAGCACCCAAGCAACCAACTCAATCAAGTAGGCAACTAGCTCAAGCACACAAGCAAGTAGCTCAAGCATGCAAGCAATTAGCTCAATCAAGTAGGCAACCAGCTCAAGTAGAGAAGCAGGTAGCTAAGCATGTAAGCAACTAGCTCAAGCAAGTAGACAACCAACTCAAGCACACAAGCAACCGGCTCAAGCAAGTAGGCAGCTAGCTCAAGCAAGTAGACAACCAACTCAAGCACACACAGGATGGCAGGAAAGATGCTCTGATACCACTATAATGTCCCTTACCCAGACTTGCCCCAAAAATCCGTTTGTTTGCCCTAGAATTTGCTTGTTGATTAGGTTTAGGGTTTCTTCTTTCCAAATGAATGTCCTTTTAATACAATGACCCTAGATTAGAATCTGTATTCATCACATTAACAACATACCTGTTAGCATTAATACATAGATATCCAAATTCAAACATAATCATAAATACAGATTGATAAACATAAGAGGAGCCACTCAGCCCATCAGGAGAGGGGAACACTTAAGGTGTGATGACCCCATCCTTGGGTAATTAAAATTTTTCCACATTTCACTTCAAACATATAAATGTAACAAGTAACAATGACATTACAATAAAATTCTTCCTTTTTTTATTGATAATTACATGCCAGTTACAATATATTTTTCCACATGGATTCTGTTTCTATTGCAAATATAATTTAGAGTACAAAAGTAAAACAATTACATACATAGCTCGTAAGCTTTTGCACAAATAGTAGTAAGATAGTCCAGGTTCCCTTCCTCACAAATCTTGGTGTATCTGTCGCTTGCTGTGGAGGACAAACATCACTCAGGCGCTTTTCCGCCAACCATGGACTGTTAATGCGGTCCCCCGCACATCTATCATTCAATAGATGGCCCTCCCTTCGAACAAAGAGATTGGTAAAGTAACCGGCTGCGACAACCCAACTGAGCATAGTGTTGTGTCCTATACATCTAGAACTTGCTATTTCACAATCCCGAACTAGCATGATGGATCACAATGAACTGACAGTGTAGTCTCAACTATCTCACATCTAAGTGGATGTCGTACCTTCCACTACTTTGGCCAAAGTATTCTCATTCAGTACTTCGAATGAAGGTCATCTATCATATACACTACTCAGGGCCGATTTGATTTAAGGCTATCTTACACTACGCATAGGTTAAGTCCTTCACTAGATTGTCTATCATCCCAGACTTTCCTACTTCAATCCAATCCAAGACAACAAATATAGGTTCAAGTCCTTCACTGGATTATCAATCATCCCAGACCAACCTACGACATTCTAACTTACTAGAAATAATCCAGCTTGACAAGTAATTCATTCTTTCTCTCCTATTACGGAAATCTTTATCCTAGGAGTTCCTTAGCTTATCTCAGTTAATCTAAAACTCTTAAACTGCTTGAATATACTTGACTCCTGTCCTCATTCCGAATCTAGCATATATTAACTAGTAAAGACATAGTCTCCTCATGTGGAGTTCATTCAATAATGCAATCATGCAATATGCAATTTCTAGTTTTTCTCTTTTCTAGAATGCTTTATTTACCCTTTATAATATGGACTATCTATTCTTCCAAAACAAGCTATAAACAGGCTTTTCCCTTTATGAACGAGTTTTCCTTTTATAAACAAGTCAATCCCAAGAATTCAAGCTATTCTATTGAATCAACCTATTTACTCAAAACAAGCTTTCTCAATGAAATTAAGTATTTTTTTAATGACAAGCTATTCTTTTCACAACCAGCATTCCTTTCACCTTTCACAATCAAGCTTTCCCTAAGTTATTTCATAACATCAGGCTATCTTATTCCAACAGAATTTCTCCTAGTGCTTTTCGATTTTACTACTCTTTTCCAAGCAAATTCTAAATCAAGGAGATTAACATACAAAATTAATCTAATACATTCCACATGCTTGTTTTCCTTGCTGTAGATGATTCCAGTCTGCAGCTACTTCTCCTCCTTTGTTAGTGTCATTCCTCTCAAACAAATGTTTATTCAGCAATGACAGACTATGGCTCTCAACCAATGCAGTACAGCAATGATAGAGTATGATTATCTTATAAATGCTTCCACAACAATAAAAGATTGCTCACAAAATGCTTCTACAGAATTGTCAAAACATGGCTCTCAATAGGGAATTCGCTTTTAGCAAAACAGAAAGGAAATTCGTGTGAATGCAGCAAAGGCAAAATGCAACTCTCTCCAAGAAAATTCGGAATTGGCAAGTTATGTTTATGAATGAACTGGGCGGCTATTTATAGAGCCCTCAGCCAAACAATTTCCACTCTTGCAGGCATGTAAAATGACATAACTACTATTTGAATATTTCAAACTGAAATGTGGCGAATTTCCATACTTACTCATAGCCTTTAAGAGGTGATTCGACTTCCAGCAATTCAGAGAATAATTCAAACTTTCATTTGATTCAAAGGAGGGTTGACACCTACAGGCATCTCCCAAAAATGGCGCAATTTATGAACAATGGCGGGTTAATCACAGAAGAAAATGTCAATGCAATAAATGCAGCCAACTGGCCTTATTTCATCCACGAGTTTCCAGCATGGTGGCACTTAGCAAATTGTGACCAGGTCTTCCTCCTGCGTGTGAGCTTTCAGCTGTGCCATTTCCGTTCTTTTACAGGTTTTTGATTTTAGCAAATGACATTTTAACTTTGGCGTATTTCCTTCTTTCCACGGTGAATGAAATTCACATTTCACTTAGCATTTATTTAAATGCTTTCGAAATTTATTTATTTCTCACTCTTAAATTTCATACGAGATTTCCAAATGACTATAGAAGTCGTATTTAAATACTTTCTCAAGGTAAATATATATTATTTGCCAAATGACTATACAAGTCAAATTCATTTAATATTATGGTAAATATCATTTACCAAGTGACTAAAGAAGTTTACGCCATTTACTTCCCAAGACTTATTTATTTAAAATATAAACAAAACGTTATATTTATATTTTGCATTATATTCAATATAATCTATTATAGTTTTATTTACCTTATTTAAATATATGTATATATCTGTATAATATTTAAATATTACTATAGATATATCTATATATTTTATTATAGGTAAAACTATAATAACGTTTATATTAAATATATTTATAAACACATTCAACATTTACATTTAAATATATCTATACATATTTGTATTTAATTATCCAGATACGTGTATTACAGGCCAGTCAGCGTACCCTTAATACGCGTATTTGTACAAACATGTATATATACGTTTAACTGTAAATTCTAGGCATCAATATAACATTATAACAACATTATAGCTAGTGTGCATATGTTTATAGGTGTGCCAGCCATGTATACGTATCCGTATGTATGCCATGTCGACACATGTGTGTGGCATAATAATTGCCCATCATACATATGTATCGACATGTCATGCGTGTTGTTACGTACATATGAGTGGTACATGTATACGCATATACATCATGTCTATACCACACTTATCAGTTCACATTTCACATTCAAGGTTCACAAAACAGTAAGTCAGTCAACAAGTAACACCACTCATAAAGCATAAAGAAGTAATCCAAAACTCCTAAGCCTAAGGATGACTTATTAAGACAACTCAAACTGACTCAATTCCCAAAACCCTTAGTGAAGTGTGTGTTTGCTCAACTTGATCGACTTTACCGGTTACTCGACCAAGCCCCTCTCCCGAGTGATGTCTCCCCTCCGCCTGGAGCAATAGTTCTTGTTCCTGCATCCATTGCCACAAAACCACGGCAGTTACTTGCTCATAACATTAGCAGTATATATATAAATCAATTATAAAACAAGATTCATTATCCTGATATTCACATATATGCAGTATTTACCATGAATTACATCAATTGAAATAACATCAAATGAAACAACGTCAAATGAGCTAACATACATATTGATAGCAAGGTGCAAGCATCTCCAGATTTCACATTACATTCATTTCTACCTTTTATATCACTAGTAAATAGTAACCTCATAATTCGGGACGTAACATACTTCCCCCCTTGTGAATCATCGTCCTCGATGATCTTACGGCCTTTTAACATACATTTAAAGTCAAATAAGGTTTTACTTACAATTCCAAAAATATGTAAGATTTACAAAACATTCAACCTATGTAGTAATCTTACCCTTAGACCTTGCTTCAAGTGTCCTTACTATTGCATAGGGAAATCTTGTATGCTTCACACATACTTACTCTCCCAAAGAGCTTTATTTCATAAATACATCCAATATATAATAATAACTATACTTAGTGATCGGAATTCATTGGTCCATGAATTTATCTTTAGTATAATCCAAATGGAAGAGGAATGTTGATGTATTGTACACTACATCGTGGGTCTAATCCATTTCCTTTGGATTTATACTTTTAGACAACTCATAAACCGATTCCATCCGTCACTCACACATTCATTATCCTTACCACAAAGTACTTTCCCTTGATTACTTGTCCATCTCGAGCATAACCTTGCTCCTAGACACTTGTCAATTTTGATACTGCTCTACTTAAGCTTTGTTATCAATAAGGTTTTCACTGATCACTTCGATCCATTACTCCTTTTTGACATTCTATCAAGTCTATGGTTATACCCAAGCCTTTTTCAGCTTTCACAGAGTTTCCTTTCTTTCCATATAATGGTCTAAACTTCAATTTTGGAAGTTTACAAATCATTTAAGATTTAGTCTACCATTTTACCTATTTTGACTATAATAATATATTGCACATTTATTCAAACAAATGTCTCATTGTATGATTATGGTTTACACAACCCTATCATTTTTTTGCTAAACTGAAATAACCTTTTAGGTTTACTAAGCAACCACTTACCCACAATATATTATTTAGGACCAAAATCCTATAAGTCAAGTTTCCAAAAGGTATTGGTTTCTTTGATGAGTTTTTCCACTTAGAACATTATGTTAGTTCTACTAACATAGCAAGATTGACCTGTCATATGTTCTACCATTTTCCTTCTAGAATAAGAGAGTTTACATGTCCTACCTATGATGACATCCGGTCTTCATTTCTTGGTATACTAGACATTACCTTGCCACATTCCGTGCAGCCTCTTACTCTATCTTTTCCTAGGTAATAGTGGTTTCTCATCCGACAATTCCCTTTGTCATTCAGATGTCCTAGCTTTGACATTATTTTCCTCATCCTATTTTCGAATCTTCAAAAATTTTGGACACATGGTTTCTTTTATATCCAACAATAGTCTATCCTTTGACTAAGTGGTAACCTATTTTGATCTCATGCTACCTTTAATTCCCATGTAAATGGTTAAGGTTTTGCGGAGATAATTTTCATTTATCCTCTTCCCTTGTGGTCATAAGATATATGACTTAATTATCCTCATGACTTGCAAAGAAGCCATTAGTTCTTCTATATTGAGAACATAACCAAGTTTTTGTTGGGTGGGGTAATTAACTTTGAGTCAATCCACTCTCTTTCTTCCCCCCTGGTGTTTTCACAACTTTCATTCTACTCACGTTAAACTCCTAGCAATCACTTGCTTTATTGGAAAGGGTTTGTCATTCCTAGTTGTTTGACTTTTTCATTGCTTTTTATCTCACAGATTCAGCATATTGAATCATCCAGTAGGAGATCTAATGAATAATCAGCAACTTTAGGAGTTTTTAAGAAACACAATAATATTCTCCATTTCTTTCCAATATCCTTTCTGGTGAAGAAATACCCATACTCACAAACCTCTTTGGTTGATATCTTAATTCAACTTAAAGCATTACTTTCCTTGCAACTTCAAGTGTTCTGACACATAGTGTCATGTTGCATTCCATTTCCTTTTGGAACCACTAAACATATGTTGATTTTCGTAATTCAGGTTGGTGAGTTCTATTTATAACTTCAACCTACTCATGTTCTATCCAAACCCGTTTTTAAAACCATCCTGATTTCGGGCTTCTTTCTCACACTCACCTTTTCATAAACCTTATTCCAATGCTTGGAATCTTGTCCTTTCTTAGCCTTTCAGATACCAAAGTTGTTTTGGTCTCAAAATTTTAATGACCTCATTGATTTTGGTTGGAGCGACCTTGCTCATGTCATTGATTGTTTCCTCTGACCGTTATGGTCTTTTCTCAACTCCTAGGTACTAACTCTTTTCTAACAAGATCTTTATCTTAACACAAGAGTTTAAGTCATGAGTTCTCCAACCTTGAGAATACTTCCTTTGTTCATACCCAGCTTTGAACAATCTAATTTATGTTGACTTTGCATACATAAATTCGTAGAGTTTACACTTATCCAGGTGTTCCTGACTCTTTTACAATTGTAGATTGCTACAATTCAGAGGTTTTCATATTCCTTCTTTTTCCTTAGAATCATATAAATCTGTTTCGTTGGATAAAGGTATCTACTGGTTATTCTTCCTAACCTTCCTACATAACCTGATTGCATAATCTTCCGCAATCCTAGGTATTGTCATCAGTCCAATTCCAGAGATAATTCTTAACTAGTCCCACTTTTCACAAGTTACTAAGGTTCACATCTTCCTTTTCACTTTACTAAGTTCTTTCCTCTTGCCGTTGTGGCACAAGAACTTTTCAACCTTTGTTTCCTGACAAGTTTTACGCGTTGTTGCATAATGAGCTTATAGGTTTTAGTGCAAAACCTAGTAGCTCTGATACCACATGTAACGACCCCATCCTTGGGTAATTAAAATTTTTCCACATTTCACTTCAAACATATAAATGTAACAAGTAACAAAGACATTACAATAAAATTCTTCCTTTCTTTATTGATAATTACATGCCAGTTACTTTATATTTTTCCACATGGATTCCATTTCTATTGCAAATATAATTCAGAGTACAAAAGTAAAACAATTACATACATAGCTCGTAAGCTTTTGCACAAATAGTAGTAAGATAGTTCAGGTTCCCTTCCTTACAAATCTTGGTGTATCTGTCGCCTGCTGTGGAGGAGAAACATCACTCAGGCGCTTTTCCGCCAACCACAAACTGTTAATGCGGCCCCCGCACATCTATCATTCAATAGATGGCCCTCCCTTCGAACGAAGAGATTGGTAAAGTAATCGGCTGCGACAACCCAACTGAGCATAGTGTTGTGTCCTATACATCTAGAACTTGCTATTTCACAATCCCGAACTAGCATGATGAATCACAATGAACTGACAGTGTAGTCTCAACTATCTCACATCTAAGTGGATGTCGTACCTTCCACTACTTTGGCCAAAGTATTCTCATTCAGTACTTCGAATGAAGGTCATCTATCATATACACTACTCAGGGCCGATTTGATTTAAGGCTATCTTACACTACGCATAGGTTAAGTCCTTCACTGGATTGTCTATCATCCCAGACTTTCCTACTTCAATCCAATCCAAGACAACAAATATAGGTTCAAGTCCTTCACTGGATTATCAATCATCCCAGACCAACCTACGACATTCTAACTTACTAGAAATAATCCAGCTTGACAAGTAATTCATACTTTCTCTCCTATTACGAAAATCTTTATCCTAGGAGTTCCTTAGCTTATCTCAGTTAATCTAAAACTCTTAAGCTGCTTGAATATACTTGACTCCTGTCCTCATTCCGAACCTAGCATATATTAACTAGTAAAGACATAGTCTCCTCATGTGGAGTTCATTCAATAATGCAATCATGCAATATGCAATTTCTAGTTTTTCTCTTTTCTAGAATGCTTTATTTACCCTTTATAATATGGACTATCTATTCTTCCAAAACAAGCTATAAACGGGCTTTTCCCTTTATGAACGAGTTTTCCTTTTATAAACAAGTCAATCCCAAGAATTCAAGCTATTCTATTGAATCAAGCTATTTACTCAAAACAAGCTTTCTCAATGAAATTAAGTATTTTTTTAATGACAAGCTATTCTTTTCGAAACCAGCATTCCTTTCACCTTTCCTTCCCTAAGTTATTTCATAACATCAGGCTATCTTATTCCAACAGAATTTCTTCTAGTGCTTTTCGATTTTATTACTCTTTTCCAAGCAAATTCTAAATCAAGGAGATTAACATACAAAATTAATCTAATACATTCCACATGCCCATTTTCCTTGTTGTAGATGATTCCAGTCTGCAACTACTTCTCCTCCTTTGTCAGTGTCACTCCTCTCAAACAAATGTTTATTCAACAATGACAGACTATGGCTCTCAACCAATGCAGTACAGCAATGATAGAGTATGATTATCTTGTAAATGCTTCCACAACAATAAAAGATTGCTCATAAAATGCTTCTACAGAATTGTCAAAACATAGCTCTCAAAAGGGAATTCGCTTTTAGCAAAACAAAAAGGAAATTCGTGTGAATGCAGCAAAGGCAAAATGCAGCTCTCTCCAAGAAAATTCGGAATTGGCAAGTTATGTTTATGAATGAACTGGGCGGCTATTTATAGAGCCCTCAGCCAAACAATTTCCACTCTTGCAGGCATGTAAAATGACAGAACTACTATTTGAATATTTCAAACTGAAATGTGGCGAATTTCCATACTTACTCATAGCCTTTAAGAGGTGATTCAACTTCCAGCAATTCAGAGAATAATTCAAACTTTCATTTGATTCAAAGGAGGGTTGACACCTATAGGTGTCTCCCAAAAATGGCGCAATTTATGAACAATGGTGGGTTAATCACAGAAGAAAATGTCAATGCAATAAACATAGCCAACTTGCCTTATTTCACCCACGAGTTTCCAGCATGGTGGCACTTAGCAAATCGCGACCAGGTCTTCCTCTTGCGTGTGAGCTTTCAGCCGCGCCATTTCCGTTCTTTTACAGGTTTTCGATTTTAGTAAATGACATTTTAACTTTGGCGTATTTCCTTCTTTCCACGGTGAATGAAATTCGCATTTCACTTAGCATTTATTTAAATGCTTTCAAAATTTATTTATTTCTCACTCTTAAATTTCATACGGGATTTCCAAATGACTATAGAAGTCGTATTTAAATACTTTCTCAAGGTAAATATATATTATTTGCCAAATGACTATACAAGTCAAATTCATTTAATATAATGGTAAATATCATTTACCAAGTGACTAAAGAAGTTTACGCCATTTACTTCCCAAGACTTATTTATTTAAAATATAAACAAAACGTTATATTTATATTTTGCATTATATTCAATATAATCTATTATAGTTTTATTTACCTTATTTAAATATATGTATATATCTATATAATATTTAAATATTACTATAGATATATCTATATATTTTATTATAGGTAAAACTATAATAACGTTTATATTAAATATATTTATAAACACATTCAACATTTACATTTAAATATATCTATACATATTTGTATTTAATTATCCAGATACGTGTATTACAGGCCAGTCAGCGTACCCTTAATATGCGTATTTGTACAAACATGTATATATACGTTTAACTGTAAATTATAGGCATCAATATAACGTTATAACAACATTATAGCTAGTGTGCATATGTTTATAGGTGTGCCAGCCATGTATACGTATCCGTATGTATGCCATGTCGACACATGTGTGTGGCATAATAATTGCCCATCATACATATGTATCGACATGTCATGCGTGTTGTTACGTACATATGAGTGGTACATGTATACGCATATACATCCTGTCTATACCACACTTATCAGTTCACATTTCACATTCAAGGTTCACAGAATAGTAAGTCAGTCAACAAGTAACACCACTCATAAAGCATAAAGAAGTAATCCAAAACTCCTAAGCCTAAGGATGACTTATTAAGACAACTCAAACTGACTCAGTTCCCAAAACCCTTAGTGAAGTGTGTGTATGCTCAACTTGATCGACTTTACCGGTTACTCGACCAAGCCCCTCTCCCGAGTGATGTCTCCCCTCCGCCTGGAGGAATAGTTCCTGTTCCTGCATCCATTGCCACAAAACCACGGTAGTTACTTGCTCATAACATTAACAGTATATATACAAATCAATTATAAAACAAGATTCATTATCCTGATATTCACATATATGCAGTATTTACCATGAATTACATCAATTGAAATAACATCAAATGAAACAACGTCAAATGAGCTAACATACATATTGATAGCAAGGTGCAAGCATCTCCAGATTTCACATTACATTCATTACTACCTTTTATATCACTAGTAAATAGTAACCTCATAATTCGGGATGTAACATAAGGGGCCTACGTTCTACCACCTTTCAGTGCCTAACCCTTATCTCAGGCCTATGGGGCAAAAAGCCTAGGTGGAACCCTCACCCCTCCATGACCCAACCCTTGCAATGGGCCTGTGGGGCAGACTGCCCAACCCTTGCTATGGGCCTATGGGGTAGACTGCCCAACCCTTGCTTTGGGCCTGTGGGGCAGAATCTAGGTGAGGTTTTTAGACAAACCACTTAAGTCATGACTCAGCTCTCCTAGCGGGATTACAATCACAATTCGGACAATTGATATGCAGTCACTAAATATGTAGTCATTACCACTTCATTTGTATTTACACATATTATGCAATAAGAGTATTTAATATGATCAAATAGTTCCTTGAATCCTAATATGAAGTTATATCAGAATACAAAACTAAATTAAGCAATATTCATGTCTACTTGTTCATTATGTTCTTTTGCAATTCAATACATCCTGCAAGTCCAATATTTGCAAAAATTGAATATAAATGCAGATTGATCATCATTAGAACCATATCCATAGAAGATAAACCATTTGGCCTCTAATCAGTCAAGGACTACACAGTCCACCTAAGTTCAATGCCAATTACCAGTATAATGAGTCTATTTCCATATTCGATACTCAAGAAGGAATGGTTCCAACACATTAGAGGCGACTGTGTGCATTCCAATGAATAAAGCATATCAATTATTTTTAATAATACACAGATCAGTTGGGCATACAAGGTTCATGCAGCATTGTTATGTCAGATTGAGGACAACTAAATATTAAAGCTAAGTGAGTAGTCTCATTTGATCGACTATGTCTTCCCATGACTCTTTATTCCTTAATCGTCTTCCTTCAACCTTATACTGGATTGATCATAGGATGAGGACAATTCATAAATATACATAATCTACTTATGTTTATATTAAAGAGTCATCATTACTTATAAGTATCATTATTGCATAATTCTGTATGTATATATATATACTTCACACACACACACACACACACACACACACACACACATATATATAATTATTCTTTTACTCATATTTATTAGTATTCATAGATATATGTTTAAATAATTATTCTTTCCTTATTCATATATATTCTTTATTCATTGCATATTATTCATTATAAAATTTATCTATATCTATGCATATATACTTGTATGCCTATTAAATAATATATATATTAAATGACTCTATATTCCAATGCATAACAATCATTGTTGCTGCTGTTTTGAATTGCAGATCGTATTTCTCAATGTTCCTCCCTCTTCCTGATTTTCCTTCCTTCTATTTATACCATTCAAGGTAGCTGACTCATGGGGGGAATGTATTGTTTGGTGAAAGAGGTGACTTTTCATAAAATATATCCCTTTGTTAGATTTAATTGCTGTCTTTAAAGGCTTATTATTACAATAATATCTATTTTTGAAAATAATATATTATTACTAATAATTATGATATTTCAGATTATATATTTATGTTATTATTTTATTATTTTATTTTGATGTTTTATTGAACATATTCTAACATTAAAGTATAACAATAAAAACAATTTGCTAATATCTTATTATTATTTTATTCTAATGTATTACAATCTTTGATGTGTAATGATTGTAATATTTATTTATTATTATTATTTTTGATATAAAGTTATTTAATACCAGAATGTAATAACAATAATTTGTCTATATATTATTATTATATTTGTTATTTCATATTTATATATTCTTATATTGATATGGTACACATTTATTTTATATTTAATATTAATATTACTATTTATTTTATTTATTAATTTATTTGTATTTTAACACTCGGTCTTTATGATATTGCTATTTCGGGGACATGACATTACATTCTTTGTTGTACGAAAATTTTAGACTTTGTTTGCCCAACTGGATATAGGCACCCATATGCTTCATGCTCAACCTCCCATCGCACCAATGCACTAAACAACTAAACTTGAAATTCATTTTGTATTGTGTTGATTGCATTGCATTCACTACCATGTTTAAATGTGCACATCAACAATAGGGGCCATCAAAATTACATCCTTAGACACTTTATGTGGTAGTTCATCTTCTATCTAAAGGTGTGGAACCTTGCATGTTTGAACCAACATATAGTTACTTAGTGATAGATAAGTAGCGGTATAGTATGCTTTGGGTATGGTTTTTGTAGGGTTACACTTATTTTGTATAGATACATCTAATCCAAGACCTCAAGGAAGCCCCCCTTGGCTAACCAGAGCCTAGGGATGAAGGTCTTGACTCTTACCCACCTTAGTAAATTGGTCCATTGTTGCCCTATTTGATCATAAGTTTGAAGTCTTTTGCCTTGAGTTTGACACCCTTAGTGCTTAGGAGGAGCTTAATTTGGGATTTGGGATCCAACAACTTTGAGCACCAACAAAAGGTACAACAAATGCTTAGAGTAGTGGAAGAACACATTCAACACTAGCTAGAGGTACTTACCAGTCTCAAGAAGAACAAAGCAATACCATAGAGAAAAATGAATCAACAAGCTAATTAGTGCAACATTGGGAAAGGGGATATGACAAATCTCTCCTCTTAGAATCACTTGCCCTCAAGCAATGCAAATTTGGATGCTTAAAGATTTCCACACCTTCCCAAGTAGCATCTTCTTTGGTGAGATTTTTCCACCTCAACAATTATTTTGTAATGCTTTTGTTTCTTAACTTCCATTACTTAATGTCCATAATAGCTTTAGACTAAAGAACTAATTTTGCCTCATCATCGAAAGGTTCTAAAACTATAGAAGGCACAAGGTGTTGTCCAATTACTTGCTTGAGGCATGACACATGGAAGACATTATGAATTTTGCACCCTTTTGGTAATTCTAGTTCATAGGCCATAACTCCAACTCTCCATACAATCCTATATGGTCCACAAAATGTGGTTTGAGATTTTTTGCCCCACTTATTTCGAGAGATGACTACTTGTAAGGTTGTAGTCTTAGCAAAATCATGTCTCCTATTTCAAAACTTCTCTTGGTTCTTCTGTAATTGGCATATTGTTTGTGCTAATTCTGGGCTTGCTGCAAATGCTCTTGAAGAATCTTCAAGGAGTCTTGATGTTTGAATCAAATCTTTGGTCCTTCATACCTTGCTATTTGAAATGACCAAATCAACATAAGTCAGAGTATCATATCTATACAAGGCCTTGAAAGAAGACATACTAATAGACATGTGGTGTATTGTATCGTAGTAGTACTCCCCCA
This sequence comes from Sequoiadendron giganteum, assembly GCA_007115665.2. Taxonomy (NCBI): domain Eukaryota; kingdom Viridiplantae; phylum Streptophyta; class Pinopsida; order Cupressales; family Cupressaceae; genus Sequoiadendron; species Sequoiadendron giganteum. Next base: position 149,737,827 of record CM021110.1, read on the forward strand.
AGTAAAGGAATTTGATCCATGCCTTTTGCTGCCTTGAAACATAATTCCTTAAATATTCTTACCCTCATTTATTGACTATTTTTGTTTGGTCATCTGTCTATGAGTGGTTGGAGTGAGTGCAATGCCTGCTAATCGAAACAATTCTTGCCAAATTAGACTTAAACTATCAGATCACTTACAACTGATTTTGGCAGCCCATAGAATTTGAATATTTCTTTTAAGAACAAATTTGCTACTTGTAGTGCCTTGTAATCAGCTGAAATATGAAAGTGTGCATATTTTGTTAACCTATCGACCACCACATAAATACAATCCTTACTTTGTGTTTTTGGAAGTCCTGTGATAAAGTCCATAGATATACTTTGCCACTTTGTTTAGGAATGGGTAAGTGCTGAAGCAAACCAGTTGAAAATGTTTGCTCCGATTCGGTTTGCTGGAAAGTGAAACATTCACATACATACTTTTGCACCTCTTCCTTCACACCATTCTAGGAAAACCTCTCTCTAATCCACCTATGTCTTGTAGAATCCTAGGTGCCTTGCTAGGGGATAATCATGAACCGCTTCTAGGATTTTCTTTTTTAGCTTTGATTTCAAGAGTTAAAAAGATTCTTCCCTTATATATGATAAATCCATCAACTACCTTAAACCTTTCATCACTAATCTTTTTGTCCAAAATATCATTAGAAAAAAGATTTTTGGCATATTCAACTATTAACAAGTCCTTCCAATCATTGAAAATCTTAGAAATGGAACATATGCTTGTCATTCTAGAGAGAGCATCAGCCATTACATTCGTTTTCCCTTTGACATATTCAATTTAAAAATCGTAAGCTTGGAGCTTACTTACCCATTTTTGTTGGTGGTCATTAAGCTCTTATTGGTTTAGAAAGAATTTCAATTTTTTATGGTTAGTCTTCAACATGGACTTTCCATACATCACGTATTGCCTGAATTTTGGTAGGGCGTGCATGATGGTGAGAATTTTTTTATCTTAAATGGAGAATACCCTTTTTGGTTCCTTTAGCTTTTGACTCTCAAAAGCAATGGGATGGTTATTTTGCATTAGTATTGCTCCAATTCCTTCTCTAGATGCATCACATTCAAGTAACAAGCAAATGAAAAATCTAGTATTGCAAGTACATGGCAAGTACTCATTACTTCCTTGAGCCACTCAAACACCCGTTGTGCTTTACCATTCCAAGAGAATGCTCCCTTTTTGGTTAGATCAATCAATGAGTCAGTTAGCTGAGAAAATCTATGTATAAATCTTTTGTAGTAGCTGCAAAGACCCAAAAATCCTCTTAATTGTGTCAATGTCTTAGACTCTTACAAATTGGCCAATTGATGATAGCTTGGATATTTTGTTGATCCACCTAAACTCCTTGAGCACTAATAACATGTCCTAAGTATAGAATTTCAGTCAATCCAAATTCATATTTGGATTGTATACTAGATAAAAATTGTTGCTCCAAAATCCCAAGTACCTCCTCTAGGTGTCTTTAATATTCCTCCCATTTCTTAGTATATATCAAGATATCAGCAAAAAATATTAAAAAAAATTTTGGTGCTGCTTATTCACTATGTGATTCATACATGATTGAAAGATGGTGGTAGCATTGGTGAGACCAAATGAAATGACGAAGAATTCAAAATATCCATAGTGGTAATGGAAAGCTGTTTTTGCTACATGTTCTTCACAAATTCAAATTTGGTGATAACTGGATCTCAAGTCAATTTAAAAGAATATATAGATCCGTGGGGTTCATCGATTTGAGGAATCAAATAATTGTTCTTGATAGTTCCTTTGTTCAGTACTATGTAATTGACGCACATCCTCATAGTGACATCTTTTTTCTTCACCAAGACTACTAAATAAGTGAATGGATTGGAGCTTGGTCTGATGTGTCCTGTTGTCAAAAATTCTTTGATTGCTTTTTCTATTCCTCTTTGTGCATTTGTAGATGTCTATAAGGAGTGGCAATGATAGGCTTAGCCCCTATCTCCAATTCTATAATATGTTGAAAACCATGATTTGGTGGAAGGCATGGGGGTATATCATTAAACACCTTATTGTGTTGCCCCATAATTGTTTGAATGTCTATTGGGTATGGGTCTCTTTTGGGAGTTGATTTTGATTAGCTAACGAGGCAATTGAAAGCCTATGTGATTTGGACCTTACAAAAGGATCTCTCCATCCTCTTTGCATTGACGATCTTGGGTGCCTTGTTAGAAATTCCTTTGAGTGCTATCTCCTTGTTGTTTGATTTAAACTTGAATTCCATTGACTAGTAATTTTGAGTAAATTCTTAGAGGGAGTGTAGCCATTGCACACCTAAAATATATCCATTTCACCTAGGTTAACCACGTAGAAGTGTTCATGCATTTTGTGCTCCCTTAAGGTAATACCAAGTTGTCTCACTCTGTGTGTGGAAGGAATATTATATCCATTTGCAACAATGACATCAAATCCATTTGGCTACTTTCTCACAAAACCCTCCTGGACACTACTCCTTCAATAAAATTATGCATGTCCCCACTAATAATAATAATAGAGATGCATTTTCCCAACAAGACTCCATAAAATTTGAGTATGGAACTTGGGAGCTCCTAAAAGTACAACAAAGGTATTGTTGTTGGTCCCTCCTCTCACTATTTCAGGTTCATTCTCTTCTTTTGTGGTTATTGGCTTAAAATCTTTTGTTTTAGGCTCACCATTGGAGGCTAAGTGCCCATGGCTCTTGCCAGTTGAAGCACAATGACTTCCTTCTTAATTCATTTTTGGAATCCATGTCTTTTTTAGGCAGAGGAGTAGATTGCTACCCTTATTTTTTGAAATTTCCTTTGTTTTGATTGAAAGGAGGTCCTTTGGAAGTGAATTTGTTCTTTGGCATTGAAGATTCTAGATCTAGGGCCTTCTTGACTGCATCTTGAAGTGTTGTTGGATCAAAGGCTCTAACTAAGCCCTTGAGGGGTTTGACTAACCCTTTGATAAAAAGAACTGTGATTCTTCTGTTTGAAACATCTCGTACCATTATTGCTAACCTAAGAAATTCAGACACATAGTCTTCTATTGATCCATGATGTTTCAATTGGGCTTGCTCTTTGAAATGAATTTCTTGATCCTTCCTTTCAAACCTATCCAATAACTTCTTCCCAAACTTCTCACTAGTATTAATAAATTTTTGAGCTTGATTACCTTTTAGCAAGGAGAGCTTAGCTTTAGCTTGATATGCATTGATGGGGAATCTTTTTCCTTCTTTGAATAAGTGATAACTAGTTCTTCTCATGAAGATTGCATCTTTTTATACATATGGCTGCCGATACTGCACCACACATTAAGGGGCACAACATTTAACACAACCCTATTAATGAAATGTTCATTTGTCCCGAACTTATTTTGGTGACTTCTATTTTTACTCATCTCGCCCAACCCAATAAGGGTGATGATGATTGCATGCAACCAACCTAAGTTTTTGTATTGACGATTTAAAAATCAGATTTTACTGTGGACAAGAACCTTAAAGAACATCAACATCTATCTTGTTTATTTGAATTTCGCTAAGTTACCGGGTTCTTCTATTTTACCCCGGGTTTTGGTCCTGGTTCGCTCCTGGTTCGGTTCGCCTGTGGGTTCGACCAGAGTCCTTCATTTTTGGGTCTGGTTCGCCCAGGCAGAACCCAAGAGAACCTGGGCAGAACCCAAACAGAACCCAGGCAATACAGAACCCACATGCCTAGGCATCCAAAAAGTGGTTTTTTGAGCATTTTTTTTAATATTTGGTATCCAAAAAGTGGATTTTTGAGCATTTTTTTCCAGTTTGATAGATATTCTATTTAATCAAACTTAACACAAGACGGAGGTAGATTGATTGACACAGCTAAGAACATGCATATATATCATTGGCAAGCAAAACTAGATTATTTCTGGCCTCATATAAGAATGGTTTTTGCAATATACTGTGCTCAGAAATTAATATCAGATTACAACCAACTCAGGAATTGTTTTAGAACTTAATGACAATATGTTTTCAATAGAATGGACTATAGCAATAGGGCCTATGCTTATACACTGGCTATTCAATCTGTTACAAAATATTTCCTGATGCTCCTTTACAAGCTTACATTAAACTCAGACTCAGAAAATAGAAGCAACTCAGATTATTTCTCTAGCCATCAGAAATCAGACATCTGAGAGAACGACCAGACCTGGTATCATCATGCCATGCTGGAAAAGGTGAATAGCAGCAACATAATTCAAGTTTATATGAATGTCATTTAAGTTTATGGTGGTTTTGTTGTTTATATGATGTTATGTGATATTCTAATCCTAATTCATGCTTCTAGGCTGCATATATATATATATATATATATATATATATATATATATATGTTTTTACATGTTTTTTGTACTAACATTTCATTTGCTGATGAATTTTCCAACATTTCTCATCATTATGACTGTGTACATCATAATGCCCACAGCGATTTTCAATATTTTTATTTCATCTTATCATTCTACAGGTACTTACCTTTACATTCATCATTACCGTTTGGTTTGGATCTATCTTGCTAATTTGAAGTGTGTGAAGATGTTTATGGACTCTTAATGTCCATCTCAAGATGATGTGTTTGTCCATCAAGATAGGTCTTCCTAAGATGGATGTGATGTCCTCCAAGGTGCTGTCCATCTCAAGATCATGTGTTTGTCCATCAAGGAAGCATAGTCTTGTCTGTCCTTGCCCATTTGGACAGCTTTTGAAGTTCAGTTGCATGCTCATCACACTTTGATCATGTTTTTGCCTAGATTATTGCTATCTTATAGAGTGAGTGTTCCTCTTCATAACAAAAAAAGACAAAAGTGTTTTGTGATTTGCTTCTTAAATTCATCTCATTTAGAGATTAGTAGGAATTTCTTTAAAGTCAATGAATGAGCATAACTTTCATACAAAGGGAGTGCATTAATAGCAAGTTTTGAATGTCATTTAAATGTTCTCGATTACTTAATATGGTAGGTAATCTACAGAATCCCAATGTGGGAAAGCTCTAAAAGAGTGGAGTTGAGCCTTCTCATCTCTGTTAGGATATTGTGATATTTAATTGCAATCCTAATGCATTATTTTTTATGCGCTTCCAAGGATCTTGGAATGGGTACTTGGACATCCATGTTGTTGAGAGATTATTATTCTACTTGTTGACTTGGAATATTAGTTGTAATGGCATTCATGAAGGAGGTGGGAATTGGTTGTGGTAATTACAAAGCTATTTTTAGCAAAATTTTCAACTTGGGCACTAGAATTGAGTAGTGGAGCATCTTCCAAGTTGTTGGTGGGTTCCATATGAGTTGGATGGTGGATTTGGACACCAACCTTGGGTATGAGCCATTATGGAGGAGTTACAAGTCAATGATGTTGTCTATTGTTAGTATAGAGGTTACTTATGCTATTCATGGCTCATTAGGAGTTACTTTTACTATTCTTAGAAGATCCTTTTAATTTAGGATGTGGAGTTTTTGTATTTTATCATGATTTGATGGTACATTGTTTTGGGAGACCATTTGTGATATTCTTCTGTAATATCCCCTTTTCCTAAGCAGTGGTCAGGTGCAATGGTTAGCCTATCAATGGGTCTTGGTAGGCTAACATTGGTGTTCAGAGGGCCTTATTTAGGATTTTTCTTCTCCAGAGTTTGGTGATATTCAAGGATAACCTTCCTGAGGTGTTTCAGGCTCTGTTTACACTCACTAATTTTAGTAAGTCACTTGGACCATTCATATGAGCAGAGGAAGCAGTGGGTACCCCCGTGGTGTTGGTAGAATCAGTTAATGATGAGTTTTTATGGAGTTATGGTTTATTAATTAGTATAAAGTATTAACTTTAATAATGATTAAATATAAAGTGGATTAATGAGATGACCTTTATAATATATGGTTTTATATAATCATAAGGTCATTATTAAAAAAATAAAAATTTAAAGGGAGACATAAGGACTTTATTAAAAAGGGATTTAAATGATTTTAAAGTATATTTTATATTATAAAGTTGTGCACCACAATTAAAAAGTAAATTGAATGAAATGAATTTAAAAGCGAATATGAGGTGAAGTATAAAAGGGATTTTTGGAGTTCATTTTATTCATTCATGAATATTATTCTTGTTCCTGGAGAAATTTGGAGAAGAGCTTCAGCTAGGGTTTGCTGGTTGAAAATCTCAAGCTTTTTGAGGACGAAATCCCTTAGGAAGAACACTTTGGTACAGGAGTGAAAGATCTCCCAAGCCAGCTTGCAGATAGCTTCATTTAGAGGTTGTGCTTGTGCTTCATCGATTTACAAGAGAGATTCAAAAACAAGGGTTTGAAGATTTCATCAACATTTCTGAGTTTAATGTGCATATTAATATTTCTACAAGAAGGTTTCCATATCTAAGGGTATGATGAAGTTTGAAGGTTATGGTCATTAATGTTTCAGCCGCCATTAGCAAGGGTTCATTGGCTGATAACATTATTCACAGCCAGTGTGTGGGAGTTAGAAACCATTAATTCCTGTATATTGTGTTTGCTTTGGTGAAGGACGTGTTCTTGTTTGAAGGAGGCGAGTTTAACCTGTAGCTGGATGCTCCATTTATCAGTTGCTAAGCATTCAATGAGGCGTGGTAATACTCCTAGGGAAGGCATTTTGCATCTCAGTCCAGTTCGAGCCTTCCTTGGAGCCAAAATGTGGGTCATGCAGTTTGGTTTATCAACATTCTGAGTCTGATATCAGACTTTCAGCAGTTTGGCGTGGGTTCCATACAATTGAAGATCATCTATGAGCTGTTCGAACTTGTCTCAGTAGTGCTGGAGCAGTTTGGGAGGTGGTCGATTCTATTTGAGTGAAGTTTGCATTCACATTGAGCATCATTCGGTGCAAGCATACTGTTAACAGGTCTGAGCACTTTCATTTCTTGTATTTAGTTCCCTTGTGTGCCTTCAGAACTTGTATTCAGTCAGAGGTTGGCTTCAGAATGAATGATTCTATTGTAAATCCAGCTTCTGTTCATTTAAACATGTCCCTCTCTCAATATTGACGACTTTCTGGGCAATGTAAGACTGAAAATCTGACTGTTTAGTCCTGCTGTTCATTACTGCGAGTCTACTCTATAGTGCCATACTCTTGAAAGTCACAGGTCTTCTGAATCAGTTTCTGAGTTGTTATCTGAGTTGTTACAGTTCTGTTATAAAGTTCTGAGAAGTATATCTTGAATAATCAGTCAATAATTGTGCTCAGAAAACTATTGGGATAACTGCTGTTCATGGTTAGTGAAGTTTCTTGTGTTGTATTTGCTTATATGATGAAATATAAATGATCATGCCATGTCTAAGGTATCAATCCATTATCTTTATTGCAATGCCAAATTTCTAATTATCATAAAATGGCACATCAAACAAACTGAAAATATCAGGCAAAAATCAGAAAATATAATATCTTATCAGGGGTGGGATATTTCATCTTCTCCCATTTCTTTATAAGTTGGAGGCCTGAGATAGACTTTCGTGATTTATTTTATGTGTACATAGGTGTTGTTGGTATGTTGCCAAATTGAAGGGAATTAAAGTGTTGCATATGTAATTTATTCTTGAAGATTAATACATTCTTGGGTCTCTCTTTGATGATAGAGTTTTTTTCTCAAAAGGGTTTCTCCATGTAAATTTGGTGTTATGTGTTTCTTTATTATGATTTGCTGATTTTTTATATTGCTAATTCAAGCTTTCATATTTAATCTTTAATGAATAATCCACAATTAAAATATTAGTTTCAGATTCGCATACACTTAGGAATTTTTTTATTGCAAGCTTTTTTCACCTTGTTTATCAACAGTCTCCACTATCAACACGCAAGATTTACAAGCCATTTGCTCCAATAGAGCCTACAAGAATATTGTGGAACTTTTATTGCACTACTACAATGCTCTATAAGCTTGCCTTGTTCAAACAGCATGCTTCACTACTCTACTCAATTGTACACAATTCCTGCATCTCTAGATGCAAAATATGTGATCCCAAGGGGCATATTTATACAAATATATCAGCAATTGAAATGAACAGAAACTCAAACACCATTTCCTACGAAGAGACAGAAGAGGAGATGTTTTAGTTGCTGTTTGGAATGCTTTATCTTTTGTTTGTGTTATATGGGGTGGATTTGGTAAGTGCTGAATGTGTCTGCAGTTCCCATGTACTAAACAAATTCAGCATGCATGGGACATGTTTGCATATTCTGCACCTACCGAATGGAGCACTGTAAATTGTTTTCATTTTTGCTGTGGGCCCTAGGACATCTGGATCATCTTTATGGTCTTTGTGTAATCTATTTCTTGACTCTTCCCAGCCTCTGCACTTCTGTTTGTCCAACCATGCTTCATAGAGTGAGTGTGAGCATGGCATAGGATACTTCATTGGTCATTTAAACGATGAAGTCTGATTATCTCAACTAAATTGAATTACAACATTCATTCCTGATTGAATTCAGATCATTTACTAGGACTTCCTGGAAAGTCACTTATTGTTGATTTAAAATTTCACAAGAACTTCATTGCAAGATCAGTGATATTGATAAATTCTGAAATTATGACATGACATGTATTTATTCTTGATTAGATACAATTTTTCCTACTGGTGAAGTCTTAATAGTAAATGACCATATGGGTTGTGATTTCAAGTAATAAATGCCTCATATGTTTCTTTTACATGGAAAGCTACCTTTGAAGCTAGAATCAAAATTGTGTGACATAATAATCATTCTTCTCTGAATATCTTGATCTGTAATTGGCTATCATAGAATAAGCTTAGTATGATATCTCGGACTTGGCAAAATCGTAGGAAGCAAAAACTTGACTCCCGACTTGGACATTGGACTTGGTAAATACTTTATTTTACATAAATGCACAAAACAAACATAAATAAATTAATAATGCATTAGACACATAAAGAATGAAATTAGAGAATACACTTATTCTGATCATTCTAGCATTAATGAAAATCAGGATTGCAGAAATATAAATGAAATCCAATTACTAGGATTTAGTTGGGAGACTATAAACTGCTGAAAAATTCATAAAATAGGGAAAAAACACAGTTTCTGTTATTTCAAGCCAAAAAAGGGAAAAACTCTGCTTTACCTTCCAGTGCAGCTCTTAACAGTTTTTTTTTTTGCTTTTTTAAACCAGAGCTGGGGTCTAGCCCCACTGGGATCACGGGACAATGCCTCTATCACGTTCCTTGTCAAGATATAGGGCGGGGTTGAGGGGTAAAGGCCCCACTACAAGGTCCAAATTAAGGCCTTCAAGGCCATAGGGACCTTCACGGCGCATTCCATTTTTCATAATTTTATCACTTTTAACCAACTGTTGATAAATCCTTCCAATCACTTGACACTGCTGAGATCCTCACCACTGAAGATGAAAATGATCGAAAAGCTTAAATATTCATGTTTTTATCAAGGATCTGCAAATTTTGTTTTGGTGGTGGAGTCTACAAAGAAAATTCATGAAAAAATCCTAGTTGCAAGCAAGACTCGTTGAGTAATTCACAAGAAACTTAGGAACTTGTTTGCAGGGCTCGGTTTGCAAGTAACTTGGTTTGCAGATTTACTTGTTTAATGTCCCCATTTTACGCCATATTGTTCTGTGAACGTTGGCCAGTTTTTGGGGTTTTCCAAAGGTTTCCAAGTGAGCTAGGAGAGTTCCAACATTCTTGGAGAGCTCAATTTAGGGTTTTCTTGGCATCCAGTGGTGGTGTGGAGTTCAGTTGGCTTTTAGGTTTGTGGTGATACTCTTTGTAGCATTTTGGGCCTTCTTGGTTGTTCTCCATAGTTCTTGGAGAACATTGCTATTTTTAGTAAGTGTCTGTTTTGGCAGTAGACATTATTCTTCAACATCAACTTCTTCTTGGCGTGATCAATTTCGGTTTTCATTGCCTTGGCAATGCTTTCCACAAAATAGTTTGGATTATTTAAAATATTGTAAAGTTATAAAACTAATGCTATAATATTTACTAAGTGTTTTAATTTAATAAAGTTATGTTATGTCTTTTCAAGTGGATGCCTAGGGGAAAAGGGGATTTAGACGAAGTTATTTTTTTTAAAAAAAGGAAAAAGCGTTTTTGTGGGAAAAAACAAAAAATACTTTTCAAAAAAACAATGAAAAAGGAAAAAATGCATTTTCGTTGCTTTTTTGAAAAAGTAACGAAAAAACTTTTTTTTCTTTCGAAAAAGCTATAAAAAGAGGTGTGGGGCTCTCATCTGGATTATTCAAGTTTGCACACATAACATGATGTTGTTGGAGTGAACATTGGGTTCTTCTAGGAGTCGATTGAGGACAAAAACCATCATCAATATTCACTAGTTTCAATGGTGCAAGATCCATCCTAGCTGGTTTGGTCTTTTCACTCAAGAAACACATTGATTTTCATGAAGTTAGGATTTCAAAGTTTCAAAAAACAAAAGAAGATATTCAAGTTTTTTGAGTGCATGAGTTTTGGGGTTTGTTTGTTGTCATTTTTGTAGGGGTTGTTGATGATATTCATGAAGATTCGAAGTTTTCTATTGACTGACCGTATGCTTTGAGGATTTCCACATGCCCTAATTGGGCCATACCTACCTTGTATGCATTGGGAGGCGTGGGTTGAAAACTTGTGGTGCTGAAAATTAATGCAGATGATTTGTTGTTGTTGGGCAACCTGTTTGGGACTAGTTTTCTAAATGATAAATAGCATATATAAATTCTTGTAGAGGTCATACAGCCATTTGCAGCTGATTGCAGGTGATAGGTTGAAGATTGGATGATCACTATCAAAGATACGAATTTATAGGCAAAATGGCCCTTGCTCATTCTAGCGCCAATATTGGTTCATGACTGCAACACCTCTCATATTTCCTGTGTTGGCTTTGACTGTGATTTGGAATCTGTTAGATGTTTGCTGGAGTAGTTTGATGCTTGCCTATGACTTGGGAAGGTGTGTATACATGTTTGGTGAATGATATAAACTATAAAGGGTTCTTCTCGCTGTTTGGTACTGTAACAATCCATGTTCAGACTGGACAGTGCTCAGATTTGAATAACAGACCCTTAGCAATGTTTGAGTTGGGCATTACAGACCTTCATTGTTCTCTATTAATTGCCCAGATTTACATAACAGACCTATTCCCTTTCAAAACAGTGAGTTAAAAGTTGATTGGAGGTGTTAACTGAGGGGTACTACAGTTTTCAGTCCATGTGGATGTGGCTTTGGAGCATCTGGAATCATGCTGGGTGTGACTGAATATTGTTGCAGACCCGAATCTTGTCCCTTCTTACCATTTGGAGGGTGAATGACAGAGCTGGGCTATTGTTAGGTGTGGTGACTTTCAGGTGGAATCATATATGTGAATGGAGGTTGAGGTCCGACTCAACTTGATTTAATGGGTTCCAATGCTATAACCTGTAATTGAAGAATTGCAGACCTGTAGCTAGTTCCACATGACAGCTCAGACTTGTAATATGTTTCATCACCTCTATTTCCAAGGTACCTCAAGCTGGTACTTCATATGAACCTTTATTTTATGTATTGGCACTACTTATGAATGCTTATTCACCGAGATAAATTGTAACAGCAGTTATGCAAGAATTGATAGTTAATATTAGACTTTAATGCCAATAGTGTGTTCCTATTTTCATGTTGTGTTATTGTTCTTATTGCCAAAAAACAAGAAAAAAAAAATGAGTGGTTATTATAGTGGTATCAAAACTGGTCTCTTTTGCCAACCCGTGTTTCCTAATCATTGTTTGAGTTGCAACATCATCATGAGTGAAGAGAGCTAAGGTATTATACTTGTGAACAAAAGATATCAAAACCAGAATCCTTTTGCAACAAATCAGAGGTTACAGGTGGGATTGTTTAGTAACAGTGATAGCTCCCCAGATTCTACAGCCAATCTATCTAACTCACCTAGAGTCATGGTTGAAACTTGAAAGGGATAAAGGACAAGCTAGTTCAGTTAGTCCCAATACTCGAGTAGAGAGAAAATTCGATGCTATGCTTGATACGATGTCATAGATGTCGGGTAAGTTGAATCAAGGGATTGCATAGGTTAACCAAGTGCCACATTGTGAAACTAGCTCCACTAATCAGTCAAACGTTGGTGGATGTACTGCTGCAGCAGTCTCAGGGTCTGTTCCTAGACTATTCCAGCCCACATTCACACGTAGAGAGGAGCCATAGGTTGTCCCAGAGGTTCAGGTATCCTTAGCAGATGAAGTTAGAGCAGCCTAAATGGATTATGTCTCTCTACCAGCAGAGATTCGTGACTTATTGACCCTGGATCAGTACCTAAACCAAAAGAAGAAAAAGGGTGGAAGAGTGGAAAACAGAGGGCCACCAGTGCAGAGAGATTTCTAGAGTACTCTGGGTAAGGTAACATTGGGACACTTTGATGGTAGTGACAAGTGTACAGTTAGAGCTTGTGTTTAGAAGCTAGATAATTTTCTATCACTTAGACCCATGTCAAAAGATGAGGCAATCATATTTGCCACTTTGCACCTTGATGGAGTAGCTCACGAGTGGTGGTATCACAGCCTTGTCACACTTGGCCATAACTTGATTACTACATATGATGAGTTCACTAACAAACTCATTGAGAGGTTTGAAAAGAAAGATCCTAAATTACACTTAAGAGAGCTTGCACAGCTGAAGCAATATGGCTCGCTTGATACATACATTTCAGAGTTCCAGAGACTCTCAGTTATGGTTCCTAGTATCACGGAGAGGAGACATGTAGTTCTTTTTAGTGAAGGACTAATGGAACCATTAGAGGATGGGTTAAGGTATTTGACCTACTTTCATTACTAGAGGCAATGAAAAAGGCAAGAAGCATGGAGTTGGCTGCCCTTGGAAACAAATTTTCATCAAAGACCTTTCAGCATGATAAAGGTAAGAAGCGTGATAACAAGGAAAACATTCAGCCCAAAAAAACCTCCTCAAAGAAGGTGGAAGAAGACTTTAGAAAGGAACTAAGGAAGAAAAATCTTTGTTTTACATGCAAAGAACCATGGGCCCTAGGAGATAAGTGTTTGGAAAAGGGAAAAAATTGTCAATTGGAGGCATATTCAGCTGATAAATCCAAATTAGAAAATTCAGACTAGCAAGCTGAAACAGAGGAAAGTGAAGAAGAGGAATCAGCAAAAGAGTTTGGGGAAGAGGAGTTTGGTGGCACACTTGCTAAGCTCTCTAGTCTTAAAAGAAATGATTTGTTCAAGGTTAGAGGTATGTTGAAAGGGCAGCAAATTGTTGCTCTTATTGACACAAGTGCTACACATAATTTCATTGATGAAGACATTATAGCACAACAAGAGCTCAAAACTAAGAAATATGGAGGTTTCAAAGTCATGGTTACAAATGGTCACACTATGTCTTGCATGAGGAAGATTTCACAATTGAAAATCCTACTAAACCACTATGAAGTCGACAATGATTTTTATGTTGTGAATATAGGAGACACAAATGTTGTTCCTGGTATGCAGTGACTTCGTTCTTCAGGTGAGATCACCTTGAACTTAAAACCCATGGAGCTGAAATTTCAGGATGATGGTAGGAAGATGGTGTTGAGAGGAATCCAAAGGAGGATCCAATACTGTTACATGCAAGATGATGTAGGGAGTATCCAATTATGGTCAAGGAATAAAGCTAAAGAAAGAAGGTGAAAACAATTTCCAAACTTATGATAACCCCCTATTTGATATGGCAGTAGAGCTATCATTTCCTAATCCATTATTTGAGATGCATGTTGACAATGTGATGGAAGAACATTTATCTTATGTTGATTTGCTTCCTATGGTGATTCATGTTGGATTGGACCATTATGGCATAGGTGTTGGCCTTGTAGATTCACTCCAAGGAGAGGAGTACTATGCTGATTTAGATGATGATGGAGCCCTTATGTGGAGACTTCAAACATTATCAAATTTTCTTTTGATGAGACTCACATGTTGCGCAGCCCCAACATGGTGGAGTTACATTGGGGGAGATTTCCTTTACAAAGGATCATAAGCATGGGTTGTTGGGAATTAAAGATGATGGGAGAGGCATACCATGGGAGATTACAGATCAAAAAGGTGTCAGGAATGATGCTGTTACCTCTCTGTATAGTCATCTTATGAGTCCATTTGTGTTCATACAAGTGGATTGGAGAGATATTTTGAGCAAAGTTTGGTACACTATTGAGTTCATGACTCTTGAGAAGGCATTTTCAGCCAAGGGAATGATTAGATATTTCATTTTGGCCAAGGTTTTCCAATGTTGCAGCGATTGTTCTTCTTGGGTGATGAAATTTGAAAAATTAGACTTGAACAACTGCAAATCTAAGTATTTTCAAACCATTCAGCCTCTTGACAAGGTTAGTGTTTGGCCTCAGAAGAAGGGAATAACAAGTTTTGCTAACCAAGTTCAGTGTTGGATGGGTGTTCAAGAACCAAGAAATTGTTATTTCTTATTATTAGCCTGCATTTATGGTCAGGACAACAAACTTCTTTACAATTGCAGCCATTATGTTGAAGTGCAGAAAACTAATAATGAGGAAGTTAACATTAACTTTCTTGTTTTTACTCCTATGGTGCCATGGATTTGTGATTATGGAGAGCAATTTTCTAAGGAATTGATTGGGATCATGCAATGTTTGTTTTCTCTTTTTATAGGAGGATTTCGAGAGGTTACTTGTGTAGGTACCTAGCAGTACATTGCTCCAAACAGATGTAGCTATAGACCTGCTGGACTTATTTGGGATCCTAGAATCACATCGGGTCTTATTTGGGGTCGATTAGTTTATGAGTTGGCATTGCTCGAGGACAAGCAATTTTTGGGGAGGGAGGATAGTAATGTCCCCATTTTTATGCCATACTGTTTTGTGAGCGTTGACTAGTTTTTGAGGTTTTTTGAAGGTTTCCAAGTGAGCTATGAGAGTTCCAACTTTCTTGGAGAGCTCAATTTAGGGTTTTCTTGGCATCCAGTGGTGGTGTGGAATTCAGTTGGCTTTCAGGTTTGCGGTGACACTCTGTAGCATTTTGGGCCTTCTTAGTTGTTCTCCACAATTCTTGGAGAACAGTGCTATTTTTAGTAAGTTTATATTTTTGCACCCGGCATCATTCTTCAACATTGACTTCTTCTTGGCATGATGAGTTTCGATTTTTGGTGCCTTGGCAGTGCTTTTTGCAAAATAGTTTGGATTATTTAAATTATTACAGTAAAGTTATAAAGTTAATGTTATAATATTTACTTTAGTGTTTTAATTTAATAAAGTTATGTTATGTCCCTTTCAAGTGGATGCCTAGGGAAAAGGGGACTTAGACATAAAGTTATATAAAAAAACACAAAAAAAAAGCTTTCTCAAGAAAAAAACGAAAATGCTTTTCAAAAAGCGTTTTTTTCGAAAAACAATGAAAAAGTAAAAATCACTTTTTTCGAAAAAGCAATGAAAAAGCTATAAAAAGAGGTGTGTGGCTCTCATTTGGACTATTCAAGTTTGCACAAATAATATGATGTTATCGGAGTGAACATTGAGTTCTTCCAGAAGTTGATTGAGGACGAAAACCCTTGTCAATATTCACTAGTTTCGCTGGTGCAAGATCTGTTCTAGCTGGTTTGGTCTTTTCACTTAGGAAACACATTGAATTTCATTAAGTTAGGATTTCAGGGTTTTAGAAAACAAAAGAAGATATTCAAGTTTTATGAGTGCATGAGTTTTGGGGTTTGTTTGTTGTCATTTTTGTAGGGGTTGTTGATGATTTTCATGAAGATTTGAAGTTTTCTATTGACTGGCCGTGCACTTTGAGGAATTTCCACATGCCCTAATTGGGCCGTACCTATCTTGTATGCATTGAGAGGCGTGGGTTGTAAACTTGTGGTGCTGAAAATTAATGCAGATGATTTGTAGTTGTTGGGTGACCTGTTTGAGACTAGTTTTCCAAACGATAAATAGCAGATATAAATTCTTGTAGAGGTTGTATAGCCATTTGCAGTTGATTGCCGGTGATAGGTTGAAGATTGGATGATCACTATTGAAGATATGAATTTATAGGCAAAATGGCCCCTGCTCATTCTAGCGCCAATATTGATGCTCATGACTGAAACACCTCTCAGATTTCCTGTGTTGACTTTGACTGTGATTTGGAGGCTGTCAGATGTTTGTTGGAGTGGTTTGATGCTCGTCTGTGATTTGTGAAGGTGTGTATACATGTTTGGTGAATGATATAAAGGGTTCTTTTCGCTGTTGGGAACTTGGGACTGTAACAGTCCATGTTCAGAATGGACAGCGCTCAGATTTGTATAACAGACCCTTAGCAACATTTGAGTTGGGCATTACAGACCTTCATTGTTCTCTGTTCATTGCCCAGATTTACATAACAGACCTATTCCCTTTCAAGACAGCAAGTTAAAAGTTGATTGGAGGTGCTAACTTAGAGATACTACAGTTTTCAGTCCATGTGGACGTGGCTTTGGAGCATCTGGAAGCATGCTGGGTGTGACTGAATATTGTTGCAGACCCGAATCTTGTCCCTTACCATTTGGAGGGTGAATGACAGTGCTGGACTATTGTCAGGTGTGTTGTGACTTTCTGGTGGAATCATATATGTGAATGGAGGTTGATTTAATGGGTTCCAATGCTGCCATAACCTGCAATTGAAGAATTTCAGACCTGTAGTTAGTTCTACATGACAGCTCAGACTTGTAATTTGCATCATCACCTCTATTTCCAAGGTACTTCAAGCTGGTACTTCATATGAACCTTTATTTTATGTATTGGCGCTACTTATGAATGCTTATTCACCAAGATAAATTATAACAGGAGTTATGCAAGCATTGATACTAAATATCAGACTTTAATGCCAATAGTGTGTTCCTATTTTCATGTTCTGTTATTGTCCTTATTGCCAAAAAACAAGAAAAAAAATTGAGGGTGGTTGTTACAACTTGCAAGTTCAGCAATTAAATAAGAACAATTCACCAAATACATCTTTTACTAAAAAACCTAGAGTATTATTCTTCACCAGAATTTTCAATCTCCTGTGTATAAGAAATGACTACAGAATATTTTGAAAGGAAAACAGGAAATTTTAAATTTTATTATTTTTGTATGTAGGAAAACATTTATAGGATAAAATCAACAGAAATACAATAAAATGTGCATCCATACTTAAAGCAGAAACATTTGACTTGGAAAAACCTCTTGGAGTAGACAGTCTTGAATCTGCTTTGGATTCTTTTGTTCCTACTGGAACACTTTATGACAGAAAGATATTTGTTCACTTTGGAACACTTACAGGCTAAGTCACCATATTCGGCCGAATTTCATCTTGAAATTCGAAATTCGTCGAATTTCAAATAAAACCTTTAAATTCGTTTATATTCGATATAATTCGTATGGCAAAAAAAAAAATCGTTCAAAATTCTCATAAACGTTTTTTTTATGGTTTTTTCAAGCTACCTCTTATTTCACTCGATTTTTACAAAAGCATTTTGTTTTTCAATTAAATCTTCTAGTCGTTTCTTCAGCATCACTCTTGCAGAGCTCCAACGAACTTGACTACGGCTTCTGCAACTTCGACTGTGGCTTCTGTGACTTCGACTGCGGCTTCGCTGGTCACTCTATCTATGTAGTAACTTCGACGTCACACTAGGGAAGTCTCGAATCACCTGCAAAATCTTCCAGAAATTCTACTCTCAAACCCTCGAGTCTCAACTCGCCTGCAAAAGACTTCGCTTGGACAAGCCGTCGCCGTCGCTATGGAAAGAGGTAGGGATCATGTTTAATTTTTTTAATTTTTTTAAGTTTTAGGGCTCGGCTATAGTATTTAATAATTTTTATTTCATTTAGTATGTAGTATTTTATTATTTTATTTACTATTTAATATTTTATTATTTAGTATTTGACTTTTACTTATTATTTATTAATATTTACAGTTTACACTTTCATGTAAATTATATTAATATATTATATATTTTTAAAATTATAGACTTTCAATTTATAATTTTATTAATATTTAATATTTGACTTTTACTTATTATTTATTAATATTTACAGTTTACACTTTCATGTAAATTATATTAATATATTATATATTTTTAAAATTATAGACTTTCAATTTATAATTTTATTAATATTTAGGATTTATTAATATTTAGTATTTTATAGACTTTCAGTTGTATTTAATATTTTTATTATTTAGTATTTTGTTTACTTAAGTTATTATAAAAAAATTAAAATAAAAAATAAAAAATAAAAATTACATAAGGCGAATTTTATACTTTCCGAATTTTTTCCTTATCGAATTTCATTCGAATTTCAATGTTGCCGAACTTGAATTCAAATTCAAACCTGGTGACTTAGCTTACAGGACAGAATAATTCCTCTTTTACAAATTTTTGTATACTGGCCTCCTTTGTTTCCTTACCATTCTCATTCTCCCTTCGAAAATGAACTTTGAGGATGATTTAATATTTAATTTTCTTCAATAATTTGATCCATAAATAGAAGGTAAATCATGGTTACAAGAATTGATTGTTTTTCCCTGTATTTGTGCCGATAGGGGTTCCCAATTGGTGCCTTGAGTTGCTTAGAATTTGTTGGCATCCCCCACGAACAAGAGAGAAAAAGGTGGTCTTGGTCAGGGCCTACTTATGCTAACGTGGCTTTTGTGTTGAGCTTCTACCTAAACAACTCTCCTACCATCATCCTCACTCACCTCTGTTTTTTCTGTCCTTTTTACACAATTGCTTTTTTGTTTCAGATTTTATCCCTTTCTCATTTTGATTAATATTGCAAACAGTATCATGTTCTCAAGTAATTCAAGATTTCTTATCTGTTATATCATCTGGATTGAATTGTGTGCGTGTGGTGTAAAACCATTGATGGTATCTTTCATAGCCATAATAGTAAGGGCCTCCTTACAAACCTTGATTGATTCGAACATCATCAATCCATCAGCTGACCTTGATCATCTAATATTCAAAGAACTACATTTAGAGGAATCATTCCTGATTCTTTTCCTCACTCCATATCATTATGATGTTGGATTGTGCAGCATAACCCAAGGTGTCAGCATTCATCCAAAAAAAGTGCAGTCTAATCCAGAAGATACATGATACAGTGAATGCCAAACTTTGAAAGCCTATGTTCAATGGTAATTCAAGATATATGTGATTAAAGAAGAGGAGAAATTACATCCGAGAAGAGCCGTAAGGCTAACCAGTGCAAATTAGTAAAGAAAAATATCAAAAAACAAATTTGGACAGAATATCAAAATCTGAAATTTTACACAAATAAAGGAGATATATGAAAAAATGAATAGTTTTATGTGTGGTTTCTTGAGCTGTGATGATTTTTTCTAACATCAAAGGTGTGTGAACTAGATTCAGTGCTCTGAAAAGCAAGGATGTGTCAAATAAAGCTGGAGAAGAAATCTTCTCGTCATGATGGCCTCCTGAAGGACCCTAACATCTACTGCTTAGAAAATAAACAAGTTATCTTGCTCTCTCTTCTAATCTATAGATGGTATTATTCTATTCTGACGTCAGCTGAAAAGGGATTTTTTTGGGCTCTTTGCCACTTGTTAAAGAAATTGTTTTGTTTTTTCACAGAGGGTGGTTGTATTTGCTACAATGCTCTCTAATACAGTGTCTGATTCTATGTATCCTTATATTTGGTCCTGATTGAAGCTCTTCTTATACCCACTCTGTATTGTCTTTAGAGACCTTATCTGTATTGTCTCGAACATTGCTCCATGGTTTATGGTTAATTCTTTTTCCTCCTTTGGAAGCCTTTGATTATCTCTTCCTAATCCAAGGTTTTCCCTCTTTTTCTGTAGTTTTTGAGCTTGGAATTTCTTCTACAATAATATAGAATAATCATATTTTTGTTGCATTCTATATATGTGAATTCCTAGTTTTACATTTTATTTGAGCACTTGTTCAGCCAATCCTTGCAAATTTTAGCATTACCTCGTGAGGCAAGATTTTCTAGAGAAAGTGACACATGTCAGCACAGGAGCTGAACTTTGTCCTTTAGAGTATTCACTTGGTAAAATATTACCAATGTCTTTTAATATATCCATACTGAAAAGTGCAATTGCAGTTTTAACCAAGCCCTTCCCCCGAAATCAGGGGTTCTCTCCTTCAGATTCTTCATGATGGGGAAATTTTTT
This sequence comes from Sequoiadendron giganteum, assembly GCA_007115665.2. NCBI lineage: Eukaryota > Viridiplantae > Streptophyta > Pinopsida > Cupressales > Cupressaceae > Sequoiadendron > Sequoiadendron giganteum. The sequence continues at coordinate 149,758,030 of CM021110.1, forward strand.
ATAACAAGAAGTTTCTAACTTTCTAGTATCTTTCCACGATTGAGAAATCCAAGAAAGAAAATTTTCCCCTTTCAATGAAAACTTTTTAAATCCTTTTCGCTTTTTGACATAGCTTTTATGTTTCCAAATGCCAGATCTGTGTAAATTTCGAACAAGAATTGACTTTCTGATTTCTCTACATAGTTTGAATGTTGTCCATTACAAGAAGAAAAGTATAAAAATCAGGATTCTATATTGCTTAAATGTCCTAGTATTCCAGAGGATTATTTTGAGCTTAATTCTTAGTAGTGCAAAGTATTAAACAAGGGCCTTTAGAAGACATCATCTCTTTCGTTCAATAATAGCATATTAAGGTATACTCACTATTCAACTCCATCTTAAATGCATTACTAAATGATCTATATCCTTTTCGCTTGATCCATTACCGTAGCTGTTTGACGTTCTCTTCTTGTTAGATTCATGTTTCAGCATTTCAAGAAACTCATAATACAGTATATTGCACTTATCTCCAACAATCTTCTTCAAATGTTAGATGATATGCTATTAAGCTTGGTTTTTAATCTGTCTATTAGCATATTTCCTTCAATGTTCAATCAAAGAATTTAATATTCATTATTCTGATTGCATGTTTTATTTTATGTTGCTTGTTGCAGCCACTTTTGACCATAGATGTTTGGGAGGTAAGCTAAGGAGAACATTGCCATTTATTTATTTAATTGCACTCTTATCGAATCGGCTACTAAATTTTTGGAATGAACTGTATATTTCACATCATTGTGATCATAGAATTTTATGTCCTTAAAATTTTGAACTTTATTTAAGCAGTACTTAACTTTGTTCTATTTGCTGATCAAATGGCATTGGCTCTTGTATGAATCAGCATGCATATTACCTTGACTATCAGGTAAGCGTGCAAAACCTAGCAAGATTTTAGAAGCGATGATGACATATAATTCTCATTTTCAGATACTTGGGATTGAAGACAGAGTACTTTAAATAAATGTACAATAGACCTGTTTCTGATCTTTATGTCATTTGATAACAGAACCGAAGGCCAGATTACATATCAGTATTTATGAATGAACTTGTTTCATGGGATGCCGTGACTGCCCGACTCGTTAAGGCCAAGGAGGCTTCTGCAACATAAATTGAGGACATTAGCTTTGGTCAAATGACAATAGTTTTGCCATGGATAAAGGGATAAATTGTAGATTTGTATTCTACATTATAAATGAGAAATTTAGAAGTGTTGCAGCCATTAAGACAGTGTGGAAGCACATTTTTAAATCACTTCCTCATGCATTGTTAAACACAGATTCCTTACACTGTAATTTATTTGTTCACCTTCCATTGTCCTCGGTTAACGTAAAGCGAGAGCTTTGCATTCAAGATATTCTATCTAGTAGGCAATTTATGAATACAGATTACAGACGAAGAAAGAAAATATAAAATTTTGCAAATAATATCCTTCAAATCTTTTCTTTCCATTAGTAAAATAGATTGTCAATATCCATAACTCCTTTTTTGCATCAATAAAATTCCATTCACGAAGAAGATGGCATGCATGTGAACTGAGCGTTTGCACGTTAATGTAATTCATTCAAGGTAAACCTTTTTGCCTGGAAAAGGAAAGCAATTAAACCTTACTCATACTATTTAATAGGTGATTTATGAATAAAGTTGAATATAGGGTAAGAAAATATAAAATATGTATGCTCCAATCTTTTTTGCATGGAAAAATGACATCACCTTTATTGCTACTCTATGTAATAGACCATTTATCAATAGAGATTGAAATTATGGTAAGAAGAGTAAATAATTTAAGATTGTTTTTCAAATTTATTAGTATTGGAAGCATAAATTAAAGTTGAGCGAACAAATTATTTCTTTCAATTAAGAATCAAGGATTGAGACATGTTTATTTAGTCAAAGTGATTAAAGAAACAATCTTGTCAAAATCATTTAAGATATGATTTCAACCTCACTCTAAAATATCTTGAATAGACTCTTAAAATTATTAAAAACTTTACTAATAAATCAAATAACTGCTCAACAAAATATAAAATATTAAAAATAATATATTATTTTATTCCAAAAACTTTTAATCATGAAAAAAATGACATACATGGAAATTAATTGTTTCTAAGTGGGCCACTTACCCACCTAGATTGTATAGCGTTGAAATTTGATTCTGCCTTTACAAACACGTTGCCTCCCTCTTGCAACCTTGTATTTTCTAGAGATGATAAAAAAGATATGATAGCCTATTGTGCTAGTAATTGGAACAAAGAACAACGTAAAAGGCAAAGCCTTTTTGAATGGACAAAGTATAGCCATTTGTGAAGCCTTATTGTGGAGGCTTCATCATTGATTTTTTTTTGGTACCACTTATTTGCTTGTCATTTTTTGCTTTACATTGTGGCCGAGGGGAATATAAAATTGGAAAAAAATTGCTTGTATTTTGCTTTGACATTGTGGTCAAGGAGAATATAAAATTGGTAAAGAGTGGAAATCATGGAGGCTAGGTAGAGCAGCTAGTGAGTGGGCATATGGCTTCCTTATGTATTTGTGGAGTCATATCAACAAATTAAATTGTTATGTTACAATTATTAGTGTATATTAATTTTTTTTTAATTTAAAAGGATATTAATTAAAAAAAGTTGGTGTATGATTTGTAGATTAAGTCAATTTTTTGATGTGATGTATATTATTACATTATTTACTATTTTATTTGATTTTTTAAAATAATATTATTTAAATATTAATATAATGAAGGTTAAATCTAATAGCTTTTGTATCCCCTCAAAAAAACTTTCTTTAATGTTCAATATTCTTAAAGTATTGAAACTCCACTCAATTATTGAATCCTTTCTCCTATATTACCATAAAACAAATTTAATTGTATGTTAGCAAATTGATTATTTAAATATTTTAAAGTGATTTATTTGACATAATATTTCTATGAATATAGTAATTTTAAATATAATAAATTTTTAAGACAAACGATCTCCTCATCCATCTCATTATATAAAGTCAAATTTTGATTGTGCCTCTAGGGATAACCCACCTCCCTCTTTGTGAAGATAAGAGTATGGAGAGTTTATAAAACAAAACTCATAGTCTATTATGCTATTTATGCAAGTATAAAGACAACAATAATGTTGATACCAAGGATGTATTTATCTAAGAAACCTTGTTATGGAAATTTTATAATTGGCATAAAGTTCCAAAAATCACCTCATGCTCATTGTCTTTTTTCTTGACATTGTGGCCATAAAGGATGTCACAAAGCTAGCAATTGGGAATTTTGCACATGAAGACTAAATTACAATAAAACAAATATATTTTGAAATAATAGATTTATCAAGAATGTCTTATTAACCTACTGTCTTAACATTGTCTAAGGAAAAACATAAGGTTTCCTAGTCTAGTTAAAGGGAATGGTTCTATTATAGCATAAGATTGTCTAGTTGGAGGCTTTAAAATGGATGGTATGATAATGGGTGTAATTCAACTTGAAAAAAGCTACTAAATGCACCTCCTAGACGAAGAATCTTATTGGTGGCAATACAAGTTCTACAAAGGGAGGACATCATCTTTTTAGAGAAAAAAAGAGAGTAGTTGATTAACTTAATGCAACATACCCTCAAAAATTGTAATAATAGCATGACATTCACAATTAATCGATACAAAGAACTTAAACATGAGAGCATATGTGGATGAACTTTATAAGAATTTAAAGGAAAATAACTTTAAAAAATGATTTACATTATTATTGAATACATTAGATCCAAAATTTGGAGGCGAGTTTAGGACATGTTGAATATGTGTGTATTGAAAGAGTGTGTGTTATCTTAATAGCATTGCATATTATAAACATAAATCTTGAAGTGTATTATTTAAGTTGAGTTTGTTTCTTAGTCTCTTAGTCTTGAGAGAATTTTAAAGCCTTCTTTCTACCTTGATAGAAGTCTATGGGAGGCCTTTACGTTGGCTAAACTGACCTTTTTTTTGTTCCTTTTATTTTACAAAACTTAGTTGCTTCTTACATTTTCTCTAAATGAAGAAAATATTGTCATTTATATGGGTATGCCTCTCTAGTTTATGAACATTCAAATCAACTATATTGCTTCCCTCATGTTCTTATTAGATTCATGTGTTGTCTCCTAAATAAGGAGGCTATCAATATTCTATAGTTATTTGGATCTTTCCTCATTAACTTCTTCCTAACTATGTGGTATATGCTAAGCAATTCTTATAGATTGTGGGTGTTGCCATCATCCATATGGACTATATTTAGCATCATTAGAATCATGGCTTTAAAATTTGTCTTCAGTGTTCACTATTCACTATCATGATAATGCACTAAACCAAATGTAGTATGCACCATCGAATTCATTGTGGTCTTGGGCATGTGGTTAACTTTGTAAAGCCTATCTCATTTTATGTGATACTATTAAGTTCCAACAATGCTAACACATTCTCAACAATCATTTTGCAATACCACCAAAAAATAATAGAACATGGAGTAACAATTGATAGAAGATGGGTGATTGATTTTTTTATAACTATTAAACCATCTCTTCTTCTTCCACACTTGTAGAACTATGTAAAATAGTTATATATCAAAAGGGCTTCTAGTTTGATTAGTTTTTAGTTTTGGTTATGTCTTAGATGATATCTTGTATACTTGTATCAAATTTGTAGATTTATGGAGTAATAAAATTGTATACAGTTTACATTTATTTTCTCAATTCATTATGTTTCTTATGGTATTTTAATTGTTGTTTTTTAATATCGATAAAAATTATGATAGCCTTAGATGAACTTTGTTTTAGCATATTTTCTCCTCCAACCACCATATGATTGAGTTCAATGGTATTAGAGCATTAATTTCTCAACTTAACTATTCCTTTCCTATGCATGCCCATTCATACTAGGTCGTATTATAGGAATTTAGTCTCGAAATCCATAATCCTTTGTCTTATCTTTCTAGCTATTTCAAGCAACCAAAATATATGAAAAATAGATTGATACAAGATATAATAGACCTAACATAGTATGAGAAGACGATTAAGGATTCTTTGTATGAAGAGATTATTTGGTAGAACACTACAAATGTAATTAACTATAAATTTCATTAGATTCATTATCTTCAAACATCCCATAAATTGTTTGGAGGCTAAACAACATATGATGAGGTACAAGGAATCTTGATATCCTTATATTTGAATGCAAGATAAATGTTGATGCATTTTATACTTGGTTAAATTAAGTACATTGACTTCTCTTTGAACCCCTTTGACTCAACAAAATTGCTTTTCCCCCTTTGAGTGTTTCATTTATGAAAAAATGATGGGAAAACCATTACATTAGTCATGAGCATGATACCACCACTATATAAAATCAATGTGTCTTTATTGACACCTTGAAGAAACCGATTACCCTATTGGTAATAGTGAGGATCAATTCAATCATTTTTCTTTGTCCGCCCATGGAGTTTTTCCCCGACTGAAGGTTTTGTTCTCTCGTATCGGCCCATTCAAACGCGGCGCGGGTTCGGCAACCCCGGCATGTCCTCCCACATGAACACCCCTTGGCACTGGAAAAATACCAACGACATAAGCCTCATACTCACGACTTCATCCCTCTACTCCCACTCCGGAATGGCCTCATACCAACGACTTCATCCTTGTACCAACAGCCCTATATAGATGACTGGCCTCCAACCAACGGCCCTATATGGATGACTGGCCTCATACTTTCGGCATCATCCTCAGACTTATTCCGACATATCCTCCAACCGACGGCATCATCCTTCATCCAATGACCCCTACTGGCCTTCAACTGACGACCGACATAAGTCCCATAGAATAGATAGGCCAACGACCCCAGCTATATATAATTGGCCTTCCACTGACGACTCATCCTTCAACCAACGACCCCGGCTATATATAATTGGCCTTCCACTGACGACTATAGATTCTAAACGTGATACAAAGGCTTCAACCAATGACTTGAGATTCTGAATCCATCAATTCAATAATTTTTCTTTGACTTCAAAGTTTTGATCATTCCATCAAAGAATATACCAATAGGTTGTGCTCTTTCCAAGAAGATTGTGAAGGCTATCAAAGGATACTTGTAACTTTGAATGGAGGACATTAGCTAAGTTCCTTGAGGTCTTTGCTCCAACAAGCTTTCTCTACACAAGATAATGAGTGCTAGAGGAAACATTTGGCCAATTTTGAGCAAACATAGCAATATAATGCCAAAAAGCATAATGACCTTGATAAATCACCTAAGCATTATGTACACAAGAAAGACACTAGTTCTATTAGACACATGTAGAGACTGAATCAAAGAACCAAAGTTAGAGGGTTTATTTCAAGAAATATCACAAAGCATTGAGTGAGGTATGTCTTGCAATTGCAAGATACAATTTCCACCTTACATGTAACCACTTGAGATAATGATTGTAGAATGATGATCTTGTATACGTGTGGTTGGCCTTGAATAAAAGGCATTAGTGAATCATGGAGATTAGGAAATATCATTGGATTGGGCCAAGAAGCCTTGATGCAATGAATTTATACCCTTATGGTAGATATTAATACAAATATTAATATTGTTCATGAATTATATATGTAGACATCCAAATTTGATCACTTCCATATGATCAGAATCGTCTATTATATTCATCCATTTCATTAATAATGATTAAATAATTTATTTAATTATTATTTCATTTTCTGCCTAAGGTTCCTAAAGTATGTAATTAAATAAATTAAATACTTTACCTTACCCTCTTTCCTTCTCTAAATTAAATAAACATGACAAATTATTTAATTTGGTCATTTAACCTATTTGGATTAAAAAACCAATTTTTAATTCTTCTTTTTTCTCTCTCCTTATCACATTCTCCATAACCCTCTTCTAATCCGGATTAAAATAATTAATCCGTGATTAGGATGTGCACCACTTAATCTTGATTAAGTGTCACATCCTCCATAATCTTCCACTTGCCTCTAATCTCTCATTAATTATCCTAATCTTGTGTTTGCACAACCTTAATCAAAATCATTAACCACATTTGGCTTACCTTTTCTGGTCAACCTTCCCACTTATCATTTTTAGCCTAGACTCCCTTCCCCATGTGAATTTTTAATTCACATTTATTTGCCCAAGAATCCTCTCTTCCCCATGTGAATTTTTAATTCACTTTTATCTTTCCAAGGTCTTCCCCATCCCCATGCAAGATTCTAGAAGCCTTGACTTGTCACTTCACATGTGCCAAGGGCTTCTAGAACCTTGGACTTGTCACATCACCCACATGTGACAAATCTCCAGCTTTTTGGAGACCTCCTTTTATCCAATAAATTCTTCATTGAATGTAAATTTTTAATTTACATTCATTTTTCCCACACTTCCCCTTTTCCCACGGAGATTTTTGAGGAATTCTAAAATTCTTCAAAAGTCTCTTTCATCCTCATTTGGGGACAAGAAGTTCCTTTTTGAGAAAATCTTCTCATCCCCCAAAGTACCTCAAAGGGACTTGTCCTTCATCCACCTCATCTACTTCCCTTCCACCTCTTGTCCTTCTCTTCCACCTCATTTCCACATCACTCCACCCTAAGACATATCACTTTCCACATGTCAAGATATGAGGGCTTGTGAGTCCTCAACTCACCATAGCCCTTCATCTTGATCTTTGTTGGATCAGTCCCAACTGTTGAATTCTCTAGATAATTCCAATTAGCTTATAAATATCCCCTCATTTCCTTTATTTTGGAAGGTCAAATCTTTTTACAACAAAACTCTTGCAAAATTGCCACTCAAGCTCTCATCCATTTTAGCACTTATATCATCAATCCATGTTGCATCAATTCATCTTGCATCCATTCAACTTCATTGCCATCCAAGGAGCACATAAGACTTCAAAATCAAGGGCCAACCAAGGAAGCAACAACATGAAGGTATAACAGGAATCAATTCGTTTATCTTACTTCTATTTTGTCCACTTTTTTAGGCTAATCTTATTGAGGTGCCCTTTTATCTTGTTACTTATTTTCACATTGCACTATTAGTTTTATCTAACATCTCACATTATGAGTAGAATTTTATTAGGATCACATTTCTGACACGCCCAGTAGGACCCACAAAGGGGTCTCTTTTTTATGTTTTCTGTTGTAAGCTTGTTTGCAGATTCAGGTCGCAGAGGGGCGAACTTGCCCTCCCGGACGCTGCAGAAGGGCGAACTTGCCCTCTATTTCAGTCGTTTTTACTGCAGAGGGGCGAACTTGCCCTTGTTGTTTCTGACTGTTTTCTGCAAAGGGGCGAACCTGCCCTTGCTGTTTCTAACTGTTTTCTGTAGAGGGGCGAACTTGCCCTTGTTGTTTTTGACTATTTTCTACAGAGGGGCGAACTTGCCCTTGTTGTTTCTGATTGTTTTCTGCAGAGGGGCGAACCTGCCCTTGTTGTTTCTGACTGTTTTCTGCAGAGGGGCGAACCTGCCCTTGCTATTTTTGACTGTTTTTTGCAGAGGGGCGAACCTGCCCTTGCTGTTTCTGACTGTTTTCTGCAGAGGGGCGAACCTGCCCTACCGAATGCTGAAGAGGGGTGAACTTGCCCTTACTGTTCATTTTTTTTTATCGTTTTCTGCAGAAGTGCAGACACGCCCTCCCAGTTCAGTGTTTTTCACTGCAGAGGGGTGAATTTGCCCTTAATAGCATATTTGAGAAGGTAAAAAAGTGGCATTTTAGCTTCGTTTTTGTCTCTTTCTTTTGTTGTTTTGTGCTCTAATCCACTAATCCTGTTTGTTGGTGAGTGAAGTCAGATTTGCTGCAAATCACAAAAGGGGCAAAAGATAAACAACTAACATTTGCTTGCAGGGCTTTTGTTTTATTTTTTGAAAATCTTTCCTTACTGTTTTATCTATTTACTTAGCATAATTAGGGGAAAGTAAATTGGCTGCTTGCTATGTTTGTTTTATTTGTATCACCCTAGGGGGACATTAATTCGTTTTCATCTTCTCCCTTTGCACTTTTGTGCGGATCCGAAGGGGGTAGTTGGAAATGGTTAGTGTTTTTTTCTTAGAGGGACCTACTTGGGGATTTCATCAGCCCAAGGGACGATCCCAACCACATGTACCGGCGGGGTATATAAAGGGGGGAGAGCCAAAGTTGTACTTCAATCCAGTTGCATCATAATTAGCGAAGCGTTGAAGCTAGGGTGATACCTAGATAAACGTGAAGAGTTGGTCTGAGCCTTTCAGTATCTCGTTGGGGTTCCCGACTCACGCTTGTGACGGACTGGTGTTCACGGTTTGTGTCTCACGTACCGAGCGTATATCGAGGACTCCTTAGAAACTTTGTTCATCCTAGAGTAAGACCTTTGTCGGCCATACCCCTTAAACACTAATCATAGGATTGTGCTTGTTCAAAGTGTCTTTCTGTGAAAAACCAATGAATTTTGATAAGTCAAACTGTCATTGAATCATTTTAAGTCCTTGCCAAAATCCCTCATCCAAACCAAGCTGCATTTTCCATTGCAGAGGGGCGAACTTGCCCCACTGTTTCAGCCAGTTTACTACAGAGGGGCTTACTTGCTCCATTGTTTTAGCTGTTTTACTACAGAGGGGCGAACTTGCCCCACTGTTTCAGCTGTTTTATTGCAGAGGGGCAAACTTGCCCCACTGTTTCAGCTGTTTTACTGCAGAGGGGTGAACTTGCCCCACTGTTTCAGTAGTTTTACTGCAGAAGTGCGAATACGCCCCGCTGAACGGCCAGTTTCACCCGTTTGACCATTTTAAACCTCCGTTTGACCATTTGATCATCCTAAACACTCAATTGATCCAATCAAACCAATCCTCATCCAAATCATCAAATTGATACATTCCAATTATCAATTTTGAAGGTTTTGACTTTTATGCAAAAACTTCCGGAGGCCATAACTTTTGACTCGGATGTGGGTTTTGGCTGAAATTTTATGGGGGGTTGCGTTATGAGCTGGCATGTGGATTCCCAACCTATCCATGATAGGTTGGACCCCTTTTTAGCACATTTTCGAACCCCCAAAGTTTCATCTTGACCCTCAAAATCACAATTTAGTGTTTTTTTCCAGTTTTTGAAAAAACACTTTCGTTAATAACTCTGAATCACTGTCTCAGATTTTGGATCTTAGTGGGAAATTCATCCTATCTTAATATTGGGTATTTTTTGGAAAAAACTTGGACTCTCAAACATATTCCTACGAAGTTTCCTAAAATGGCAAAATTTGATAATTTTCTGAAAACTGCCAAATTTGGAAAAAACCTGACTGTCAACACCTTACTTCTTCTAGTTGAAACCCATGATATTGGTTCCAAATCAATCCTATCATATCCTTCAATCCAATCCCAGTCTAAGCTCCAATCCCATTCTAATCTGAGCGTTAATCCCATCATCCTAATTTGAGCTTTCATCTAATCCACATATCAGCTTTTAATCCATCTTAGTTCTCTATCCGTCATCTATTCTTTCCTACTAATCTTTATCCATCATGAATCCTTATCCCCCTCTCACACGACCAATAATAGTAGTCAAGGGGAATCCTAACTCCATTGATGACGATAACGAGAATCTAGTTGATCATGAAGATTGTTATATAGATCCCCTTGACGCTATCATTGCTAGCAAGCTCTCTCCAACCGCCTTCCAAAATCCCACTACTTCTTCAAACTATCCCACCATGCCTTCATCCACATCTAATAACGGTTCTTATGCTACCCTTGACAAGGGATATCCAACATCCTCACCATCGACATATTCATCATGTCCTCCCTTTCAACCTCTATCCTATCCAACATCCACTTCCTCTTATCCTCATCATCATCAACAATCCCAATACCTCTACCTTAATCCCACATCCCAATCTTCTCATCCTAATCCAACACTCACACATTCCTATCACAATCCCCCATCCCAATATTCCTCCTATCCTAATCCACCATCTCAATCCCCTCATCCTTATCTACCATCCATATCCTCCTACGCCAACCCACCATACATTTCTTCCTATGGTGGTTCACCACCTCAATCTTCTTGTTCTAATCCAACATCCACACCTTCCTATCACAATCCCCCATCCCAATATCCTTACATTAATTCCACATCTCCCCATTCTAATCCTTCATCTACATATTCCTACTATCATTCACCATCCCAATCTTCCCAATCTAATCCAACATCCACATCTTCCTACATCACTCCACCTTTCACCGCATTATATCTTAATCCTTCATCTAATCATAATCCTCCATCTCCTCCAACCACTCCTAGTTCCCCATCTAGTCCTATCCACTCACCTAATCATAATCCTCCATCTCCTCCTAGTCCTACATCCAATCCCATCCACTCCTCTAATCATAATCCTCCATCTCCTCCTAGTCCTACATCCAATCCCATCCCTTCATCTAATCCTAATCCTCCATCTCCTCCTAGTCCTACATCCAATCCCATACCCACATCTAATCATAATCCTTCATCTCCTCCTAGTTCTACATATAATCCTCCAATTCTTAATCCTAATCCTACATCCAATCCCATACCCACATCTAATCCTCATCCTCCATCTCCTCCTAGTCCTACATCCAATCCCATCCACTCCTCTAATCATAATCCTCCATCTCCTCCTAGTCCTACATCCAATCCCATCCCCACATCCAATCCTAATCCACAAATCCCTAATCATAATCCTCCATCTCCTCCTAGTCCTCCATCCAATCCCATCCCCACATCCAATCCTATTCCACAAATCCCTAATCATAATCCTCCATCTCCTCCTAGTCCTCCATTCATTCCCATCCCTTCATCTAATTCTAATCCTCCATCTCCTCCTAGTCCTCCATCCAATCCCATCCCCACGTCTAATCCTAATCCTCCATCCCCTCCCATCACTCTACCTAATCCTACATCCCTTCCAAATGTTTCCCAAGGACTCATGCAAGAAGAGACACCATGCCCTCCCACTTTATCATGCACTATCATTAGTGATGAGGCCCTCCTCCATCCTACACCTATCCCTCTCATCACCATTCCTACCACCATCCAAACGATTGAGCCGGTCAAACCCATCGAATCCATTGAATCCCCATATTCTACTACTAGATCCACCGAATCCATTGAAGACATCCAATCCCCTCCTCCTAGTCCTAATATTCACAAACTTCAATCCAATGACCTTCATGAATCCTCCATCCTCCTCTCTCCCCCAATTGAGGAGTCCCTCCAACACTCTTCCATCATCATACATCCCACACAAGATGAGTCATGCCAAGAGCTTGATCCAAAGCATACAAGCATATCCCCTCCTCCAAATCAAGATCACTCCATCCCATCTACTCCATCTCAAGAACATAGTCTTCCATCCATTTCATCTCATGATCCATATCCTCAACCAAGTCATGATCCTATCCTCCCATCCACCCCATCTCAAGATCACACTATCTCCTCCACTCCATCCCATGATCCCCTTTGCCTTCAAGATCCAATCACCCCATCTCATGAGCCCTTATCATCCACTGCCATAAATCTAGATCCCATTGTACTCCCCAATTCCTTTCATGATCCCTTATCACTCATTCCTCCTGATATTGCTATCCCCTCATCTCCATCGTATGATCCTTCATCGCCATCTAGTCTTACCATCCCAATGCCATTTTTGTATCACCTTGGTCGCATTACACTTATCCGTGGTGGCATTCTTGCAGAAGCAAAACAAAGTATAGTCACCACCTTTCCTCCTCCACCTGCTAACACACTCACATCATGCTTCCAAAAGAATAAGCATCCTACCATAGATCATATGCTTGAGAACATGAACTATCAAGGAAAAGGTTTAGGCCTTCATGAGCAAGGTATTTTAGAACCCATTCAGGTCAAAGAACATACAGGCACACATGGTCTTGGATATGTCTCCCAAAAATCGCACTCTACAGATGTTGGTACAACCTTCGTACATTCTAAACGATCCTCTTCTAAAGGCACAAGAGGTACTTCCCATCGTTCTACCAAGTCATATGCCACCATCCCCCCTCCTCCATCATACTACCTAAAAACAACCATCCATCTTCCTCCCTCATCCTCTCAATCCATTTTGGGTCCTTATGTCCCTCCATCCATCATTTCTCATCCTTCATCTACTATGGTTTCTTATATCCCTCCATCAAGCCCCACACATCCTCCATATACACAGTCTATTTTGGGTCCTTATCTCCCAAAATCACCCCCTCCATCTTATCCTATTCATCCTTTCATTCATCCACCCCCTCTCCCTCATACACAACATAAAAATCCTACCTTCATAACTCCTAATCAGGATCAACAAGGGCACATACCTACACATTATCCATCCACACTTCCTCATCAAATGCCTACCTCTATCACTCCATCCACACATCATCCATCTCCTCGCACCCATGCCATTGCTACTCAAAGAACTTTGGATGCCAAAGCAACAATACATAAATCCAAACATCAACATGAATCTAAAGTTCCTCATGTCCCCTTCAAAAGACATGTTGAAGGAAGGAAAAATCAAGTCCAAAATCTGAATCAATCCAAAAGGCCACAAAGGCCCACCAAAGAAAAAATCAAAACCATGTGGATCCCAAAGAAAAAAGGTACCATACCTTCAAATGTAACGTCCATAATGACATCCAAAGTTGCTATTCCCCCACAAAATCATTCACATCCTCCATCTCCTAAATCTATTTTGGGTCCTTATGTCCCAAAATTCCCTATCCCAATGCCTCCATTATCGCCACACTCTCCATCTATTCATCCACCTATCTTTTCGCATCCACCATCACATGCGCCAATGTTGGTCCTGAACACCTTCCCCCATCATACATCCACTCCATCATTCCATCCATACAGTTTTTAATTGCCATTTACTTAATCTTAGGTGTTGCTCCTTGTATACATTGTTGTAATTTTTAGTTAGATTTCATCATGTTGCAAATGTTTATCTTAAGTTTTTGAGCCGAGCCTTAGATATATGCATGATTATTTAGGGTGAAAGTATTTAAACTTGATCATTAATATTTAGACACTAATAATGACCAAAATTTTGGTTTCATTGATGGAACCTAATTCTATCATTTAGGGGATCCATGTTAGTATGGTATGAAGAATCACACACAAGAACTTATAAAAATGGATCCATAAAGTTACATTCAAATTTTGTGAACATAGTCCTTTAAGAGGGGTGTAGGATATTGAGTGATGGCTAAAACATGTATATGATTACTAGCTTATATGTGGATCTTCTTTTTGAGTTCCTAATAAATCTATGTGAGGGAACAAATTCTTATGTATCTACAAGGATACAATTTTTAGTGTCCAAAAGAGTGGATGAGATAACAAAATGCTAAATTGGTGTTTGTTGATACAGTCTAGATGTGCATTGTAGACACATTCTAGAAAGTTGTATTCAAAATGTGCATGTTGTTTGCAATGTCAACTTATTATTTTCTTAATGAAGTAGAAGACAAGTTCCCAAGTAATAATTACATATATTGTTAATTGCCTAATACCATTTTTAATCATAAATTTAATAGTTAGCCAAGGATTAAAAAAAAAATTGATGACATAATAAGCTTGTGGATTGCAAGGTGACATGAAGGTTGAGGAAGGATGTTTAGAGAAGTTTATTTGTGTAAAAAAAGATGGAAAAGAGTGTGAAGATAATAGATGAAATGTTGATAAAATTGTGGTGATACACGAGAATGAGAGTTAGCACTAAAGTTGTATGACCTTATTAGGAAAATACAAAGAGAGAATTGATAAATTATGAAGCTCAAGGATATTAAAAAAGACATAGAGATGGTGAAACAATGTGAAATTTTGTGATTTCATTTTGAATATTCCCTTTGAAATAAACCAAGAGCAATATAAGGATAAATTTATTAGTGGGCTAGTTTTTCCAATAAGTGCTAAATAAGTGCTAAATAAGGCCTCATATATATAGAACAACATTGTGTTAGAGGCTTCTTTGTGCATAAATGAAAATGGTGACCTTGAATAGGATTTAGGAATTAGTTTGTGCATGGAAGGATAAACTATTCTTATAGTACAATGAATTGAACAACTCCCCAATAACTAGATGTAGAGTCAAAAAGTTCATACTTCACAATTTTCACTCTATATCATGCACTCATTTTAATATCCATTCCTTTAGATATGTTTTAAGACATGTTTATCTTGTTTTTAGCCTAAAACCATTTATCACTTGATGCCATATTGAAAAAGTCTAATCTTTTATCTATTATTTGCCTAATTCCTAACATGATGTGAATTTTGTGTCTACCTAGACACTAGTGTGATTTTGATAGTCTCCACTCATGCAAACCAAATGTAAAATGGTCAAAAACTAATTGCATTGTTCATTTTTTGTTTTTGAAATTGCTAGTTCACCATGTAATTTTATAAAATTGCATTTTACACCTCATTTGAACTATCTAGTCTACTTTGAACTACTCTTAATCTCTCTTTATAGTTTCTTTTGATTTTCTTTATTTTTTTCCTATACTACGCAATTCCAAAACCTCTAAGATTCTTCAACCCTCTATGACAACACTTTTTCAAATTCTCCTTAGTTGTTACTTCTACCCCAATCCTCCATAGCCAAAACCCTACAACTCCTCATCCTCTACCTTGGCACCTTGGTGATTCCATTTCCTAAAACTACTCCATCTCACACAAGAATAACACACAATAGAAAAACCTCCGTATAATTTTATTATACACCTTTTGAGCACCCACCATCATACACATTCACAATCTAGTTTTCATGCACTCCAAACTTCTATTTATTTCTTGATGTTGAAATAAGCCATCGAGGTGACTAATTGAGGAAATCTCCCTAAAACCATAATCCATTCCCCCCTTGTTACACACATGTTTTCATGAATAAATCAACATTAGAAAAAATGATATTTGGATTTTGAAAGCATCACAAAGACTAGGTACACCTCTCTAGAAAGAAATCACTATGAGAAAAATACATGATTACCTATTTGAGGTTGATAGTGTGCTTAGGAGGTTGGAAGCATCATTTGTGAGGTTGGTACCATGAACTACATTAGTCAAGCATCTATCCAACTTGGAGACTAGCATGATTTCTAGTTCATGATCTTGACTTCTAGGTCTAGACCATTTGTTGCAAAATATAAGTTCTAAAGATAGTTTCCAAAGCTCTTCCCTAGTCTTCTTCTACCATATGAATTCATCATCCAATAAATTAAGGAAATCTTTCTAGCCTTCTCTATTTATTTTATAAATTTTCACAATTCCATATCCCAACTCTAATGTAATTGATTTAAACTTTATCATTGTGTTATTATTATAAATTTAGTTATGAACTAAACATAGATAAGTAAATACAATTACACACTATTAAGTAGATAAGCACATCTTCTTTCTCAAAGCTAGATTATTTTTATCTTACACTAGGTTCTAAAGTCTTATAAGGAATTGTGGTGCATTGAATGCGAAGTGGAAGATCACTCAAGCAATTTCTCAAGGAGATAGGATAAGACCTTGTGTTATTTTCAAAAAAAATCAAAAATAAAAGATGATCACAAGATGCATGGAATTATCTATGCCTAGGTTAGATTTGAGAGGGATAGAGTAGGAATGTATTCTAATTGTAGCATCGTAAATTGTCAACCTTGACAATTTTACACTATGTTTGGCTCCCCCTTATGTGCTTGGACCTAATTGTGCTAATTATTTTCCCATTTTATGGTCATTTTCAAAAAATCATAATAAACAAGTAATTAAAATAAATTATTTATTTAACAACTCAAATTTCAAAATAGGTCTAGTCTAGGGAGAATTCGACCTTGACCATCCTATTTTGACCCAATTTTTAATATCTTGTTGTCGAAATTTTTATGTTTGCAAATTTAAATTCATTTGTTAGCCTTTCATAATTAAATTTGTAGGAAATGAAGAAGTGCATATAAATACAAATATTTTTCACCATTTGAAACTAGAATGCAATTTGAATACCAATTGAGCATCTTAAAAAGCAGTCAAGGCAATTCAAGGGCAGAATAAGCTAATTTTACAACACTTTCATCAATCAAGATCATATTTGCAAGGTGTTAGAAAAAGAAGGAAGCATTATGAACAAGGAGCTATTATGATCAATCATGTTATTATTATGAAGATGTATAAGTTATCCTCTACATTCTAGCTACAAAAATCTATGGTGTTTTGTGAGTACCAACCTCTTGCATGTCTTCAAGCAATTCAGGCATCCATCAAACAACCTTTGGTGGCAACTTATGGTGTGGACATCACTTCGACAGAGATTTCATACCTAAGGTAACATTATCCATTTTCATTTGTCATTTCAATCAATTATTGTCATTTTACCTCTGCTCGACCTAGGGTAATCCCTCTTGATCATCATCTTTTTTTGTTTGTGGAGGTGGAAACACCAAAACGAGGTTTGACTTAGGAAAACCATTATACACCACAACCTTTTCCCCTCTTTTCATGTGTGTAGGTCAGAGATGAAAGTTTTTTCAATAGTAGGTCACAAGAAATATAGAGCAAACTATAACACATCATTATAGAGTTTTGAAGATTCCTAAAAAGCAACATTTTTGGTCTAGGGAAAATTTTCCCTTGACCCTTAAATTCAAGCTCAACTTTTAAGCGCGTGTTCTTCTTTGTCATCACTTTCTAGATATGTTTCTATTCTGAAAATTTTCAGTTTCATCTGTGCGATAAATTATAGATCCAAGGTTTATGTTAAATAGGATTTTTAAAACACACATAAAATATCACCTCTTTGCAAATCAAGAGAACCAAACCCTAACAAATTGGCTCTCCTTTGAGACAGCTATTCAATCATGAAACCCTAGTTGGTTTGTGTTCGATTGTGGAGTCAAAGGAAAAGATTTTATCCTAGTTAATCTACTAGTTAGATCTAGGATCACTTTTCTACTTCACATTTTGGTGAACTTGACATATCCTAAACTTGCATTTTTTTATTTTATAACATAAATTTTGAAAATTAATAAAAAACCTAGGTTATTTGAAGGAATTATTATAAATTTGTGTTTGTTTCGTTTTCAAAATTAGCCATTTGTACTCCTAGCTCATTAAACATTAAACACCTTGGTGAATTCAATTTAGAACAAAATAGAAAAATATTCTAAATTTAATTGCATAATTTTAAATTTGATTTTCCTTATATAGGGCTTAGACCTGAGTTATTTCATTTCAATTTGCAAATGTTAAATGTTTACTTTGGAAAAATAGAGCATTTTTTTCCTTGCAAAAACATAAAATTAAACATATTTTACCACATTTTCATTAGCATATTAGTTTTATCAAAACCTCGTACCTCCTAAGGGCACTCATTTATGCAGCTAATTTCATCCATCAGCTCCTTTGAATGCTTAAAATCCCTCATTCATGCTTGCATGTGCTCCTAATCATCAAATTAGGGCATACTGATTTTTTTGAACTCTGTCAGTTCTCAAACCTGAGTTTTCATAGAAAAAGACCTACTAACTATTACACATTTGTACATGTTTTGAAATTTCAAAAACCTTGATTTTCAATCTAGGGAAAATTTTCCCCTAACTAGTCAGTTTCACCTCAATTTTTTGTGTAAAACCCTACTTTTGTGACCTCTATTCAGATCCGATTCTTGTTTCTAGCAGTTTTTCCTGAAACTTTTAGATTCTATTGTGCATTGCTAGTTTGGCCCTATTTCATTGCATTACCCTAAAAAAAGACATAATAATATGTTTTCTTTTCAAAAATCTACTTTTGACATAGCAAAATATGACTTGTCTAAAACAAAATTGGGGTGTTGCCTCGAACCCCATTTCATGTCGTCAAAAGGGATATACACCAACCTTCAACTGACCAAGATTTTTCCTACCCATGAGAATATCTTGGTGCAAAAGAATAAAATCATTAATACATTTATTGACATCACTTTACGTAATCTTCATTCTTCAAGTAATCATGAAACACATGTTTGTCCCTCTCCCAATATCTCTCCTACTTGTGAGCATATCTTGGTGCAAGAGGATACAATTATTGGTAACTTTCCTCCTTCAAATGCTATTAAGGTGGAAAGCATAGAAGAGGATTCAAAACTCACATTGGATCCCCCATTGATAGTGTATTGTCAAAAAATAGTCAATTCAATTGAAATTGTAAACCCACAACTAATCATTTGTCCTCATGTTCCTTGACATCAAACTATGCCTTCTCTCATTATTGGATCTCCTTTGAACCAACCAAAACCTCCTAGTCATATCCTAACAACTCACTCAAAGTAATCATGTACATCAAAATGTGTTGCAACAACTGAATAATCATACAGTTGCTCACACATACAACACTCAAAATAATAACAAACAACCAAAGCAAATACAAACCTCCATTCTATTTCCTCAACCGTATCTTCCCCTCGTACCTCATCTTCCTCAACATAGTGGCAAAGAGTATGATCTTGTTGAGAAACTTTGTAATACTCCAACTAAGATCTCTCTTTGGGACTTAATTCAAACTTCACCTACCTACCATGGTATGCTTCAAGAGGCTTTACAGAAGATTTTCGTACCACCTTTTGTCAAACCGAATGATGCAACAACCTTGCTAGATGTTATGAATATAACAAACTTAGATATTGTCCTTCATCAAAGTGAGTTACCTCCTCCTAAGATTCAAAAACAACATGATGCTCTAATGTTAGTTATCATCATTAATAAAACTGGGGTTAGACATACTCTTATTGACAATGGACCAGGTCAAGTAACGTTTATAGCATTAACCTTTTACATAAACTTAGTGTGGATAAGACTCTCATAAAACTTGATAATCTTTCTATTTGTGGCTTTGATAATGTTGGTAGGTAATAATTAGGAGCAATAACACTACCCATTAAGATAGAGCTTGTAATTTTTCCTACCCTTATCCATGTCATGCCTAATCCTCTTTCATATAATCTTCTTCTTGGTAGACCATGGATTCATTCCATGAAGGGAGTCTCATCTACTCTTCACCATGTGATGAAGTATAAATATAATAACAAGGTATATACAATTAATTTGGATGAAAAAATTTATTTGCAAGTCAAACATAAAATTTCCAGCTCCCTTAGTACTTTAATTCCATCTTTAAAATTTGAACCATTGCCTTCCAATGATAATGAAATACTATGAATGTGCTCTTTGGCGATGATTGAGGTTCATTAGATTTTACACCTACTTTCATTAGGGAGTATAAAATCTCATCATCAAATCCTAAAGAGTCAAAGATTGTTTTGGTGGCATCCACGCAATCTTATCATTCCTCTTCTCAAAATGCAAATAATGATCAAAATAACCACAAACATCACCATCCCATGTTGGCGATGGGAGCCCTTTAGATTTAGTCCCTCATGTGTTGACAATACCTAATACTAATATTTCAACAACTAAAAAAGATTTGCATTCTTGCAATAGAATCAATTCTTCTCATAATCATTTAAACAAGGCTTCTCCTCCATTTGAGTTGGAAAAGAATTACGAGCTTGGATTTAAAATTCTTTCTAAAATTCGATATAATGAAAACATGTAACAAGGATTTAAGGATCATGTGAAGTCTACACAGTGCCTTGCAAAAAGGGGCCTAGGTTTCCAACCTTCCCCTTCATCGAGATCTCATCCTCCCTCATCTACTATATTTATAACATCTTTTGGTAAGCGAGCAAACTTTTCTTCAAAAGAGAAAGGATTGTCTCCTACTTCTTACCCTCTATCCGAGCAAGAGAATATTTTGTCAAGGCTTCTCAAATCCCACTTGATTACTATTTCTCTTCCAACACGTAAGATTTTTCATAAAAATCACTCTTTTGTGTATATCATCAAGTCCATGGTCATTCCACCAATGAATTAGGCTTTGAGCAATAATATACAACTTATTCATTTTGGTGCTCTTCCATATGTTGTTGCACCTAATCATTCTAAATGATAATCTCTCTTCTATGGTTTTTCTCCTCATTATGTGGCATTTGAAGCTCTATGTGTTTGCTCATTGTCATTCATGGTGGTGCAATCTTACATGCAACCATATTTCATCTATAGTAGCAATATGATAGATTCTAACATGGCCATCCTTGCCTATACACTTGGGGGGAAAGGATAACTATTTTTGGAGGTGTGCATCCTTCTTGAGGATCCTCTCTTTCCCCTTTATTTTCTTTAAAATGTTAGCATAGCAAGTATGTCGACATTTTAAGGGGGGAATATTACCCTATCCACTTTGTATATTCATTCCATTGGCATCTTGTGAAATTTGACTTATTGGCATACCCCTTTGGTGGTGGTGTTGTTTATAACACCCCCTAAGGCATGGTTATCAATTTGTCCCCTATGATGTTAAGCATTCATTTGTCCCTTGTGATGTTAAGCATTCATTCGTCCCTTGTGATGTTAAACGTTTAGGCACCCCCTAAGGTGTGGTTACAAAATTTGTCCCATGAGATGTTAAATCATCCTCCATGATGTTAAACATTTATATGCTCCCTGAGGCATGATTAGAAGATAGTCCATAAACCTAGCATAACGAAGCTTGATGGCTTGTGAACTTGAGCATTTTTACATGGCCACCTAGCATAACACAACTTGCTAGCCAATGGAGCTATGTATCTCATGAGTAAACTAGCATAACACAACTTGCCAGCCCTATGGGACCCATCATTTATCTTATATGGACTCTTAGCATAACACAACTTGCTAGCTAGTAGATCTATGTATCTCATCATTTTAGCATTTTAGATGTGTATGTTGTTATTTTGAGAGATGATGCTTGGTAATTGAGACAACCTTACATACTGAGGTCTCTTTACCTTTCTAATTTGAATTTTTAGTTTTTGTGTACTAACATTTGTTGTCTATGTGCATCTTATGTGTGTATCTTTCTTGCTTCATGTATTTTGTGTGTTTTCCTTGTGCAGTCAACGTGTTTTCCTCTTGTATTCCTTTGTATGCTTTGTGTCTTCCTCATATGCAAAGTGTTTGCTTTATGTATGTGTTTTGTATGCTTTTATGTGTACTCCATTGATTTCTCATTAAATGTCTTATATAATTGAATTTTTCCTTGTCTTGCATGTGATATATCTACTTCATGTAAATGTATTAACATTGTGGATTGATAGGATCCTAAGTTGGGGGCTTGCACATCCCTCAACTTGGTTTCATCTTGTATTTTTAGTGTTTTGATAAAGAAATATGTCTAATTCTTACTTTCGTGTGAGCATGAGCTTAAGTTCATACTCTCACTAAAGTGGGTGATAAATGTAGTGTCGTAAATTGTCGACCTTGACAATTTCACACTATGTTTGGCTCCCCCTTATGTGCTTGGATCTAATTGTCCTAATTATTTGCCTATTTTATATGGTCATTTAAAAAAAAAAATTGGGAATTAAAATAAATTATTTATTTAATGACAACTCAAATTTTAAAATAGGTTTGGTCTAGGGTGAATTCACCCTTGACCAACCTATTTTGGTCCAATTTTTAATATTTTATTGTTGTCATTTTTATGTTTACAAATTTAAATTCATTTTTAGCCTTTCATAGTTAATTTTATGGCCAATGAAGAAATACCTATAAATAAATGTCTTTTTCACCATTTGGAACTAGAATGCAATTGAACATCCTAAAAAGAATTCAAGGAAATTCAAGGGAAAAATAAACTACATTTTACAACACTTTCATCAAACTAGATCATGTTTTCAAGGCATTAGAAAAAGAAGGAAGCAATATGAACAAGGAGCTATTATGATCAATCATGTTGTTATTATGATGTATGATTTATCCTCTACATGCTAGCTACAACAATATATGGTGTTGTGAGTACTAGCCTCTTGTAGGTCTTTAAGCAATTCAAGCATCTGTCAAACAACCTTTGGTGGCAACTTATAGTGTGGACATCACTTTAATAGAAATTTCATACCTAAGGTAACATTATCCATTTTCATTTGTCATTCCAGTCAATTATTGTCATTTAACCTCTACTCAACCTAGGGTAAGCCCTCTTGATCATCATCATTTTTTGTTCGTGGAGATGGAAACATCAAAACATGGTTTGACTTAGGAAAGCCCCTATACAACACAACCTTTCCCCCTCTTTTCATATGTGCAAGTCATATCTGAAAATTTCATCAACAACAGGTTACAGTAAATATAGAGTAGACTGTAACACATCATCAGAGTTTTGAAGATTCCAAAAAAACAACATTTTTGGTCTAGGGAAAATTCACCCTTGACCCTCAAATTTAGGATCAACTTTTATGCACGTGTTCCTTTTTGTCATCACTTTCCATATATGCGTTTGTTTTGACAATTTTTAATTTTATTTGTGTGATAAATTACATTTTTAGATCTAGGGTTTGTGTCAAATAGGCTTATTAAAACACACATCAAATCTCTCCTCTTTACAATTCAAGAGAACCAAACCCTAGTAGATTAGGTCTCCTTTGAGGCAACTATCTAATCATCAAACCCTAATTGGTTTGTGTTAATCTTCGTTAATCTACTAGTTAGATCTAAGATCACTTTTTCTACTTCACTCCACTAAACAACAAAAAAAACAAGGCAAAAATGTAAGACATAAAAGATGTCACATATGTGTTGCATGGGTGGGAGGGTGATAAATCAAAATTATTGAAAATTTTATAGTTGTGTATGCTTGTAATACTATTAGAACTAATATGTGAAATTCCCATTCTACGACAATGTCAAGTGAGCATTCAACAAAAGGTTTCCCTAATCTTATTAATAATATCTTGCTATGGCAATATGGAGGTGAGCATTAAACAAAAGGTTTCCCTAATATTATTATTAATATATTGGAAAACAAGTGCCAAAAGGGTGCTCGTGTGATAATGGTGGCATACATGTTTGTGTGAGATTAGTGGTCTACCAATGTAGTGTTAATTGGAGATCAAGAATCCTTAATATAAAATAAAATTTGATTCCTTGTTTAAAAAATTCCCTACAACATGCTCCATTTGAGAAGGTAAGAGTGCACTATAACAATGAGGCATAGAAAGTGGTAAAGAATTACCTTAGTTTGGATCAACATAAGCATTGACTATATGGGATATAGAACTAACTTGATAAGAGAAATATGGCTCTAGGAAAATTCACCACCAGGAATTCACCACCAACAATTCACTGCCACTGGAAAATTCATCGCATATACAATTAGAAATTTTGATTTATGATAGTAAAAATGAAAATATTTTTCAATATATTTTGTTTAATTCTAGTAAACCAATTATACAACCATATCAAAAAATTGCAAAAAAAAATCAAAGTCTTAGAAATATATATTAAAAATGTTAATGCGATGAATTTTTCGCGGCAGTGAATTGTTGGTGGTGAATTTTTCTTGAGTTGAATTTGTCATGGTGGTGAATTTTCTTGCGGTGAATTTTTTGGTGGTGAATTGTTGGCGGTGAATTTTCCTAACCCCGAGAAATATGAGGGTGATACAATGGCATCCAAAGATAAAGGTACTACACTCTAATATTGAGATACAAAACATAATGATATTGAAATACAAAGAAAATTAAATTAAAAGTGCGAAAATAAAATTTAGAGCTCTTCCAAAAAGGAATATTTTTAATAAGATTCTATGACTTTTTGAGTGGAAAGGTAATATGAGGTGCCAAAACACATGGAGAACCAATCCCAAGAAGCATATTGCTTGCTAAAATGCAATCTATGATAAATATTTTTTGTTGACACTATGCTTATTTGCTATGATTTAAGGGTATTCTACAATAAAATTAATATGCTCATAGATAGGACATGGAAGGGTGTGATGGGCCTTATTGATGAGGGAGACTCATCTTTTTCCAATACCCAAGAGAAGACTAATGCCAAACCTAAAATGGTAGTAAACTTAGGGAGAAAGTGTAATATCACAATAGGAGAGTGAGATGTGCCAAATGCAAAGAATTTGCTAAGGAGGAATAAGAGATAAACAACACCAATATTAGCTACAAGATGAGAAGATATTGACATTTCTCCCATTGGAAAGGTAACTTGAAGGGTTGGAGTGTAAAAATTGGCCTTAGCTACTAATTTTATTTTCATTTTTTTCTTTTTTACAACTACCAACTTAATCGACCAAGCGTCTTCCATATAGCTTAGAAGTGTTGACTTCATAACTTATCCAATCACCATGGTGGAAAAAGCTTTATGCCACCACTTATGCTTACACTCAAAGGTAGCAAGCTCCCAATGCTAGGGTCATCCCTAGACTTAAAGCTAAATCTTGAGGGTTCATTCATGATGACCTTGCCTATGTATCCCCTTTTGGGAATTGGAGGCTTCATGGTTTATACACAAATGATAGAGAAATTGCATCCTCTTCTCTTGTATGAGATCTCTTCTCTCACTTTTAAATAATTAATATTAATTAAGCTTATTCTTTTAAATTAGTCTAATTACACTAGAATGATACCACATTCCAACAAAGTGTTGGTTCCACACCAATCAATATCAATATTTAGTGTACACGCACAAATTCAGATAGAGGTCATATCATTCCATAATCCCAAGTTCACTCAATGATTGGATCAAGCATACATCACTTATACATAGGGTGACTAGTTCATATGCACATCACAAGTACAACAATGACTAACTTACACACACATCACAAGTATAACATTGACTAGCTCATACACACATCACAAGTACAATAGTGACTAGATCAAACATACATCACAAGTATCTCGTGTGAACAATCTACACATACATCACATGTTCACATAGAGAATGATTGACACCATATAAGTATTCAACCTATTGTATGCATAATCCCACTACCTAGTTTATTAACACATAAGATTGTAAGTATATCCCCTCTAGAAAAAGGAATGTCAGTGCATCACATACTGCACCATGGATGCCATCCTTTTTCCAATCCACTACCATCTATGATGATAGTCAAGAATCCCATGCTACTTGATGTCATCACTGGCAAGGGCATCAATATAATAATGTGCATAAAACCTGAGACCATTTACACAAGTAAATAGTGAGTGAATTACTTATGCACATTGAGTGACTGACACATCCACAATTAGTGAATAACACCTACCCTTATTTAGTGCATCCCAAATAGAAAGGGAATATTGGTGCATCACATACTACATTGTGGGTCCCATCCTTTTTTCTAGTCTTCTTCACCAACCATGATGATGGAAAGCATCCCATACTACTTGCGATCATCACTAGATAAGGATTAAGTGTATCAAAACACATCACATAAGGCCATTAACAAGATTCACATAGCCCACTAAATTATCAAGTCGATGGATTATGATGCCTATTGTAATGCTAAGGAAAAACAAAAAAGCAAGATTAAGCAATAGTAATGCAATAAAATCAAATCTAACCTACGCTAACAACAAATAACAATGGAAATTAAAGCATAAATAAAAGAACAAAAGAACAATCTCACCAAATTCTTCATCCATTCCATGAATCACCTTTATTGCACTTCTCCATTTTGTCGTTGTATAATAATTTCCCTCATATTTCTTAAGTATGCAAATATGGCCTATTGATAATGATTTAACAAAATATCAAAGATTCTTAAAGTCGCTTCCTAAAAGTATAAAGATTTCAGGAGGAGGAATGATGATGAAGATCAAGCCAATTTATAGAAAATTGATTTTTGAATGATCGGCTCAGATTCAAAGACAAATCGATGACTGAGATTAAAGGATGACATGTGATAGAGATTTAGTGGTAGTAATAACACGAGTGAAAATCATAACTAATGGAGATTAAATTAAATAATAATTTAATCTTTAGTTGAGACTGTTCGAAATTCAAAAGAATAAGGATTGCATGTAAAAGACAAAGAAGAAACAGCCTATTCGAACACATGAATGAATTGATTAAAAAAATAAATTTATTTAATTAATAAAAGTTTGCACAAAAAAGAATAAAACTAGATAACTAACCGATTAAACGAGAAGGTATGTTTGTCAAAAATAATCAGATATTAAATTAGGAGATAACTGACTGATTTAATTAAATCTTGACTTAAGTGGTAAATGACCAATTAGATAACTAAGCCATTATCTAATCACAGAGGAATATGCCAGGAATAATTCTTTTTATGAATTAAATGGTTATTTAATTCAACATTCGAAATTCAGAGATTAAATTAAATAAATACTAGAGAAAAAGTTAAAGAATAATTACATAATTTGAAATGATTAAATTATAGTTGGAAATGTGATGAGGGTAAATTAAATAATAACTTATTTAATTTTAGAAAGAGGATTAATTAATCAGCGACGTAATTAAACAAATAACATTTATTTAATTAATCAAGATTGAAATAAAGGTAATAATGAATTAATTAAATAATTTAATTTATTTAATTAATAGAGGATAGGTGACTTTAAAAAATAATTAAATAGTTAGCATTATTTAATCATGATTATGAAGATGAGAATTATGTTGAAAATGGTGTTGCAGGCCTAAACCAATTTTTGGTGTCTACACCTATCACCTCTAGGCCACCGATGATAAGTATGTCCACTAAGGAAGGAGTAGCCTCCAACATATACCACCTAGTCACCTTGGTGATATTGTCAACTAACCCCTTCATAGTATGGGTAGCACCTGATATTGATCACCTTTGTGCTATGGGTGACTATCTGCTAACCCTCTTGATACAACAATTAGCTCCTATTTTTGTTACTTGCATGGTAGGGTGACAACCAACTCAAAAACTTGAGTATCACATCTTGGATAGACCTTGTCAATATGTCACCTCTCTGATACAAGTGAATTTCAACTAGCCCATAAGATACAATAGTAGCTCTAAGCATTCGTCATTAGCATAGTCTAATGACAACATGCTACTACTCTAGTATCAAATTTGGTTTTGATATGTGGGTGTATTATAACCATGTACACATATTTTGCACATCATAGGGGTTCACAAATATTGGTCAAGTGGATCTAAATATCTCTATCACAATCAAGTGAGTCAAGAGCCTATACATAGAGTCCTATAGGTCTAGAATTAAATTTCATAAACACATAAGATGGTCTCTACTCCACATGTACACATAAACAAATACCAACTATAAAATAATCAAATCCACTCACTTCATTAAAATTGTTAACTATAACACAATATTAAAAAACACCTCTTTATTAGAAAGACGCAAGGGAAAATATCCAACCTTAATAATACTTATAGTTTTTTCCTATAAGTGGCATAGGCAATATTAAGGAATGTCATACCAAGCTCAACTCAAAATTAGGAACATAGCCACAACAAGTGGACCATCCATAGAAAATAAGAATACCCATTATTCACCCTATTAGACCCTATGAGCCAAAATTTACATCATTATTAGATATGAGTTATCAAGTTTCCTTAACTCATTCATAACCATCTAATAAAAATTTTAGCCTTAGATTGAAGCCTATTGAAGAGGGAAGGTCAAACAAGTTTAGGAACAACACAAAACATTGGAGTTATCCCCTTAATCCTACCCTATGAACTTGAGGTCAAAGGGGCATCATTCACCTAAGGACTACCTACATACCCGCTTACAAATGAGATCAAAGTCGTATGTAGTTATCTTCACAAATATATATCAAAGGACACATACACACATGTTCTCATACCAAGGTTTCATTAAAGATTCCCCTCAATAATTAACACTTAATAGTAGATTAAAAAAAAAAAAACATAACTAAGCTCACAATTTAGCAACCCATACTATAACACTTCATTTTAAGGATATCAAGGCCTTGAATCAACTCCACCCATTATTATTCATAATTCAGCTTGAACATCCCAAATCTCTTATAGGTTCCTCTCATTCACATAGAGGCTAGGATGATTACCCACTAAAAATAAATTATCTTTGTCTACATGGTCATATTGTGACCATTATTGTATAACTCTCACTATTTAGATTGTCGAAGTAATTCCCAATTCAATCCCTCACTTACAAATGTTAGGATAAATAATGAGTCAAACTAGTTCTTTATAACACATTAACACCTTTTTGCTAGGGATGAAAGGCTACAATAGGATTCAAGGATATAACAGTCTTAAGGATGTATGCACAATTTCACATGCTTAGTTGACCAACATTATTATGCCTAATAACTTGAAAATTTTATTAGTCCCATATACCTTATTATAGGATTACACAACCCTTTAAGAGTTTCCTACAAGGAATGAAATGCTACAACTATTAATGCCTAACAACCTATTCAAAATAAAATAAATCTAGTCATATCAAATCACAAGACATCAATCATAATATCTTCACAATGCAACAGTTATGCAAAGACCACATATGGCTCCAAGTGATGTCTTACTCTAATATGATTCAACAATAAGAAATATCATAATCATATTATATTATGTCATTCTTTGGATTTAGAACAAAACATGGCAAGTTACCAAACCATAGCATACAATTTTCTTTAATATATATAATTTCCAAATAAAGACTTATGTTTAAAACATCATTCACTAATCTTATGCTCAGACTTATTCATATAGCAAGTTTAATCCATAGCTAACAAAAGAAAGCTATGAAAAAAATAACCCACATTTTGAACATAGACCACATAATAGGTTTAGTTATCAGATGCCTATGCCTATAAGGAGCAATCATTATAAAACGGATGTATGACAACTAGAATATAGGATATAATAATTGTTTCATAACAAAGTATATTCAATAAATTATTTCCATGAATATATTATACAATACCCAACAAAGTTAGTCAAGACATTTGTTAACTAAATAATGGGTAACATACTATTGTGTTTGTTGAATGCACAAGACAACTGAGAGGGGGGGTGAATCAGTTGTTCATTGAAACATCAAAACCCTCATTAATATTCAGATCCACATCAACTTTAATAACTTTTAATATGTTAGAATGATTTAGCATGAAAGTAAATAACAAAAACTAAAACACATCAACACCATGCACAATAGAACACTAGATTTACATGGAAAACCCAAGAAGGGAAAAACCACAGTGAGGATTAGCTCATAATATAAAGTAGTTGCAACACCAAGTATAATAGGCTCACTATCAGAGGGCTCATTGCCAGATTACAAAAAAGAAGAAAAGAAGATTGTTACAGTGAGAAATCCATCTCAATGCAACAAAAAAGTCCACCACAACATAACCAACACATTCGCAACATTTCTGAAGATTATAAATACCTCCTACTCATTACTTCCAATAGTCTAACTCATTGAATCTCACACTTCACTTCACAAATTCACACTTCACACCTTTGCAATTCGCATCACACACACTACACACCAATCTTCCATCAACAAAACACTTATTTATACCTTCTTCAACCTTGAAAACAATTGACAAGGTCAGCTATGCACCTCAACCGTGCAAATTCAAATTAAGTTGGCACCAAAGCATTCCCACGGTGGAAAGGAATGAAGGAGAAACCCATCACACCTTAACTCGGACCTAAATCCACTCATACACACCACACCATGCTTCCACAATCACCGAAGCAAATCCACAATTAGTGTAAACACCCAAGGTCGACCTACCCTGTATAAACACCATTAAAAAATTTGCATGCTTCCTTTGATTGAAAGAGGACTTGCGGACAACAAATATCACTTGAACACAATCTATAATATTCCATAAACACCTTGGAATCCAACAAATTCCTTCGCAACAACTTTCACCTAAAAGAAAAATCCTATACACCCATATAATCTTCCACACGCTGTAACTCAAGAAATCAACTTGTGGAGCTCCAAAATTTGAACAAATTCAACTAAAGATAGATATGAACCTTATCAACACATTTCTAGAACCGCAAGACCAACACACAAACTGTGGAGAAATGTGGAGCAAAACCATTTCTCCAAGGCACCACTACAATATAGTTCACACACTGGTGAACACAACTTTCTTTGTACAATGATCTAGATTGAGAAACTATGGATATAACACCCATGAACACCTCTGATCAACATATCTGAACCGTATAAGCAGATCTTCAACATAGAAGAAATGCAAAGCAAAACCAAAACAACACTTTGTATGCTAGAACTCTACAACACACTGTTTCCTTTTTTATTCAATTTTTCTCAAAAGCACTTGGACACCAAGCACCAGAAACACATTCTCGTCATATTCACTACTTCTTCATTATCACCAAACCAACTACAACACAACAACTCAACCAAACAACACCCACAAACAGAAGCTTATCAAAGCAACGCTAGAAGTTGACAATAGTAACACTTACTAATGACAAGATAATACAGCTAATCAAAGCATCACAACTTCTCAACCATTGGTAGACTTCCAACAATATGAACTAGTTGACATCAATGACAACACAAATAAGCCTATTGACATCAATGACAACACTAACTACTCATACTACAACAGTGTTAATATCACCAAACAAGGTATGTCGATAATTTTGGTATCACCATACCATGCAAGATAGTATTAAACTTGTTACCCTATAATGCCCAATGACCTTACCAATTATAACCATAAATTTTTGGGGATTGATTAAACTCGTTTATATTCTCAACCTCAATCATAGAATGCAGGAACTTCAAATCTTATTCACAATATTAACTACAAAGAGAATTAATCCTAATTTGAAATCATTCAAAAGAGAGTTTGTACATAGATTGTTATTGCATGAGTTTTTGTGAAGACTATGATGATAGCAAGTGACCCTTGCAATTATAACATTGGACATAAATCCCTTTATAATTATACTTTGTTGGCATCCATACCCTCTTCCCGAGTTTCAATTTGAATGTAGGCAAGCATGTGGTTAATTTGCATTTAATTTTTGTAAGACCTTTTTCAACAAACCCATTTTGAACAAATTATACTACCATGGTGTTCCTTAAGGTCACATTTCTTAAGTCATTTTTTCAATAATGACTACCATATGCTTTGTCTAGGCTTCCGATTCTCCATACATGCTTACCATATGGGTGTGGAGAGAATGATTTCATTATTTAAGTCACTTAACTGAGTTGTAGGGAGAAACCATTTGCTATTGTTTTCCTCTTAATGAAGTAGCTAACAATAAACTTAGAGAGGCAAACAGGGGAAAGGAGTAACCACCTCTTACAGATTAGGGTGAAATAAACCTTGCAAAAAGCTCCTACAATCACGCGTAGCTCCCAGTTCGCCCTTCCAACTAGTCACAACATAGGTCGACCCTCTACAACGAGTTTTTCTCCCTCTTCCCTCCCAAAAATGCCTCAGCAACTCGTCTCAACCCCCGTCACCTCTATTCATGCTTTCCCTCTTATCTTTTTCCCCACTCAAAACAAAGCCCGAAATTGTAATGTTATGGAGAGTTGCGGGTCTCTTTCCTCCTGGACGCTATCCTTCATTAGTAGCTGCAAATTATCGAGAATTGGAGGGTCACCGTGCTTCCTTCATGGCACGGTTGCCCCCTATTCCTTGCTCGACGCCATGATTTTGCATACCCACACCGTCTCTTCATAAATGTGGGATGTCCCCCTCCCTGTTGGGTCATTGGCAAAATGCCACATCCTTCCACCATTTTTTATAAGATTCACTTTCATATGGGGTTGCATTCTTTTTTCTTTGTAATCTTTTCAATTTTGATCAAATTAAAAAAAAAAAAATGTCACGAATCTTGATGTATCTTGATGTTCACATAGGATATTCTTCTACGAAGATGTGGTATGGATGTTATCAAACGACTAAAACAATATAAATTAATAGATTTATATTTGAGAGGAATCACTCTCTAGATGGAAATAGGGAAGAAGTAAGGCCCATTAAAGAGATGCCTATATGGCATGAGACACAAAAGAGGTTGACAAGGCCTCTAAAAATCAAAACTAGGGGTAGGAGTTAATGAAATAAGGTTGAATGATCAAGTCAAACAAGGAATTTCCTAATTTTTTAGGAGTGGGAATGTGAAGCATATTTTCAAAGAAGGCATATGGATAACCAAGCACCCAAGGTTTGCCACTTTAAATATACTAAAGGACAACTCAAATTTGGTAGGAGAGAAGCAACATGAAGAGGAAGAGAATCATATGTGCATACGTGTTTGTGAGGTTTAGGCACTATAGATGTGGAAATGGGAGCAACATTGAAAGAGTATTAGATACTAGTGTACACTGCACAAGATGAAGCCTATCATAAGAGTGCACTTAATTTGGGCACAGAGGAACATTTATTGCAGATTTAATATATTTCCTATAGTCAAATCGTAGAGGGGCTGGTAAATGTTGTAGAGATTGTAAATGTGTGGAACTTGTCGAGATGTGGAAATTTAGAGAACTGCTAGTTTGGAGAGAAGCAACAATGGAGAAGAAGATGAAAGAAACAAGTTTGGATGTCAACTAAAGAGTAGAGAATGAAGGTGTGAAAAGCTATTGGGCTGAGCACTAGATCGACAGTAGTGCCTACATTAAGGAATCCTACCTCCATTCCATGGACAAGCCTTAATCAACTACAATTTAGGGAACAAGTGGTGGTGATGATGGAGAGAGAAAATAACTAGGCACAAGAAACTACAAATTATTAAAGAAGCTCCTTAAGGAATAAGGATTAAGCCCCATAAGGAATAATGATTCTGAGTACTTCTATCTATGTCTTTTCCCTTCAAATCATATCATTTGAGTGAGATAAAATGAAAGTAAATAATGGACAAGGATGTTAAAATTTCCCTTAGGAAAGCAATATAATTAATTTAGATTTTAAAAATAATTCTTAGAAAATAATGTAAAAATAGATACAAGTGTGGGGTTATGGAGGCGATTGTGAGTAGACATTGCAAATAATTATCTTGACAAATTTAATAAGCAAAAAGCCTCAAATGAATTTCAAAAAGATGATTAGCGAAATGAACAATAGTCATTATGCAAAGTTGACAAATGGAACTTATCTTTTCAAAAAATTAATCTCCCCCAAAGAGAATCCTAGAACAAAATTCAAGGCAAGGAAACAAAGGGTTTCAATCTAAGAACAAGAGTCGGGTCTAGATCCAAGGTTCTTAATGGTTCACACCCCTTCTTCAACGAATCTTTCTTCTCTAGGTCTAGGTTTTTTAGTGAGTGAGAATGTAATGTCCCACCACACAACCCTAGAGGAAGTTGCAACAACTACGAAAGCATACAATTTTTTTTCTTTTAAAGTGCAATAATAACATGAAAGGTGCACTACACTAAAGCAAACATCCTCTAAGGCACACGACTAAGCTTACAACTGAATCCCATAACATAAACATTAACTCATTCATAGCATATAAATTATTACTCTTGAATTTAAAGAGCATACATTCAAAGCAATAAACATCACATAAGATATAAGTACATAAAGAACCAAAGATTACATTTATTTCAAATAGTATTTGCACTACTCATTCCCAAAATGAGGAAGAACATACAAATGTATTACAATTTACAAGAGACCTCCTCGAAAACAATTGAGGAGTAATATAAATACAAGTGTCAAACTGATACAGTACATCAAATGAAAGGATCATATCAACTGGTACCCATGAGCCCTCCAACTGGAAGATCTCGCCATCACGAACATAAGAAGGGAACCCAACGAAGTAAGGTGCACGTTCCACCCAACCAAGTGGTACCCGAAGGCCCACCCCCCGTGCTAGGAGATAGTAACCAGGCTTCCTAGACAAGACCAACTACCTCTAGACACAGGCTATCACATGACTGAATTAACCAACCACAAGTACAACACTAATACATTGGTTACATTACTTCCATGGTTAAAATAATTAAGTATGTCAATTGAATCATACACACAAACCATTGTCATAGGAGAAGTGTCCTCTCAAAGCCGCATGGGTTACCTTGGCAAACCTTCCTAGGCCCTAGCCCCCATCATGAGTCACTTCCCAATAGACAACAAGTGGAACAAATCCACATTCCAAGGGTAACTAGTGCACTCTTATGGCTATTCAATCCCCATCCCAAACATATAGACATCACATCCCCGTTCCTGGTAACCGGGTGATTCATTGAACACGACTATACGCGCTACCTAAGGGAAATCAAATGACTGACATTAAAATACAACCACCCCCAAATCTAAAATACCGCAACTGGAAGTCTTACTAATGCTTCTAAACAATTTTCCCCAAAATGAGAACAGAAGAAATTACATACAAAAGGGCAATAAAAATAGGAAATAAAACTACTCTTTGGATATCTTAAATCCAATTTTAAAATAAAACAAGAATAAACACTTGGGTGGGTTGTACACAGCCGCACCCCATCAAAAGGGGGGGCAGACTATGGAGAGTCCATCGTCCGCTCCCTTTAGGCAGCGGCGGTGGAAAATCCACCGTCTGCCTTCCTTTAGCTACGACGATGGGGTATTCCCACAGCTCCCTCCGTAAAACTATCATTTACAAAAAAAAATTACAAGATTAAAACTTGCGAGTTTTAATTCGCATACGACATTTTTTCAAGGTTTTATCTATAAAAACAAATAAGTGAATTCTTCATAAAATAAAATAAAATTGTATATATATTTATATATATATGTAAGTGTAATATATCAAGTTATATTTATATATATATATATAAACCCATATACGAAAATATGAAATAATGTCAGATGGGCCATTTTATTTTCGCACAATTTTAAAAGGGAATAAATACAAAAATCTTCCTAGAGAAGCAAGTTGTGCAATAATTTTCTACAGAAGCAATTTTTCTCCAAATTAATTCTACAAGGAAGATTTACAAATTTTACAGAGGAATTACACAATTTCAAAAGAGGTTTTCAAATTTGTCCAAACGAACAAATCTAAAAGAGGAGAAACAATAAATTTCTACAGACAACATTTTCAAGGAAATTTCCCGAGAATTTTTTCTACTAAATTTCTACAGAGAGTTTTAATTCCTTCCCAACAGAGATTTTCCCATTTCCTAATGTTTTCTTTTGGGTTCTTCATTGTTTAACAACAATCCCGAATAAAAACTTAAAATAATTTTCAACAGAAGATTTCATTTCTACAGAAGATTTCATAGAAAGTTTCAGTCACGGCTTTTTCAATTTTAACAAAACTCAAAAGCTTCATAATTTTGACAGGCAATCTTTTTCTAGACAGTAAAATTAATCTAAGAAACTTTTCCAAAATGAACTTAACTAGAATAATAGAGGAACCTGAATTCCAACGCTTGAGGGGATGTGAATTGACGTAGAGCCTCTTCCACATAACCAAGCTTCTTCCAGACCAACTAGAGCTTCCTCTAGAAACAAAGCAATTTCCAAAGCACCAAGAATTTTTTTCTTGAGATTGTCTTTTTCTCAAAATTTCAACAAACCAAATACAATAACCAAACTTAATTTTTAAACAACCTTTCCCCACAAAATATCCTCTCCTCCCTTCCATGAAAAAACTTCTCATCTCTTATGTTTACAACCATTAATCTCTCCGTGAAAATATTTTTCCCAACAACCCTCATTAATATTTACAAATACATATTGAAATCAAAATATCTTTCAAAATCAATTTGCAACAAATCCTCAAGATATTTCTAAAAATTAAAACATTTTAATAATTTCAAAAATACATAGTATTTCTAATTTAAACTTAATTCAATTAATTTAATTAATTAATAAAATAAATTTAACCCTAAGATTAAATTATTTTACCAATTAGATTAAATTAATTAATTAATTAAATTACAATCTTCTAACATAATAAACAAGATTAATTAAATAATCAACTAAAATATTTAAATCATTTAATTACCTTAAACACACTTTACAACATAAATAATATCAAGGCAAAATTGAGCAACATTATAACAAACAAATCCAACTAAAACCGACGACACACTATGACTAGGGTGGTGGCTTGACACAGAAAACCTAGCTACTATCTCCCAATCAACAATACTGTTGGGCAATGGACACGCTCAAACCTATGAAACAAGGTGGAGTCGACATCATGTACCTGCGAACCTGCAAACAAAGCATATATCAAACATGCATATATATCACAATAAAACACACCGTGAAAAGAGAATCGCGGAATCGTAGGGCGCTCGCAAGCGAGTGATGCAATTTTGTTCCCTTCACCAATACAATGTCACAACAATTGACGATTCTAACATCAATAATCTACTCATGAGCATATACCAATATTAATTCAAATAAAGACTATGCTAATCAAAAGCATGTCATATTAATAACATCAGAATAAGGTACCATCACGTCATAATATAAAAACTACATCGCTCTAAAGTTAGCGATAAAATAATAACCAAGTATCATAGTCTATCCAAGTCATGGTACAGTCATAAATCATAAGCATAACAAAGTAAAACACTATCTAAACATAAGAGAAAAACATAGGGGTGTTACATCTTCCCCCCCTAGGGTTAGGCTTACTCCTGGAAGCCTGCGAACACGCATAGTACAAAATCCATCTCATTTAACATACATTCTTCACATACACACCAGTGCACATCACCAAAAATCACAACACAAGGCCACACATGGGTCCATCTGGACATCGAAAAGAAGCATACTAATCCAAGATATAAAATCCATGAGCCAAGAGCCAATATCCATCTCACATAATCCATACATCACATCAGTGGCTTGATGGTGTTAGGCCACACACATGGTGAGACCATCCAAACAAGACTTCAATGACCTATCTCTTGTTGTGTAAGGTGATTAGCCTCCAAGAGATAGTCATCACACATAGGTGGGTAGTGGGTCATAGCTGTATAACAGCCTCACATACCCCCATCCTCAATGTTCCCTATGTCTACTTCCTCGTATACACTCACCAAGTCTGCCTCATACATCCTTGGAGAGGATTCACAATACGACACATTGTCGACATTGAAAACAATAAAGATAACTATTTTAGCAACCAAGGTCATAAAGAAGAGCAAATTAAAATTCCATTTCAACAATAAGGCAATAAATATGCATAATTTCAACACTAAATCAAATATAACCGCGAGGGTTACAAGAAAATAAGATCACAAGGTGTGGCTAAATCATCACAATCAAATATAACAAAGTGTCGGCCTTCACAATCAACTAAAAATCATCAATAACCATTAAAAAAGTTCACAATCTTTAAAATTGCACTGTACAACACTGTATGACTAGATACTAGCCACCAAACGAGGAAGGAGGAAACAACATTTGGCTATAATAATAGCCCTCATGTGGTGCGGAGTGAGCATGCCATCCACATAACCCAAAGTGTACTCCATGACTATGCCCTGCATCACGTCGTCACTCGACATGGTCATACGCCAGTCGGGGAAGGCATGCACTGGTCGTATGCCACATGGTAGTGTGTTTATGGCTCCATGGAAGTAGGCACGTGCATAACACACCCCGCATAGCGATACCTCATGGAAAAGGCACACGGAATTACTCGTTGTAGCCAGAGGTATACATGGCTAGGACCTACTCATATGCTATTTGACCAAACACTGTCGAAGCAACCATGAGTATCCCTCTACAAGTGTGTGAGGCCCCATAATGCTCATCACACAAGTAGGCTATCATAACACAATCTCATAATGTGCCTTTGTGTGTCTATGCACATGGCATCGTGTAACACGACATCATCACCAACACTACGCCAAAACATCAGTGGGATGTGGAATTGTATCTATTGCATCATGTCGGAACACGTGCAAATACAGTATATCACAACATCATCACCAACACTATGTCAGAACATCAGTGAGGTGTGGCATCGTATCTATTACATCATGTCGGAACACGTGCAGATACAGTATATATATAATGCCAAAATGATAATATCAGTATGGGGCTACCTGAGCTTCACCTCTCATACGGATGAGGTTTACTCAATAATGTCAAATCAACATCTCTACAAACGGGCAGGCATATACTAACAAACCTATGATGTTGTACTTAAATTTGTGGGACTTGGGCTAACACATATGGATCAAGTATCTTGATCCTTCATAAGGGAAATTAGTGGGTACGTTTCCTCGAGATTGGTTGAGCTGA
Source organism: Sequoiadendron giganteum (assembly GCA_007115665.2). Taxonomy (NCBI): domain Eukaryota; kingdom Viridiplantae; phylum Streptophyta; class Pinopsida; order Cupressales; family Cupressaceae; genus Sequoiadendron; species Sequoiadendron giganteum. Next base: position 149,797,163 of record CM021110.1, read on the forward strand.
GACCGCTCTGCGTCGTAATATGCGTACGCTACACACTCCACCCAAGGATATTTGTGGTTGCTACTATCCCTTTATGGATTGAGGGGCTAGAGAACCAAAAGAAAAAGAATCTATGAAACTAACTTTTGGTTACTCTTACATGTATAAGTTTCAACCACACATGGGTTGGCCCTCAATTAGGTAACAAACATGCAAACACACATAATGGTATGGTTAATCCCACACCAAAATATAACTTCTCCCCATGGATGGGTACCCAGTATCACCATCCCATGGACACACAAAGCAAGTATGGGGTATTCACAATACTCAACCAATGCACAGTTACTGGTTCCTCACATTTACAGGGGGTACAATTACATACAAAATTCCATAAGAACATCCACTTCCATAACCCATGTGATACATATCACTAATTTTCATCCATAACCTTTCATAAGTTTTCTTTCACTCTACTCTTTTCCACAAAGCACATGATGCACAATGTCAATGCCATAAACACTATGATTACTTAACAACTCCACTTTCAAATTCACAAGGACAACATAATGGGCTCAAATATACCCAGAGTATCCAGTGTATGAACCTAGGCTTCGATACCATGTGTAATGCCCTGCCACGCAATCCTAGAGGAAGTTGCAACAACTACAAAAGCGTACAATTTTTTTCTTTTAAAGTGCAATAATAACATGAACAGTGCACTAAACTATCGCAAACATCCTCTAAGGCGCATGACTAAACTTACAACTAAATCCCATAACATAAACATTAACTCATTCATAGCATATAAATTATTACTCTTGAATTTAAAGAACATACATTCAAAGCAATAAACATCACATAAGATATAAGTACATAAAGAACCAAAGATTACATTTATTTCAAATAGTATTTACAATACTCATTCCCAGAATGAGGAAGAACGTACAAAAGTATTACAATTTACAAGAGACCTCCTAAAAAATAATTGAGTAATATAAATACAAGTATCAAACTGATACAGTACATCAAATGAAAGGATCATATCAACTGGTACCCACAAGCCTTCCAACTGGAAGATCTTTCCATCACAAACATAAGAAGGAAACCCAACGGAGTAAGGTGCACGTTCCACCCAACCAAGTGGTACCTGAAGACCCACCCCCCGTGCTAGGAGATAGTAACCAGGCTTCCTAGACAAGACCGACTACCTCTAGACACAGGCTATCACATGACTAAATTAACCAAACACAAGTACAACACTAATACATTGGATACATTACTTCCAGGGTTAAAATAATTAAGTATGTCAACTAAACCTTACACACAAACCGTTGTCATAGGAGAAGCGTCCTCTCAAAGCCGCATGGGTTACCCTGGCAGACCTTCCTAGGCCCCAGCCCCCATCATGAGTCACTTCCCTATAGACAACACATGGAACAAATCCACATCCCAAGGGTAACTAGTGCACTCTTATGGTTATTCAATCCCCATCCCAAACATACATACATCACATCCCCATTCCTGGTAACCATGTGATTCACTGAACACAACTATACGCACTACCCAAGGGAAATCAAAGGACTGACATTAAAATACAACAACTGGAAATCTTACTAACGCTTCTAAACAATTTTCCCCAAAATGAGAACAAAAGAAATTGCATACAAAAGGGCAATAAAAAAAGGAAATAAAACTACTATTCGGATATGCTAAATCCAATTTCCCCTTTAGTGATTTACAGTAAAGTTATTGCCCAAATAAATTAAATAAATAAAATCCCTTTACAAACAGAGAAGGAAAATCTAATTTATCTGTAACTTCAATCCCTCAATTACTTTTAATAAAATATCAATTTCTTCTCTTTCCAAAACATATCATTTTACAAAACTTCTAATTGTGCATCTACTGCATGCACCTATTAAAATAACTACATATATTTAATGTATATACATCTATATTTATATACTTAATTATTTAAATCCAAACAATATTAAAAATATATATATACCTATAATATATATATATATACTTATTTATATATATAAATATATATATGAAATTTTATATAATATATTTTATTAAACATTAAAAATTAAATACAACAAAATAAAGTTGAATGACCTTTATTTTATACACGGCGGATGAAACAAGTTCGTATTTTAAAATAAAACAAGAATAAACATTTGGGTGGGTTGTACAAAGCCACACCCCATCAAAAGGGGGGGTGGATTGTGGAGAGTCCATCGTCCGCTCCCTTTGGGCAGCGATGGTGGAACTCCACCATTCGCCTTCCTTTGGTTGCGGCAATGGGGTATTCCCACAGCCCCCTCCGTAAAACTATCATTTACAAAAAAATAATACAAGATTAAAATTTGCGAATTTTAATTCGCGTATGACTTTTTTCAAGGTTTTATCTATAAAAACAAACAAGTAAATTCTTCAGAAAATAACATAAAACTATATATATGTTTATATATATATATATGTATGTTTAATATATCAAGTTATATATATATACAAAAATATCAAATAATGGTTTTAGATGGGCCATTTTATTTTCACACAATTTCAACAAGGAATAAATACAAAAATCTTCCTAGAGAAGCAAGTTGTGCAATAATTTTCTACAGAAGCAATTTTTCCCCAAATTAATTCTACATGGAAGATATACAAATTTTACAGAGGAATTACACAATTTCAATAGAGGTTTTCAGATTTGTTCAGACGAACAAATATAAAAGAGGAGAAACAATAAATTTCTAAAGACAACATTTTTAAGGAAATTTCTCGAGAAGTTTTTCTACTAAATTTCTACAGAGAGTTTTAATTCCTTCCCAACAGAGATTTTCCAATTTCCTAATGTTTTCTTTTGGGTTCTTCATTGTTTAACAACAATCCCAAATAAAAACTTACAATAATTTTCAACAGAAGATTTCATTTCTACAGAAGATTTCACAGAATGTTTCAGTCACAGTTTTTTTAATTTTCACAAAACTCAAAAGCTTCATAATTTGCACAGGCAATCTTTTTCCAGACAGTAAAGTTAATCTAAGAAACTTTTCCAAAATGAACTTAACTAGAATAATAGAGGAACCTGAATTCCAACTCTTGAGGGGATGTGAATTGACGTAGAGCCTCTTCCACAAAACCAAGCTTCTTCCAGAACAACCAAAGCTTCCTCTAGAAACAAAACAATTTTCAGAGCACCAAGAATTTTTTTCCTGAGATTGTCTTTTTCCAAAAATTTCAACAAACCAAATACAATAACCAAACTTAATTTTTAAACAACCTTTCCCCACAAAATATCCTCTCCTCCCTTCCGTGAAGAAACTTCTCACCTCTTATGGTTACAGCCATTAATCTCTCCGTGAAAATATTTTCCCAACAACCCTCATTAATATTTCCAAACACATGTTGAAAACCAAATATCTTTCAAAATTAATTTGCACCAAATCCTCAAGATATTTCTAAAAATTAACATTTTAATAATTTCAAAAATACATAGTATTTCTAATTTAAACTTAATTCAATTAATTTAATTAATTAATAAAATAAATTTAATCCTAAGATTAAATTATTTTACCAATTAGATTAAATTAATTAATTAATTAAATTATAATATTCTAACATAATAAACAAGATTAATTAAATAATCAACTAAAATATTTAAATCATTTAATTATCTTAAACACACTTTGCAACATAAATAATATCAAGGCAAAATTGAGCAATATTATAACAAACAAATCCAACTAAAACTGACGACACACTATGACTAGGGTGGTGGCTTGACACGGAAAACCTAGCTACTATCTCCCAATCAACAATATTGTTGGGCAATGGACATGCTCAAACCTGTGAAACCAAGCAAAGTCGATGTCCTGTACCTACAAACCTGCAAACAAAGCATATATCGAACATGCATTTATATCACAATAAAACACAGCGTGAAGAGAGAATCGCAGAATCGCAAGGCACTCGCAAGCGAGTGATGCAATTTTATTCTGTTCACCAATACAATATCACAACAACCAACGATTCTAACATCAATAATCTACTCATGAGAATATAACAATATTAATTCAAAAAACACTATGCTAATCAAAAGCATGTCATAGTAATAACATTAGAATAAGGTACCATCACATCATAATATAAAATCCACATTGCTCTAAAGTTAGCGATCAAATAATAACCAAGTATCATAGTCTATCCAAGTCATGGTACAATCAGAAAGCATAAGCATAACATAGTAGAACACCGTTAAAACATAAGAGAAAAACGGAGGGGTGTTACAGAGAACCCTCTTCCAGAAGATTTTTTTTGGCTAAAGGACTTAGTTTTCTCAAAAAATCAAGGGTCTTAAATGATCAAGCCCTTTTTTCAAACAATACAATCTCTTCAAATACTCAACACTCTAATTGTTGGTCAAGAGTGAGAAATGGGGGACCACAAAAATACTATTTTTTTCACATAAAGCTCCAAAGTTGAAATATTCAACATTCCTTTATCAAAATCCTATCAGACTTTTAGATACATGGAAGAGAAATGATGAGCACTTGAATAAAAAATGGAGAATTGTGAAAAAAGATTTTTTTTTAAGCCATCTTCAGCTATTGATCTCCTCTATAATGTAAGAAATTTAACTCTAAAAAAATAAAAATAAAGTTCCTTTGAGTGTCAATTTCGCTAATTACACTAAGATGAATTAGGTGCTTTAAACCTCTTTAAAGCTACACCGATTATCCTTTTATTAGAAGCTTAATTTTAAATAGAAAAGATAAAAGTAAATAACTAAGATGCTTAAAAGAGATAGACTGATGAAAATATTTACGGACAAAAAAGAAACTATAACTTCTTAATTATAGAATAGAAAAATACAAGCAATGAGGAACTTGGGGTTAAATTTTGGAGGTCTTTGTCAAGGATGTCCTCATGTTGTGTTGTCGTACAATCTAGACACAACGTTGAAAGTATAGCTAGACACAAAAAAATTCACTTGCACACATAGAACACAAAAGGAGGAACTCAAAGTATAGAGAAACTACAATTACAAAAATGATTATGATAAAAACCTATCTAAATATTAAAGTGAAATAAATAGAAAATAAAACACAAATATTAGAGAAGAGATCACCAAATAGAGTTATTTCTTCAAAAAAACCTACAACATAAAGAGAAAGAGAAAATGTTTAGGGGCTTGCCTTAGTCAAACCCTCATTTTTGTATTTCTACCTCCATGGATAGCCAAGATAGATCGATAAAAAGAGGGCTATTGATGAGTCCTGAAATTGTCCTCTTTTCCTTGCTTAAGTTTCATACTTTTCATGATATTTATGATGATTTCCAAGACTTTACCCAAACCTTCCTACTTATTTTAAGTATTAAAGCATTAAGGATAGTATATATTATATTGCTAAATGATTGTGTGAATTTTTGAATTTCTATGAAATTTAATAGAGTTTTATGTTGATTATGGTTATTAATGATAAAGAGATGCCTTTAATTAAACTAACCCTTGCAATGAAGGATTTTTCAACCCATAGTAAAGAATTCATGTCAACTCGCAGCCAAAGGGGATGATCACCTATGACACATATATTCTTTCATAACTAATGGAGGCAGTGGTCAAAGACCATGGGAATGAATTATTTATAGATCATTACATTTTTATTGATGCTTCCACTAAATAGAAATACATGTGGAGGAAAGATGATAGTTTTGATAACAGTGGTCATGGTTCATAAATAGTTATGCCCCATTGAGCACTTTTTTTAGTTGGAACTATCATCTTTATGATGTAGAGTCTTGATGTGATTATAACACTCTCACCTCTACATGCTTAGTTTTTATTATTGTTTAGAATAAGACTGATCTGTCTTCCTAGGTTTTGGGGGGAGTTGATAGTTTTTTACAAGTTGTTTTTAGTCCTGGTGGAACCCCTAAAGTTTTCTTGGTTCCACTGAATTATTGTGAATAAACCTTGATAGTCATTGCCTTAGGGTTCTAGTTTTGCAGTTTCTTCATGTTCACGCCCTAATTTGGCCTCCGAGTTTCTATTTTTGAGTTGACCGGTTGTATCTATTCTCAGTATTTTCCTTAATCCCACATCGCCTTGAGCCATGTGGTTTTACCGGCCCTTTCGTTATCTCGCCCATTGTGACTAGGTGGTCCTTTTAAAAACAACCTTTGGCGCACGTGATGCAATTTTTTTCTTTAAGTCAGGTTTTAAGTATTTACATTGTCTATCGCTCGTTCGTTTTCAAATTCCCTTGTGCAACCAGTGATGAGCGATGCCCTTCCTCTTTTTATATCAGTCGCATGTATTCCTTCGAGTGTTTGTTTCTATCTGTGACGAAATAACACCCGATGAGCGATGTGGTCAATATATTGACCCGTCGCTACCCTTTTAACTACCACCAGTTGTTTTGTGTAGGATGAAGCAGAACCCGTGACCGACGATGCCTTGGTCGTGTTCCATCGCTGAGGTACAACATGTCACTGCATAGGGTTGGTCTACATGGGGATAACCTGCGATGGGCGATGGATTGAGTTTATGGCGCCCAAGGAGTAGTTGTGGTTTGCATCATCGGCTTCTCCTTTATCACTTGTCATCCTTTGCGGGTTAGGATGAAGCCTATGACCGCCACTGGGTTAAGTTTACTCATCACACGGTCTTGATCTATCATGGGTTGGGATGGTTCGGGCAGTTGTCAATGCGCAATGAGCGATGTGGTAAAGTATTAATGGTCGAGATCCTTTTTTGACCACGATCTTCGGTCGATGTTTCATCGCTAGCTTCTTAGCCATCGCTTGATGAGACTCATGTGGGAAGGATGAACTGGGGATAAGCGATATATTTTGGTTTGCAGCTCATATCTGCCTCTGGTTGTAAGGATCGATGGCGCATGTGTCAAGGTTGATGGTTTTGGGATATGGTCGAGTACGTGGAAGTTTTAAAGCATTTCTTCATTGTTTCTAAGTATGGATAATAAAGCAAGTGGTGATCCTTAATGATCCTTGTTGATTGAGTTTTAATCCATGGCGATCGATGGCTGAGATGCGACATGCAAGTGATTGATTTTTTCAGTCACGTGAGTGAACCGGGATGGCCACTAATTGCAGCATGCTTGAACTCCCATATTTAATTAGGATTGTCCTTCAGATTATTCACTACTCTATTTTGAATCAGTGCCTTTGGCTAATTATCACGAGTGTTAGGCAGTAAGTTTTGTTGCTTGGTGATTTCTTGCCAGGGTGGTGTGTTGGTGCTTTAATGAATATGTTGTTCCTACTATGTTTCGGTAACTTCTTTTGTATCTGGTGTTGGTGTAGCTCGCATTGTCTATATTTGGGAGTCTCCTGGGGATGGTAATTGGTTTTTTCTAGCACACATCTTGCACTAGATTCGTGTTGCATACAAGATGAGTCAGTTGACCTCTTCTTCCATGCCGGTGCATAGTTTGAACGTCTGTGCTCGTAGGACCTATTGGGTTATGAACTTGAAGAGACAACCACAGTCGAGGAGGCACCAACCATTCTGAGAGCTAAGAGGAGTGCTCACAAGTAGACCAGGAGAACAACTGTCAGAAGTTCTTATAATCTTCGACCAAGAGCTTGTTCAGAAGAATTAGTTAAGTTTAAAAAGAAGGGGTCCGAGGTGTTTGTGAAAGAATTAACGAGGATAGAGGCAAGCCCTATGGTTTGTTCTAAGAAACCCATCTCTCTAGTGGTGATTAGCGACAGTTCTTCGGAGGAGGCTGAAGGGGTTGGCCTTTGTATTTTCCATTGCCTTGTTGCTCTTGTGCCCTATACTGACTTAGACGAGGAGGTGGTGGTTGCAACTCCACTCTCTATAAGGAGGTCGGTTGAAGAAGTTCGTCCAGCCCATGACAAGGCTGGGTGACACTCGTGTGCTTTGATTGGTAGTGATTGGGTCCCAGGTGTGGTGATGTGTTTCCTAACGTGGGTGGTTCGAGGGGTTTTTAGTTGCTAAGGTTGATGGTGACTTTTCATGTTTTTGGCAAAGTGCAGATTACGATGGTGATCCCTTTTGGAAGGCTTGTGTGGCATCTCCGTTCAATGGCTTTGCACCTCTTTTTTCCTTTTGTTTTCTCGTGATGTGCAAGAAAAAATATAACTATTTGGGAACGAAACCCCACGAGGTGAAATGACCTCGAAATTATCGGAAATGTAACTGTAATGAGCCCTTTTCTTGTTGCTCCCTTAACCTATAAAAGGGATTTCAAGGCTCGCTACAGGGTGATCTTTTGAGTCTCGAGAAGGGCTTAGGTAAAATGTTGAATATGAATGCAGTACATAATGTATGTAGGACAAACTAGGGTATTGTCTTGGGTTCGAGTCTTGTATATGATAATCTTAGACAATTTTGCATGAATCTTTGATATTGTGATATATCTATAAAACTGAAACATCTGCTCTCCTGTAAGTAATTACTACAATACTATAAATGGGAAACCAAGTTTTTTTTCATTTGTCTTTCAATGTTTAATTGAATGTACGATTTTGTTCTTATTTTAACCTAAGGGGTTAATTAAAATACGTGAAGGAATTCGTAGGTTTGTAAGCAATTTCTCAAAATTCTGATAAGAAGTGGTGTTTCAGTAGCTGTGAATTTTCATAGTGTAAGGCATTATGAGAACAAGCCATTAATTTCATGATTAGTGCATTACTGATTTTCATGCATTCGACTTCGTTCCCAATTGATGAGGCACTGATTTATCCTATGTGTGTTTCTATAATTTAATGAAGCATCCAAAATACCTTATCAAGGACTCATAATGATGACAATGCTAAATTAAATTTTGTTTATCCTGAGATGCAAATCTGAAATAATACCCCGTTCCTAATGAATAGAGGGTTATTTGTGTGAAGGCTAGCCAAAATTTTGCTAAATAATGTTTATTTGCACAAAGGGGAACATATCTATGTAGGATGTTCATTCTTTTAGTAGAATCTTTTGTGAACTCCATTGGGAAATATCCTCCCTAGTCTCACAGAGCCTAAAGTGCAGGGGTCGAAGGCTTAAATCCCTTTACCCTTCGAGTTGGCCATTCATCTATAAGATTCTTGATAATGAGGGTTGGCTACCTTCTAGAGCTTTCTTAAGGTGTACTAGAAAAAACACCAACAGGATTGGTGACTCTGTTAGGGATGAATTTCACTCTCTAGACGTAGATCTTTGAATCACAGAGTCAAATGGTGTAAGTAGTATGGATAATTTGTTCATATTTTAATGAATTCTTCATCCTGGTCAAAGAGTGGGCTGCAACATAACTCAAATGGATCTAAAAGTGACTCCGCTGAGGAGTTAGACCCAAAACGTGTTGATTTGATAAGAAACTTTGTTTCATTTATTCCCTCTCAAAAGGAGGTGGCGACTTTGACTAAAGAACCTGATAAAGGATATGTTGAAGCTCCAGATCTATTTGCCCAAAGAAAAGGCTAAGTGGATGTTGTAGGAAGGCCAGGTATTTTCACATTATTATGTAAACATATTATGAGAATTCTTTTATTTTCAAAGTGTAAATGATTCCCAGTTAAGTAAAAAGGCACCAATAAAGGGAAGAAGTAGTTGGCCTTTGCATGTTTTCAAGTGAACACTATGGAATTATATGTAGTTATAGAGGAAACATGTAAATCCTGATCTTAAGCAAACAGTACTTAGAATTTACTATGAATGAAGCTTGAGGTTTTTTTTTAGTAAAAGGAATTTGAGTATCCCTAGTAGCATATGTAACAAATCTTGAAAAGGTACAACAAGATGTCTTGTCAGACCATGTTTTTTGACAGAAATGTAAGTAATGGGCCCCCCTGTCACATCAGGGAGGTTTCAATAGTGAAAGGTATAATGCCTTGGATTTCAGTGGCATTTGAGGATACCCAAATGTTGTACCATACAAGATCAGGGATAAGATACCAATATTTAAAGGTGAACAAACTGAGTTAGCAAATCAACATCTGCAAGACTTTACTGATGTGATGGGAGACTATGAGGTAACCTTTGAAGATGTAGTTATGAAATTGTTTTTTCAATCTTTAAAAGGAGATGCTAGAAATTGGCTCTCTTATTTTCCTATGTCCTCAATACACTCATGGAGAGAATTCAAACTGGTATTCATGGAACAGTTTGGAGAAAGGGTTGACCCAGTCTTGGTTAGGCAGAGATTTATGGATATGGAAAAGGATGAGAATGAGTTGGTCCCTTCATTTAATCTCTGGTTTTCAAAGGTAATAAGGGAGATCCCAACACACATAAGACCAAATGATGTTGGATGTTTGGTTGTGTACTTGGGAGCATTCGATAAAAATATGAGCTACTTGTTGAGAGATAAGGAACCTGCAACATTACAACAAGCATATCACATTGCCATAGACATCAAAAACAATTTGAAACTCAATGATGAGGGGAGGTTTTAATATTTGTGATGAGAATTTAAGCACTTCCCATGATGCTGCTATGGTAAACGAGTCAATCAACAGTGAGTTAGGACAAGGGAATGAGACCCTTGTTGTTCCAAACCAAACAATAATACCCCATGAAGAGTATAATGCGGCTGAAAGGGATTGTGTACCTGTGTATAACAAAGGTGATCGAGCATTGGTAGTTCAGAGGTTGTGTGACCTGCAAAGGCATGAAGGGTAATCCCTTGACCATCTTTTCTCTAGGTTCACTAATGCTTTGCTTGGCATACCTGGAAATTTTAGGCCTAGTACCCTGATGTGCATTGATTTGTTTTGTGAATCATATCAATCTGGATTGATAGCTCTGCCAGAAGAATTGAAGCCCCATGCCCTGACCCAAGTCACTGATTAGATAAGGATTATTGAGGGAATTCAAAATGAACATACTAGACAAGTGTCACTTCAGAGTGACATCAATGAATCCCATTACCAAGAGGATCAAGAGTCTTTGATGTTAGGGAAAGATGATGTGTCCGAGCATGAACAATGGGTTAATGATGTTGTTTGTTTGGTGAATGATGTGGCTGCTGAGACACAATACGAGAGTGATTAAGTGGTGCCTGATTTCCACCCTTGGGATATTATGAGAGATGAGAAAAATCAGGGGGAGGTGTCACATTCTGGTCTGACTGAAGATCAAGACATACAAACCAATGGTTCATCCGGTGATGACTTGGATTCAGAGCATTGTTTTGCTGGATACATATCACCTTATGAAGTGGAGATGGAATCTATGGCCCTGAATAGGGTATGTGTTGGCAGTTATGATGGGATTCAAGTGACCGAGGATGGTGAATTCTCCTCATGTGATGATTTTTTAGAATGTGGATCCATAGTTCTAAGTATAAGTGATGAACATGACTTTGATGATGACTTTCAAGGCATGGATGGTTGTGACCCACATACCCAGGAGACAGGGGTGAATGTAAGTGCAATGAGAATGTGGCATAACCCTTTGTATGATAAACCTTCACCAACAGATGATATGACAAGAGATGATCCTTATTGGTGTAGGAATAGCCCACTATTTGTTGTAAACTTTGATGATCTCATGACAGATGTGCCCTGCAAAGATATTGAAGATGATATGAATGAAATGACAAAGGGTGAGAACCAAAGTGGTATAAATGACTCTCATTCTGTCATCACAACTATTGACCTGGATCAACTAGCCCCCTAATCATCAGCCAGATGTAATGATGAAGGTACTGATACTAATATTGGTACTAGCAATAAGTGGCTGGAGGTTGGAAATTTTATTTCCTACAATATTATCAACAATACCACTGCTAGCGAGGACTATCAAGGTGACTCCATAAATGTTTGTTGTGATAAGGTAAGGTCTGGTTGCACCCAATCTGGCATATGTTGATGGCCAGTATAACTGTGTGCTTGAATGTTTTGCAGATTCTCCTCAGCTTCTGAGCCTGATTACAGATTTGTTCCCACTAAATAATGATAATACTCACCTTGACTATAAAGGGGATATCATTAACAATGAATAATTTCCTTTTTACATCACAAAATTTGAGTTCAGTGTACAACAAGGCACGTATGAAGGATTCCAATATGATGTCCGAACTCATGACCAAACAAATTATGAATTTTTTGTATTTCCATCTCAATCAGGTGAGATTTGGGTCCTTCAGGTTGACAAAGATGAAAGCAGTATACTGGATAGGAGTAGGGATGCCAATTGGAAAAATATGGATTACACTGGAATGCTTGACCTATGGATGTGTCTATCGCAAGAACAACAGGAAAAGGTTTTTGATAGAGGTAAGAATTGAGTGTCCTTTTCGTTTGGTGGCCTGAGACCACCAAACCACACCAGAACAAGAAAAGTCAAAAGCATGTTCTGGATTTAATCGATTGGGTCAATGGTCTGCTTCTACCTGAGATTATGAGATCTTGCTATGCTTGCAAGAGGCATACATCCCCAGTCGAAGCCACTTGTGGAACCCCTAAATTTTTCTTGGTTCCACTGAATTATTGTGATTAAACCCTGATAGTCATTGCCTTAGGGTTCTGGTTTTGTAGTTTCTTCATGTTCACACCCTCATTTGGCCTCTGGGTTTCTATTTTTGAGTTGACCTATTGTATCCATTCCTGATCTTTTCCTTAATCCCACATGTGGCCTTGAGCCCCATGGTTTTACCAGCCCTTTCGTTATCCCACCCATCGTGACTAGGTGGTCCTTTTAAAACAACCTTTGGTGCACGTGCTATAATTTTTTCCTTAAGTCAAGTTTTAAGTATTTGCATCACCTATCACTTGTTCATTTTCAAATTCCCTTGTGCAACCCGCGATGAGCGATGCCCTTCCTCTTTTTATATCTATCGTATGTATTCCTTCATGTGTATTTTTCTATCTGTGAGGAAATAATACCCGATGAGCAATGTGGTCAACATTTTGACCCGTCGCTACCCTTTTAACTACAGCCGGTTGTTTTTTGCAGGATGAAGTAGAACCCATGACTAGCGATTCCTTGGTCGTGTTCCATTGTTGAGGTGCAACAAGTTGCTACATAGGGTTGGTCTACATGGGGACAACCCGCGATGGGCAATGGATTGATTTTATGGCACCTGAGGAGTAGTTGTGGTTTGCATCATCGGCTTCTCCATTATTGCTTCTCATCCTTTGCAAGTTAGCATGAAACCCATAACCATCGTCGGGTTAAGTTTACTCATTGCACGGTCTCGGTCTATCATGGGTTGGGATGGTTCAGGCAGTTGTCAACGTGCGATGATCGATGCAGTTAAGTATCAATGGTTGAGATCCTTTTATGACCACGATCTATGGTCAATGTTTCATCACTGGCTTCTTAGCCATCGCTTGATGAGACTCATGTGGGAAGGATGAACTGGCGATGGGCGATATATTTCGATTTGCGGCTCGGATTTGCCTACAGTTGTAAGGATCGATGGTGCGTGTGTCAAGGTTAATGGTTTTGGGATATGGCCGAGTACGTGGCAGTTTTAAAGCATTTATTCATTGTTTCTAAGTACGGCTAATAAATCAAGTGGTGATCCTTAATGCTCCTTGCTGGTTGAGTTTCAATCCATGGTGATCAACGACTGAGATGTGACATGCAAGTGATTGATTTTTCCAGTTGCGCGAGTGAACCAGGATGGCCATTATTTGCAGCATGTTTTGAACTCCTCTATTTAATGAGGATTTTCCTTCAGATTGTTCACTGATCTATTTTGAATTGGTGTCTTTGACTAATTATCACGAGTGCTAGGCAGTAAGTTTTTTTTCTTGGTGATTTCTCGCCAGGGTGGTGTGCTAGTGCTTTAATGAATATGTTGTTCCTGCTGCGTTTCGGTAACTTCTTTTGTATCTGGTGCTAGTGTAGCTCGTTTTGTCTATATTTGGGAGTCTCTTAGGGATGGTAATTGGTTTTTTCTAGCACACATCTTGCACCAGATTCGTGTTGCATACAAGATGAGTTAGTTGACCTCTTCTTCCATGTCAGTGCATAGGTCACGTCATTTGAGCTTGCAGGATCCATTGGGTTATGAACCTGAAGAGACAACCGTATTCAAGGAGGTACCAACCATTCTGAGAGCTAAGAGGAGTTCTCGCAAGCAGACCGGGAGAACTGTTGTTAGAAGTGCTTATAATCTTCGACCGAGAGCTTGTTCAAAATAATTAGTTAAGTTTGAAAAGAAGGGGTCTGAGGTGTTTGTGAAAGAATTAACGATGAAAGAGGCAAACCCTAGGGTTTGTTCTGACAAACCTAGCTCTCTGGTGTTGATTAGTGACAATTCTTTGAAGGAGGTTGAAGGGGTTGGCCTTGGTATTGGCCATTTCCATGTTGCTCTTGTGCCCTATACTGACTCGGACGAGGATGTGGTGGTTGCAACTCCACTCTCTATAAGGAGGTCGGGTGAAGGTGTTCATTCTGCCGATGACAAGGTTGGGTGACGCCTATGTGCTTTGATTGGTAGTGATTGGGTCCCGAGTGTGGTGATGTGTTTCCTGATGTGGGCGGTTCGAGGGGTTTTTAGCTGCTAAGGTTGATGGTGACTTTTCCTATTTTTAGCAAAGTGCGGATTATGATGGTGATGCCTTTTGGAAGGCTTGCGTGGCATCTCCGTTCGATGGCTTTGCACCTCTTTGTACCTTTTTTTTTCTCATGATGTGAAAGAGATAATGTAACTATTTGGGAACAAAACCCCACGAGGCGAAATGGCCTCGAAATTATCAAAAATGTAACTGTAATGAGCCCTTTGCTTGTTGCTCCCTTAACTTATAAATGGGAATTCAAGGCTCATTATAGGGTGATCTTTTGAGTCTCAAGAAGGGCTTAGGTAAAATTTTGAATATGAATGCAATACAAAATGTATGTAGGACAAATTAGGGTACTGTCTTGGGTTCGAGTCTTGTATATGATAATCTTAGATAGTTTTGCATGAATCTTTGATATTGTGATATATTTGTAAAACTGAAACATCTCTTCTCCTGTAAGTAATTACTACAATACTATAAATGGGAAACCAAGTGTTTTTTCATTTGTCTTTCAATGTTTAATTGAATGTACGATTTTGTTCTTGTTTTAGCCTAAGGAGTTAATTAAAATACTTGAAGGAATTCGTAGGTTTGTAAGCAATTTCCCAGGATTCTGATAAGAAGTGGTGTTTCAATAGTTGTGAATTTTCATAGTGTAAGGCATTATGAGAATAATCCATTAATTTCATGATTAGTGCATTACTGATTGTCATGCATTTGACTATGTTCCCAATTGATGAGGCACTGATTTATCCTATGTATGTTTCGTTAATTTAATGAAGCATCCAAAATAACTTACCAAGGACTCATAATGATGACAACGCTAAATCAAATTTTGTTTATCCTGAGATGCAATTCTGAAATAATACTCCATTCCTAACAAATAGAGGGTTATTTTTGTGTAAGCCGGCCAAAATTTTGCTAAATAATATCTATTTGCATAAAGGGGAACATATATGTGTAGGATGTTCATTCTTTTAGTAGAATCTTTTGTGAAATCCATTGGGAAATACCCTCCCTGGTCTCATAGAGCCTAAAGTGCAGGGGTCGAAGGCTTAAAGCCCTTTACCCATCGAGTTGGCCATTCATCTGTAAGATTCTTGATAATGAGGGTTGGCTACCTTCTAGAGCTTTCTTAAGGTGTATAGGAAAAAACACCAACAAGTCAAAGAATAATCAAACTCTCAAGATCCTGTATATATATATGATCTTGTGAGAGGTCGAGGATCTAGCATCTAAGTATTCATAGATTTAGATATAAAAGTATTTATTGTCAGTTGATACTTTATTCTCAATTATTTGTTTGAATCACAATAAAGAATAATTCAATCGTTCTATATGAAGTTTTCAGTTAATATTTAAAGGACATATCATGGGATTGTAGCTACTCAAGCAACGGCCACTTGAGGTAACTGTAATACTCCTTGTAGCTTAGGTTATTATTTACAATAGAATAAATTGTTGTTATATTTCTTGGTTTAATGTTAAATTGAATTGTCAAGTAGGGATTAATTGTTATAGATATTTCAAGTAAGTTGCAACATAGTTGAGTCATTAATTACTATCTTCACAAGAGTAGTTACCCATAGTAATTATTATAGTTACCTATATCAATTATTATTCGGTTATATTTACTTCCAGATAGAGTTATTTCAATCAAGTTTTCTTTCAATTGAATTCTCTTTTGTTAAACTCTTTTATACACAATTGATTAGAATGTCTTAGGATTCTTAGTTGCACATACAATGCCAACATCATCCAAGAAATTGTGATTCCTTGGTTGATAATTTAAATGTAGCACATCTAGGTCAATGCGTTACTCAATAAGGGATTCGTTGAGTTGTATGAATTTTTTGTATCAATTGATTGAGCTTAGATAGAGCTTGAAATTTTTGGCACCATTGTCGAGGATGGTGCTAAAATTTTAGTTGTTTCTATTTACTTACATATTTCTTTCTTAATTCATAAATTTTTATTTATAATAATTAAGACCAATAGAATTTCTAAATCAATCTCAAGCTACTTACTAATAGTGTGCAATAAAAGCTATTTATCTCAAGTTACTATTGCATGCGATGACAAAGAGATGCTTTAGGAATATCTTCTCCATCAAACCAAAATCAAGAGGAATTGTTTGAAGACATTGGAAAAAGAGAAAAAATAATGCCATAAGAGGAGCTGACTGAAGGAGTTAAGGAAGTAGAAATAACCCCCACACTAGTAGCTACTCCAGATTTTGGGAGCACCACCTTAATACATATCAACATAATGACAGATGAGGAAGTAGACAACCCAACTGAACATGATACATTTGAATTCCCAATAGAAAATCAAGATCCGACAGTTGTCCTAAGGAACATACCTCCTTTAGTATTACCTGATTTCTATGGGTTAATCACAAAAGATCCTTATACATTTCTATTTGAGTTTGATTTTTTATGCAAAAGACATTATTATACCATAGATGCCCATAGGATCAAACTCTTTCTACCCACATTAAAATATGCCACCTTGTGGTGGTTCATGGGGCTAGAAAGAAAGGTAATTCCTAATTGGGAAACAATGAAGGAAAAATTCATACAAAAATACCAAGATTACTATTGGGAAGGAGATATGAAAAGAGACAATATCCTTAGAATGTCACAAAAGGATGATGAACCCCTTGAAGAAAATGCAGAGAGATTCCAAATTTGTCTTCAAAAGTCACATTAGAATAGGCTATCCCAAGAGTCTCAAAATTGGTATTTCTACAAGGGGTGAATGAAGATTGTTTAGATGCATTGAACCTCATTGGAGTAGGGGATATTTCTCAATTTCCTTTTGAAGATATCTTCCAAATATATAGAAACTATTCAGGATCGACTATGAAGAAGACTAGGGGTGCCCAAGCCTTTTCTTCCACTAAAACATCTACAGGTGTTTCTAGGGTGGATTTAAACAACCTTTTGTCCAATATGAAGGAAGATATAATCAATCATATGGAAACCCAATTGGACACTCTACACATACAAAATAAACAAGAGGAAGTTTTTGACCTTGTCGTTGCACCAAAAGGTCAACCTATCAATTCTTGATACAAGCATCAGATAAGATCCATGGAGGGTAGTTACACCATGTCGTGAATCACACGGTCAGTGTTCACTGAGGGGTGGAAGCATCGAGCTTCCAACAATCCCCCTAGTGCGACCACGAGATTCAAACCCACAACCTAGCTTTGATACCAATTGTTGACCTTGTTGTAATGCCCCACCTCGTAACCCTAGAGGAAGTTGCAATAACTATGAAAGCGTACAATTTTTTTTTTAAGTGCAATATTAACATGGAAGATGCACTACACTATCGCAACATCCTCTAAGGCACGTGACAAAGGTACACCTAAATCCCATAACATATACATTACTCATATATAGCATTTAATTAATTACTAAACAAGAATTAAAATACATACATTCAAAATATTAAATTTGCATCACATAGAATAGAAATACATCAAGATCCAAATATTAAATTAATTTACAAATAAGGTTTACAATACTCATTTCCTGAATGAGGAAGATCATACCTAACTATTAAAAATTGCATGAGTCCTCCTTGAACACAATTGAGGAGTAGATTAAATACAAATTTTAACTGAAATAATACATCAAAAGAAATGATCACTTCCACTAGTACCACCACGAACAGAAGAAAGTGGACCCAACGGAGTAAGGTGCACGTTCCACCCAACCAAGTGGTACCCAAAGGCCCACCCCTCGTGCCAGGAGATAGTAACAAGGTTCCCTAGGCAATACCATCTACCACTAGACATAGGCTAACACATAACTGAACTTAACATAAAGTAGTACAACACTAACTCATAGGTACAATGCTTCCAGTGATAAATAATAAGATAACAACAGTGAACCAACCATACTACTGACATAGGAGGAGTTTCACCACAAAGGTGTATGGCTTACCACGACAGATCTTCCTAGACCCCAACCCCCATCAAGAAACACTCTCCTACTGTCAACACGTCGAATAAATCCACAACCAAAGGTAACTAGAGCACACTATGGATATTCAATCCCCATCCAAAGATAAATGATATCACATCCCCGTTAGTGGAAATTGGGTGATCACTGATAATGGCAAACGCACTAACCAAGGGTAACAAAATGGGCTGGCATTAAAATAATTCACAACCCCCAACCAATAATACAACTGGAAGACTTATAACATTCCTAAACCAATTCCCCAAAAAGTAAACAAAGGAAATTACATGCAAAGGCAATAATACAGGAACTAAACTACTTTTCGGATATATTAAATCCAATTTCCCCCCTTCAGTATTTTATGGTAAAATAATTGCCCAAGTAATTAAACAAAATAAAAATAAAATTAAAGCCCTTAACAACCAGAGAAGGAAATTCTAACTTATCTGTATCTTCAATTTCCTCGATTACTTTTAAAAAAATAATAATTTATACTTAAAGATTATTTCATTCAAATAGATTATTCCCTTTTTAAATCTCCTAACTGTGCATATTACGCGTGCACCTAGTTTATTAAAAACATTAAATATATACATAACCATATATATAGTTATGTATATACATTGTATATATATTATAATTTACTTAACAAAAATACATTTTCTTTAACACAAAAAAATTATATATATTTAATATATAATATATATATATGTATTTGAATATACCAATATATATTATTTTATATATTTAAATCCAAACTTAAATAAAGCCAAATCAGAATCTTGCGAATAATCCTTAGGCAGACGAACCCTAGATATATATTACATTCGCATGAATTCTTAAGATCTAAGGCAGAGACATAAGTATTGGGGAAGTTGCCTAAATCAACACCGGTTGCTTTGCATGGGCATCGACAGATGCTAAGGGGCGTCAGCTGCTTACATAGCTAGCTCCCATGGTTGGGGCACCGGCTAGGTAAGTTGTCGGCTACCCCTCTCCCACTCTACCTTAACAACACTACAATGAATGGATAGAACTAGCAACTACCATCAATCAAAAGCTGCAATCAACATTATTACGTACAAAATTTTATTCCGTCATTTCATTTCAAATAAAAATTTATCAAAGAGATTTCTTACAGGAATTATAATAAATAATATATATATATAAGAATATATATATTTATATATGTGTATATATATATACTTGCATATATATATATAATTATATATATATATATACTTGCATATATATATAATTATATATATATATATATATATATATCAAATCATCCAAATAATAGTTTTGTTGGGCAAATATTATTAAAAACAACCATCTACATGAAACTTTTACAAACACATTTGAAAAGCCAACCTACAGAGAAATTTCTACAAACGAATTTCTCAATAGAGAACACAAAGGTTTCATTTAAATTTTCCTAGACAACAAAACTATAAGAGAAAGAACAATAAAATTCTTAAAATTTTCTAGAGAAGACTAAATTTCTTCCCTACTAAGATTTTCTTTCCAGATCCTTGATTGTATTCTTCTAGGTTTTTCTAAATTCACAATAATCCCAAATTACAATTTGTAATAGTTCCCACAGAGAATTTCATTCTACAGAGGATTTTATTCTACAGATAATTTCATATACGACAATTACAATTTTTTTTTTAAACAAAAGGTAAAGCTTCTAAAACTTGCACAAACAATCTTTTCCAGAGAATAATCTAAACTAAGAAGCTTTTCAATATAAAACTAACAAAAATTAAAGGAGGAATCTGTAGTCCAACGCATGTGAAGATGTAAATTGAAGCAGCGCCTCCTCCATAGATCCAAGTATTTTCTCCCAGATAAATGAAAGCTTCCTCCAAAACAATAGAAATTCCAAACACAGAAACTTTTCCCGAGAGTAACTTTTCAAAAATTTCAAGAACACAAAACTTTTCCCAAGAGTAAATCTTCAAAAATTTCCAAAACCCATGCAATCACAAAAGACTTCTCCTTTTTAATCTTTTTCCCCAACACACAAAATATCCTCTATGCTTCTTCCGTGAAGACGCTTCTCACTTCTTCCCGTTACAACCACAATTTTCTCCCCGTGAATAAATTTCCCAACAAACCTCATAAAAGAAATTTACACATGTTGAAAACCCAAAATATCTTTTACAACCAAATTGCACAAAATCCTCCAAATATTTTAAAAATTCCTTAATATTTAACATTTCTAATTTAACTTAATTAAACTAATTTAATTAATTAATAAATAATATTATCCTAAGATTAGATCATTTACCAATTAAATTAAATTAATTAATTAGTTGATTAACATCTTCTAACATTAAAACCAGATTAATTTAATAATCATCTTAAATATTTAAATCCATTACTTTACCTTTTTCAAATTTTGCAACATAATAATTTCAAAGCAAAATTAAACAACATTTAATAAATGAAACCGACTAGACCCGACAACACACTGAGACTAGGGTAAAGGGGTAAAGGTTTGACACAAGAATCCTAGCTACTATCTCCCAATCAAAATTACCATTGGGCAATGGACACACTCAAACCTGTGAAACCAGGTGGAGTCGATGTCCTGTACCTGCAAACCTGTAAACAAGGCATATATAAAACATGCATATATATATATATATATATATATATCATAAAGAACACACCATGAAGAGGGAATCATGAAATCGCAGGGTGCTCGCAAGTGAGTGGTGCAATTTTGTCCCCTTCACCAATGCAATATCACAAAACTGGCGATTCAACATTAATAATTTACTCATGTGCATATAACAATATTATTTCAAATAACCATTACGCTAATCAAAATCATATCATTACGATAACATCAAAATAAGGTTCCATCACATCATAACATAAAATCCACATCACCATAAAGTTAGCGATCAAAAATAACAAAGCATCATAGTCTAAACCTAAGAGAAAAATGAAGGGGTGTTACATTCTCCCCACTAGGGTCAGGCTTACTCTTGAAATCCTGCAAATACCCTAGTACAAACTCCATATAATCACACATAAAAACAACAATAACCAGTGAAATAATCCTTCTCGTGGGGACTCAGAAAAGAAGATTTTAGACGATCGACTCCATGACCACCTCTCGTAGGCATCCTATACACACCATCCAAGAAAGGAATCACAACCAGAAGGCGAAAATAAAATACAAAACTCATAAGTTAAGCACCAAACACATTATTTAACATACATTCTACACATACACACCAATACACATCACTGGATATCACAACACAAGGCCACACAAGGGTCCATTTGAACACTGAAAAGCAATATACTAATCCATGATATAAAATACATGAACCAAGAGCCAAAGTTTATCTAATATAATCCTTACATCACATCAGTGGCTTGATGGTTTTAGGCCACACACATGGTGAGACCATCCAAACAAGACCACAATGACCTGTCTCTTGTTGTATAAGGTGATTGGCCTCTAAGAGATAGTCATCACACATAGATGGGTAGTGGGTCCTAGATGTATAACAGCCTCACATACCCCCATCTTTAGCATTCCCTATGTTTGCTTCCTCGTATACACTCACCAAGTATGCCTCATATGTCCTTGGAGAGGATTCACAATACGACACATTGTCGACATTGAAAACAACAAAGATAACTAGCTTAGCCACCAAAGTCATAAAGAAGAGCAAATAAAATTCAATTTCAGCAATAAGGCAATAAATATGCACAATTTCAACACTAATTCAAATATATACAACCACTAGAGTTATAAGAAAATAAATTCACAAAGTGTGGCTAAACCATCGCAGTCAAATATAAACAAGGTGTTGGCCTTCACAATCAACTAAAAATCATCGATAACCATAAAAAAGGTTCACAATCTTTTAAAATTGCACTATACAACACTGTGTGACTAAATACTAACCACCAAATGAGGAAGGAGGAAACAACGTCTGGTTATAGTAATAGCCCTCATGTGGTGCGGAGTGGGCACGCCATCCACATGACCCAAAGTGTACTCCATGACGAACACATTGTCATTTGGCATTGTCATACGCCAGCCGGAGAAGGCACGTACTGGTCATATGCCACATGGCAGTGTGTCTGTGGGTCCGTAGAAGTAGGCACGCGTAGAACACACCCCACATATCAATACCTCATGGAGAAGGCACACACAGGAACTCGTTGTAGCTAGAGGTATACATGGATAAGATCTACTCATATGCTATCTAACCAACACGGTCGAAGCAGCCATAGGTATCCCTCTACAAGTGTTTGAGGCCCCATAACGCTCATCACACAAGTAGGCTATCATAACAAAATCTCATAATGTGCCTTCACATGACTATGCATGTGGTATCGTGTAACATGACATCATCACCAACACTATGTCAGAACATCAATGGGGTGTGGCATCATATCTATTGCATCATATTGGAACACGTGTAAATAAAGTATATATATGATGCAAAAACGATAATATCTATATGGGGCTACCTGAGCTTCACCTCTCATATCGACGAGGTTTACTCGCTAATGCCAGATCAACATCTCTATGGACAGCCAGGCATATACTAACAAACCTATGTTGTTGTACTCAAATATGTGGGGATTGGGCTAACACTTAAGGATCAAGTATCCTGATCCATCATAAGGGAAAGTAGTGGGTACGTTTCCTCAAGATTGGTTGAGCTGAGATGCTATGCACCACAATATGCGTACGCTGCACACTCCACCCAAGGAACTTGTGGCTGCTACTATCCCTTCATGGATTGAGGGGCTAGAGAACCAAAAGAAAAAGAATCTATGAAACTAACTTTTGGTTCCTCTTATATATAAGTTTCAACCACACATGGGTTGGCCTTCAATCAGGTAAAAAACATGCAAACACACATAATGGTATGGTAATTCCCACATCAAAATGCGACTTTTCCCCATGGATGGGTACCAAGTATCACCATCTCATGGACACACAAAGCAAGTACGGGGTATTCACAACACTAAACCAATGCACAATTATTGGTTCCTTACATTTACAGGGGGTACAATTACATACATAATCCCATAAGAACATCTAATTCCATAACCCATGGGATACATATCATTACTTTCATCCATAACCTTTTATCAGTTTTATTTCGCTCTACTCTTTTCCATAGAGTACATCATGCTAAATGTCAAATCCATGAACACATGATCACTTAACAACTCCAATAACAGATTCACAAGGACAACATAGTGGACTCAAATGTACCCATAGTATCCAGTGTATGAACTTGGGGCTCTTGTACCATGTGTAATGCCCCGCCTCATAACCCTAAAGGAAGTTGCAATAACTACGAAAGCGTACAATTTAATTTTTTTAAAGTGCAATATTAACATGGAAGATGCACTACACTATTGCAACATCCTCTAAGGAACGCGACAAAAGGTACATCTAAATCCCATAGCATATACATACTTATTATAGCATTTAATTAATTACTAAACCAGAATTAAAATACATAGATTCAAAACATTAAATTTGCATCACATAGAATAGAAATACATCAAGATCCTATTGTGAACCCCTAAACCTGCAATTGCACAAGAACAACAAAAAAATCAAGATGTTAGATCAAATGCAAACAAGAATCAAGGATTCCCCATGAAATCCATCTACTCAAACTTAAACTAGGAAAATGAAGAACAAACTAAATAAATGAAAATAAATCCTAATTAAGTGAAAAAACTAGTGATCCCATGGGGGAATTGGTGCCAATTGAAATGTTGAAATTGGCCCTTTCCCAACTCCTAAATTGCAATTTTGATGATTGTAGATTGATCAAATCTCCTCAATGAGATTTGAGCATAATCTAGCTATGGAATTGTGAAATGATGAGTATGTGGAGTGATGTGCACAAAATTGACTATCAATGTTAAGAGAGTAACTTTGCATGAGATTGTGGATGAAGAATGAGGAGAGAAGCCTCCAATTTATAGATTTGAATTTGGAAGAGAGATCAAGATTTGGGCAATGTGCGACTAACTTTCACCCAGTGGTTGAATGCCACTTGTCACCATGTGAATGGTTGATGGTTGTGCACATTTTGGCCAAAGTGCCAACAAATGCAATTAGGTGGAATTTGAATTTGAGGAAATGACATGTGAGAGGGAAAAAAGAATGAAATAAATGCCACTTGGCTCAATGCACAAGGACATGTAAGAGGAGTGAATGCTTTGTTGGAAGTATCCATCCACTTTGACTTTTTGAATTCAAATTTGAGGGAATATTCCTTTTTGATGCCATGTGAGGGAAAATAGAGATTTAATAAATGAATTAAATCTATTTTCATGTGCAAGTTGCATTTTCTAGAGGATTTTAGTGATAGGGATTAACTTAATCAATATTTTGATTAATTTAATGAGAGATTAGTTGATTTGACCATTTTGATTTAGATTTTAGGATTGATTTAAAAAATGAGAGGAAAGATTAATTAAATAAATATTTTTGATTTATTTAACTAAAAGGGGAAATGTTAGATTAAATTAAATAATGTTTAATTTATTCAATTTAATAAGAAGACTTTAAATACTTTAATCAAATAAAATGATTTATTTAATTAAATAGAGACATAAGGTTAATTAAATTAAATTGATTAATTTAATCAACAAAGGAGACAGACTTAATCAAATAAATAATGATTTATTAAATTAAGAGATAGAAGGTGATGATAATCTGAGAGTATGATTCAGGAAAAAATGTCGTTAGTAGTCCGGATCAAGTGTGTTGAATCGAATTGTACATTTTCCATGTCTACATTTTGCCTCTCTTTGAAGAAATGTACTTGTTGCATTGGTTCAAAGAATAAATTGTTGTGATCAAAGTTCAAAATTTCTTGAATGCCCCACTATTGCCCCAGTGGAAGGATTATGCCGGTATACTACCCCCTCGAGAGATCGGGCGGAAATGCTAATTTTTCGATCGATATCATGATAAAATGCGAGAGGAGTGGTTCTATTGATCAAAGGACGAAAGATAATTCTTTGATGTAGACAATTCTAATGATGTATAGACAGTCATTAGCCATGGGTAGCCTTGTGTATATTTTGAGATCTCATACCTACTTTAGATAGAAATGTTAGTAAAGATAGAAGAATCTTAAGAATAAGATGGATGGAAGGAGGATCCAACAAGCCTACATTATGAATGATGATGATGATGTTTTGCTTACCAGGAGTTGGGATTTTCAAAGGGCCAATTACTTTATGTTTGATAACACACATAGGTACGATGCATCAAGGTATAAAGAACTAGGATGGCGTTGTACCTAGTGTGATGGACTTTGACTCATCAATCAGATAGGAGTATTCTTGTTCACACTTAGCATACAAAGCCTTATTCAGGATGTAGTTTAGACATTCTAAACATCTCAGACCAAAATATAGAAAAGCAAGCCTTCCTATGTGGTCAACAAGATACCTAAAACATCCTCCCACAAACCAAACAAAGGACGCATGGTTAAGTTATTTTACAAGTGTATCCCACAAGCACAGTAGATAAAAAAGATAATGATAATTGCCCCATTCCTTTCTCTCTAAACCTGTTTTGTTTAGGCATCATCTAGAGGTCCTTGAAATGAGCACAAAATAAGATAAGTCACAAAGACCAAGGAAAAAAGTAAACAGACAAGTTGATGTTCTTCGTACCGCTAGCCAAGGCTAAACTACTGGGGGGTACCTAATGCTTATGTCCATCGTGGGAAGGATGCATCCTAGGACATGTTGTGATAAGGGTTTTGGTGAGACTAATTGGGTGAAAACTATTGATACTATGAGTTGACCAACTTGCTTGCTTATTGATTTAGACTTTCAAGACTTTGATGATTAGGTGTTCACTTCTAAACTTGCTAGACTTGCTTCTGACTGACTCACCAAAGGGTGACAGTGATGACTGATTTTATTATGAGTGATGGAAATCGCGGGTAAAAGCAAGATGAAATGGATGCACCATTTTGGATTTTTCAGATACTTTGAGGTTGTTTTTGGTATTTTTTAAGTGTTTTGCAAATGTTTTTGGTATTTTTGAGATTTACGATGAAGAGAATAACTAAAAGACCTATCCTAGGGTTCTCGGGAGTTGATCCATAGATTATCCTTGCCTACGTTATACACACAGAGACCACGTAGTTCGACTGATGGCAGACTTGACTCAATGATGAGATAGGTGGGCAAACGGGTTGCCATTTTATTGTGACGGATGCCTAAGGACTAACCTAAGATGTCTCGGGGGATGATCAAAGATCAACCTTGCCTACGTTCAAACTCATAAACGACGTAGTTCGGACGACTACTCTATTTTTTGATTTTTTGGATTTTGACATGTTTTGGATTTTGAATGATTTGGATGTTTTTGGATTTTCGCATAATTTTGACGATTTGGATATGGATATGATATCAGTGCTTTGTTTTGGGATTTTGTTGAAAACCAAGTTTAATGTTGATCGATTGAATTGATGGATTGATAGTTTGACTAACTGTATTAAGTCAAACAAAAGTGATAATGCACTCATAAACTCTAGGAAGTTGTGTTATCCTAGAGTAAACTCATACACGAGAGGGTAGTTTGACTAAGTGTGTTAAGTCAAACAAGTTGACGATGGATTGGATAATTTGACTAAGTGTGTTAAGCCAAACAAGGTTATAATGAACTTGTTAACCCTAGGAAGTTGTGTTATCCTAGAGGTAAAATTCGCTCAAGAGGATGGTTTGACTAAGAGTGTTAAGTAAAACAAGGTGATAATTGATTGGATTTGATTGATCAGGATTGATGAAGCTTGTTTTGGAACAAAATTGTTTTGATGATTTGATGTCATGTTGATGTACACATTAGATGTGACTGATATGAATTGTTTGGATTGGTGTTTGACGAAAGATAAAGCTTGATAAAGAACATTTTTTGTCAAAATATGCCATGGGATAGTGATTTGGATTTTTGGCTCAAAAATGCTTGACCAATTTTATTTTGTGTTCATGGATGAATGGATTTATTATGGATGGAATGTTGGCTTTATTATGGATGTGATAAGATGCTTTCTCCTGAAATAGTGCACGTGGATGCTCGATTCTACACATGATGCCTGTTTGCCAGGTTTTCATCATGGTACTTGTCCAAAGCACCACCGAAGTGGTTTTCACTAGAGGATGATTTTTTTCTTCAATGTTTTCAATCCTTTTTTATTTTTCTTTTTTTTTTGGATTTTTTATATTTTTGATTTTTTTGTAGTTTTCTGAAAGATTTTAAGCTCATGTTGAATCATCTGGTGATCCTTTTGTAGATGCTTCTATCATAATGTGCCATCGATATCCCACTTGAAGAAGTTGATTTTCCAAGACACGCGCACTTGAAAACAACTTTTGAGATTCATGATCTGTTTTGCTGATACCAGAGTTAACTCTGTCTTTGTGTGCACATCGCGATAGAGTGCCTTCTGAATCCTTATGATGAAGGGTCGTTGCCAACACATGGTCAATGTGATAATTAGATATCATGCATGGAGGCATGGATGGTGGAGTGTGCTTAGGATAAAAGATGGATTAGTCGATAGTTTGGAACCTTTGACTCTCCAAACTTAGGAAGATGAACAATGATGGGTGGATATGGAAGTGTGCATGGAATTAGGACCAACTACTTGATACACTTTGTATGTCACTTGAGAAGCATTTTTTTTTCTTTTGTGGACATCTTTGATGGATACTTGCCCCATCTTTATTTTTCCCCATAGTTTTTTTGACTAATGGAGTATGATAGGGATCATCTTTCTTTGTTCTTTTTGGTATCCACTTGTATTTGATTTGTCCTTCATACTTCTTAGCTTCTTTTGCTTTGATAATGTTCTTTGTGCTTTGATTCAAATATTTCTTTTGATGTTGTTCCCAATTCGTGGATGGGGTGATGGGTGGATGAAGATTCATGATGTGGCGGGTTGTAGTATTGGGATTGGTTTCATCATAAGGATTCTTCGTGCCCCCTATGTTGGTGTTTGCTTGAGATGAAGTTTCCCCCAGTTTTATAGAGATATCACTTACATGTTTAGATCCCTTAATTGTCAAATAACCAAGACCTTGATGCTTAGGATTACCAATAATGTGCACTGATTCCAGGATACCCTGTTCATGTAGGCCTAATCCTCTGCCTTGATAATTCATCCGCTCAAGAATTTTATCTGCAATAGGATATGATTTACCTTGGAAACAAGGTGCTAATCCTTCTCTGCTCTGTGGTGGATCTTCAAAAGTGACAGCTTCTTTATTGATGAGGTAGCTTGCCCTAAGAAAGGTAAGTGATCCAACTTTATAAATGATAGGATCCTCCATATGTGGGATGAATGTCTGATTGATATCTTTTGCTTGATCTTGTGAGATATCATATTGTAATGCTTCTTTAAGAGGTGTTGATGATTCATTGTCCTCATAAAACTCTTCCTCATGATTCATTTCACAAGATGTTTCTAATTCGTGACTTCTGTAGGAGCCCTCTTCATGACCTCTTTTGGATATGTCTCTGAATTTCTCTATATCTTGATCATGTGTACAAATTTTAAGAGTAGGAGACTCTTGTTCCTTGATAATGATATCAAGAGTATGAGACTCTTGTTTTGAATGAAGATCATCTACGAGTCCATTCAAAGAAATCATCTCATGGGTAGATGGAGGGGTATGTGCTATATGGATATGATCATCATTTGCGACATCTTGTATAGATAGGAGAGTGTCCATTATATCATTGTAGTAGTTTGGAGATACAAATTCTTGATCTCAAATGATTTTAGAGTTGCTTTTGACATGCTTTGGATCAAGTTCTTGACATGGGTCAATTTCAAAGGATGGATTGTCTACAAGGGGTTCTTGGACATCATTATAAGGTATGGGAAGTGGCTCAATATCCTCTTGATCCTTGAGGATTCCTTCACTATCCGTGACCATGAGGTTGAGGGATGTCAATATTTCTTGGGAAGGACCATTGCTAGACCTTGGTGATAGATGTTGATCATGCTTTGGAATACGTTCTTGAGATATGTCCTCTAACTCATAAGGCAATGTAGAGACATTTTCAATATGATCATTGGTCGATGGATCGTGGATTATGTCAATAGGATCAAATAATGTCAACGCATCTTGAAATAGATCTTTGTAAGAGGGATCTTGATCATGACTAAAAAATGGCTCTTGATGTATGTTGATTTGATCATTGGATGAGGTGAAAACATCTTCAAGGTGTTCATCGATGGATAGATCTTGGTCATTATTTTCAATGATTGTGGTGGGAATTTGTTGTAAGCTCTGCTATGAGAGTAAGGCATGTGTTTTCTGCTAAGCCAACAACGCTCGTTGTTCGTCGTGTTGTTGTTGTGCTACCTGTTGATACACTTTTGTTGATGGATTGCTTGCAATAGTTCCTAGAATTGTGCTTGCGCCTATCGAACCTGGTGTTGGGCTTGAGCTTGAGCCTGTGCTTGTTGGGTTGCTTGAGCCGCTTGTGCATCTTGTGCGGCTTTTTGGGCTTGTGCAGCTTATGCAGCTTGTTGGGCAGTTAGATGTGCTTGTGCTTGCTGAGCAACCAATTGTGTAGCTTGTTGTTTTTGGAGTGCCTTTTGGCGGGAAGCTTCTCAAATGGCTTGCAACATAATGGAAAATTAATTTTCCATGTTGTGTTTTAGTGGTGGTGGCGGTGGATTGGGAATGGTGATGATTGTTGGGGTTTCTTGGATGGTTGTCATCTGTTGTTGCGATATCCATAGCGCAACTGGAGGATTTTTTATTATGCTTTGGTTTATGATTGGAGTGTTGCTCAGATTCAATTGATTGATGGCTAGTAAAGGGGGAAGGCTCATGCCTTGATTGTTTGGTTGATAGATTTGTAAGTTTTGACTTTGATTTAAATCTACCAAAGGGAAAGGTGTTCCAAAATTTAGATTGGGAAAACTCACATTTGTTGCACCATTGAGGTTTGTAGGAGATAATGATCTCATGTATGGATTGTACAAATTCATGATTTGAAAATCAATTGGCATTGTAAGGCTTGGATAGTTTGGTTGACTTGGATTACTCATGATGTATGAATCAAGTTTATATTTCATGCTCCTCTTGTGTTTTGACCTTGTTGACCTCTGAGGGGTTTAGGACCAATGATGAGATGAAGGATGAAAGGGGTGAATGATATGGGTGTTTAAATTTTTAGGAACTTTGGATCAATGCTAGACTATAGGACTTGGTTTGATTTGATATTGATTGATGATAGTTTGACTAAGTGTGTTAAGTCAAACAAAGTGATAATGCACTTGTAAACTCTAGGAAATTGTGTTATCCTAGAGAAAATGTGTACACAATATGATAATTTGGCTAGGTGTGTTAAGCCAAACAAGGTATTTTTTATGATGAACTTGTAAACCCTAGGAATTTGTGTTATCTTAGAGGTAAATTTGCTCAAGAGGATTGATAATTTCACTAAGTGTGTTAAGTCAAACAAGATGATGTTGATTTTTCCTAAAAGTATAGCATAAGTGATGTTTTCAAAGTTCCCAAGAATTTGTTGGTGAAATGGGATTTGATTGATGTTTGAGATGGGTGAAGTGTTGGACTTGATCCTAGATGACCCTAAGAGGACCTTCTTATAATACCAAGCTAATGAAGAACATGTTTTTCCCTAAAAGTGGTTCAAACCAAAAGACCAATGTTTGCATGAAAACCAAATGACTCAAAAGGGACCAAGCACATGTGTGGTTCAATTGTTTGTTATCTTGCTTAGATTTGATTCTTTTTACAATAAAAACTTTCTTGATTTATGCTTTTCAAACTGAATGTCCAATGTCCTAATTTTCTTTCATCCCACAAAGTGCATTATGTGGAAGTCAAGGAAATTAAGGCAAAGGTTTCCTAGTGTTGACTTTGATGAAAACAAATGATGATTAAACCTAAGTACTTAGAAACCATAATCCCTAGGGCAAGCAAGAGCACTTAGATTCGTCAAAGGATATTTGTTTCTTCAAAGGGTTTGAAATTTCAAAGCTTTTGTGAATGTTTGTTTCTCAATGTTTTAGAACCAAGCAAGGTGTTTTGATTTCAATAACATGCACAACCCTAGGCTGAAAAGACAGTATTTGTTGGGTTCCCACTTGGACAAATCCAGCTGCGCATATTCAATGTGGATGATTAGATGTTTGACCACACAGGCTCCCCCTTACAATGCACTCGCTTCTCGAGTCATCCAAGCATCAATACCCATGAATCTCCCATGGCATACTTTTCATCTCTACAATAGAATCACATGTATAATGTGGGGCGGCTTCAAAGGACATGACCTTTTGCACCAACAAATAGATAGGATTTTGGAATTTTCTAAACAAGGGGTTTTAATTCAGGCATTTCGTTCGTGGGGGACTATCTATGCGGCAAGAGACCATTGTTGCCCTTCTCGTCGAAATAATCCTCGTGATTCTCGAAACTTTCCTCGAGAATCCACACTTATATACCGGTTGAAAGTCGTTTGGCTTTAGCGTGTTCCCGGTTGGGTCATTCCCTTGGGTGAGTAATTTTTCCCACAAGGAAGGCCCTCTAAGATAAACAATAGCAAGCTAGCATATCCCGTAGTTCAATCAACCTTCGTTGAAAAACAAAGGGAGAACACTTGCAATATACCGTGCTCACACTTGCATGTTTGGTTCAATTTTAATTCCAAAAATGAAATGTGGAGGCAATTATTTTATTCAACTTAAGATCACCAAAAGAACTTTTGATTCTCAAGATCACTGTGAGGCGCGAGAGAAGTGCATACACCCTTTTGATGATATTAACTTGAATAAACAATTACAAAACAAAATAGCACTTGTTCATTTTAATCCCACAAAGCAAAATGAATTCTTTTTATGGCACCAAATCAAATGTGGAAGTTTTCTTGTTCAATTTTTAAACTTTAAACCAAATCTAGTAGATTGTTTCTAAGGTTCTTTTTAAGCCCTTTTGCAAACTTTTGAAAAAAGAAATTTGTGTTGTTCTTTTTAAAGCCCAAAAGAAATTTAGTGTTTCCTGAGAGCATGAAAGTAAACAAATCCTTAGAAAGGGATTATAAGTTCTCCCAAAAGTGTTTAAAAACACTTAATACAATGATATGATAACATCATAAAGAACCCTTGGCCTTTGTTTTCCTTCCTTCACGTTTTGATCAAGAAAATTCTTTTTTTTTTTTTGGAAGATTTTAACAATTGTTAGTTTTTTCCATTTTTGGTAATTTTGCATCCATGACTTTAAGAGTCCTATTTTTTTCCCAAAAAATACCCAATACTAAGATAGGGTGAATTGCCAACTAACATCCTAAATCTGAGACATGCATTCCGAGTTATTAACGAAAACGATTTTTCAAAAACTGGAAAATTGAAAAAAAAAATGCTAAATTACAATTGAGGGTCAAGATGAAAGTTTGAGGCTCCGAAAATGTGTCGAAAGGGATCCAATGGACTTGCAATCATTGGGAATCCACATGCCACCTCCTAAAGAAACCACTTGTAAAATTTCAACCAAAACCCACATCCAAGTCAAAAGTTATGACCTCGGGAAGTTCTTGCATCACAAAAAAAATGTTAAAAAAATCAGAAATCCATAGGTGCGGCGCAGTTAGCAAATGTGGTGCAGTTTGCAACTTGAAATCCGTGGAAGAGTTGGGAACTTTTGAAAAAAATTGAGTGGGAAAGCGGGTGCGGCGCGGTTTGGAAAAAATGCAGTGCGATATAGCGTTGTGCCTCTGAAAGTGGCACAATACAGAGCCGCGGGACTAGGTACGGCTAAGTTTGGAATTGCGGATCCACGATGGAGTTTGAAGTTTTAAAAATCCTGATGTGAGAAGAAAATGCGATGTAGTTTGGGTTATCTGCGGTGCGATATAGCATCGTGCCTGCAAATGCGGTGCAATATAGAGCCGCAGGCCTGTAACCTACAAAAGAAAATGGAAAAAACACGGAATTTTCAAGAAAACGTGATTAAAAATTGCTCCAACCCTCCTTCTAGCGCCAAAATGTGAACCGCTAAACCTGCAATTGCACAAGAACAACAAAAAAATCAAGATGTTAGATCAAATGCAAACAAGAATGAAGGATTCTCCATGAAATCCATCTACTCAAACTTAAACTAGGAAAATGAAGAACAAACTAAATAAATGAAAATAAATCCTAATTAAGTGAGAAAACTAGTGATCCCATGGAGGAATTGGTGCCAATTGAAATGTTGAAATTGGTCCTTTCTCAACTCCTAAATTGCAATGTTGATGATTGTAGATTGATCAAATCTCCTCAATGAGATTTGAACATAACCTAGCTATGGAATTGCGAAATGATGAGTATGTGGAGTGATGTGCACAAAATTGACTCTCAATGTTAAGAGAGTAACTTTGCATGAGATTGTGGATGAAGAATGAGGAGAGAAGCCTCCAATTTATAGATTTGAATTTGGAAGAGAGATCAAGATTTGGGCAATGTGCGACTAACTTTCACCCAATGGTTGAATGCCACTTGTCACCATGTGAATGGTTGATGGTTGTGCATATTTTGGCCAAAGTGCCAACAAATGCAATTAGGTGGAATTTGAATTTGAGGAAATGACATGTGAGAGGGAAAAAAGAATGAAATAAATACCACTTGGCTCAATGCACAAGGACATGTAAGAGGAGTGAATGTTTTGTTGGAAGTACCCATCCACTTAGACTTTTTGAATTCAAACTTGAGGGAATACTCCTTTTTGATGCCATGTGAGGGAAAATAGAGATTTAATAAATGAATTAAATCTATTTTCATGTGCAAGTTGCATTTTCTAGAGGATTTTAGTGATAGGGATTAACTTAATCAATATTTTGATTAATTTAATGAGAGATTAGTTGATTTGACCATTTTGATTTAGATTTTAGGATTGATTTAAAAAATGAGAGGAAAGATTAATTAAATAAATGTTTTTGATTTATTTAACTAAAAGGGGAAATGTTAGATTAAATTAAATAATGTTTAATTTATTCAATTTAATAAGAAGACTTTAGAGACTTTAATCAAATAAAATGATTTATTTAATTAAATAGAGACATAAGGTTAATTTAATCAACAGGGGAGAATGACTTGATCAAATAAATAATGATTTATTAAATTAAGAGACAGAAGGTGATGATAATCTAAGAGTGTGATTCAAGAAGAAATATCGTTAGTAGTCAGGATCAAGTGTGCTGAATCGAATTGTACATTTTTCATGTCTACCCCTATTATTACATTAATTTACAAATAAAGTTTACAATACTCATTCCCAGAATGAGGAAGATCATACCTAGCTATTACAAATTACGTGAGCCCTCCTCGAATACAATTGAGGAGTAGATTAAATAAAAATGTTAACTGAAATAATACATCAAAAGAAAGGATCACTTCCACTAGTACGACCACAAGCTCTCCAACTAGAAGATTTCACCACCACTAACAGACGAAAGGGGACCCAATAGAGTAAGGTGCACATTCCACCCAATCAAGTGGTACCTGAAGGCCCACCCCTCGTGCTAGGAGACAGTAACAAGGTTCCCTAGGCAATACCATCTACCACTAGACACGGGCTAACACATAACTAAACTTAAAATAAACTAGTACAACACTAACTCATAGGTGCAATGCTTTAAGTGATAAACAATAAGATACAATAGTGAACCAACCATACTGTTGACATAGGAGGAGTGTCACCACAAAGGTGCATGGATTACCTCGAAAGATCTTCCCAGACCCCGGCCCCATCAAGAAACACTCTCCTACTATCAACACGTGGAACAAATCCACAACCAAAGGTAACTAGAGCACACTACGGATATTCAATCCTCATCCAAAGATAAATGACATCACATCCCCGTTCATGGAAACCGAGTGATCAATGATAACGACAAACGCACTAACCAAGGGTAACAAAATGGGCTGACATTAAAATAATTCACAACCCCCAACCAATAATACAACTGGAAGACTTATAACATTCCTAAACCAATTCCCCAAAAAGTAAACAGAGGAAATTACATGCAAAGGCAATAATACAGGAACTAAACTACTTTTCGGATATATTAAATCCAATTTCCCCCCTTCAGTATTTTACAGTAAAATAATCGCCCAAGTAATTAAACAAAATAAAAATAAAATTAAATCCCTTAACAACCAAAGATGGAAATTCTAACTTATCTATATCTTCAATTTCCTCGATTACTTTTAATAAAATCATAATTTCTACTTAAAGATTATTTCATTCAAATAGATTATTCCCTTTTTAAATCTCCTAACTGTGCATATTATGCATGCACCTAATTTATTAAAAACATTAAATATATATTTTAATATATACACATTAAATATATACATAACCATATATATATAGTTATGTATATACCAATGTATATACATTGTATATATATATTATAATTTACTTAACAAAAATACCTTTTTTTTAAAACCAAATAAATTATATATTTAATATATAATAAATATATATATATTTAAATATACCAATATATATTATTTTATATATTTAAATCCAAACTTAAATAAATCCAAATCAGAATCTTGCGAATAATCCTTAGGCGGATGAATCCTAGATATATATTACATTTGCATGAATTCTTAAGATCAAAGGGATAGACATAAGTATTGGGGAAGTTGCCTGAAGCAGCAACAGCTGCTTTGCATGGGCACCGACAGTTGCTAAGGGGTGTCAGCTGCTTACACAGCTGACTCCCATGGTTGGGGTGTCAACTGGGTAAGTTGTCGGCTACCCCCCTCCCACTTTACCTTAACAACACTACATCGAATGGATAGAACTAGTGACTACCATCAATCAAAACCTAGGATCAACATTATCGCGTACGAAATTTTATTCCATCATTTCATTTCAACTTAACATTTATGAAAGAGATTTCCTATAGGCATTATAATAAAATATATATATTTATATATGTGTATATATATACTTGCATATATATATATAAGTATATTTATATATATATATATCAAATCATCCAAATAATAGTTTTGTTGGGAAAATATTTTCAAAATCAACCATCTACAGGAAACTTTTACAAACACATCTGAAAAGCCAACCTACAGAGAAGTTTCTATAAATGAATTTCTCAATAAAGAACAGAGAGGTTTCATTTAAATTTGCCCAGACAACAAAACTATAAGAGAGAGAACAATAAAATTCTTAAAATTTTCTACAGAAGACTAAATTTCTTCCCGACTAAGATTTTATTTCCAGATCCTTAACTATATTCTTTTGGGTTCTTCTAAACTCACAATAATCCCAAATTACAATTTTGCAATAGTTCCCACAGAGAATTTCATATACGATAATTATAATTTTTTTTTAAACAAAAGGCAAAGCTTCTAAAACTTGCATAGACAATCTTTTCCAAAGAATAATCTAAACTAAGAAGATTTTCAATATAAAACTAACAAAAATTAAAGGAGGAACCTGTATTCCAATGCCTATGAAGATGTAAATTGAAGTAGTGTCTCCTCCACAGATCCAAGTATTTTCTCCTAGATAAACGAAAGCTTCCTCCAGAACAATAAAAATTCTCAACAGAGAAACTTTTCTCGAGAGTAACTTTTCAAAAATTTCAAGAACACAAAACTTTTCCCAAGAGTAAATCTTCAAAAAATTCTAGAACCCATGCAATCACAAAAGACTTCTCATTTTTTAATCTTTTTCCCCAACACATAAAAAATCATCTATGCTTCTTTCGTGAAGAAGCTTCTCACTTCTTCCCATTACAGCCACAATTTTCTCTCCGTGAATAAATTTGCCAACAAACCTCATAAATTTCTTTTACACATGTTGAAAACCCAAAATATCTTTTACAACCAAATTGCATAAAATCCTCCAAATATTTTAAAAATTAAAAACATTTAATAATTCCTTAATATTTAACATTTCTAATTTAACTTAATTAAACTAATTTAATTAATTAATAAATAATATAATCTTAAGATTAGATCATTTACCAATTAAATTAAATTAATTAATTAGTTAATTAACATCTTCTAACATTAAAACTAGATTAGTTTAATAATCATCTTAAATATTTAAATCCATTAATTTACCTTTTTCAAATTTTGCAACATAATAATTTCAAAGAAAAATTAAACATTTAATAAACGAAACCGACTAGACCCGACGACACACTAAGACCAAGGTAAAGGCTTGACACAAGAATCTTAGCTACTATCTCCCAATCAACATTACCGTTGGGCAATGGACACGCTCAAACCTATGAAACCAGGTGGAGTCGATGTCTTGTACTTGCAAACCTGTAAACAAGGTATATATAGAACATGCATATATATATCATAAAGAACACACTGTGAAGAGGGAATCACAGAATCGCAGGGCGCTCGCAAGAAAGTGGTGCAATTTTGTCCCCTTCATCAATACAATATCACAAAACTGACGATTCAACATCAATAATTTACTGCTGTGCATATAACAATATTATTTAAAATAACCATTACACTAATCAAAATCATGTCATACCGATAACATCAAAATAAGGTTTCATCACATCATTACATAAAATCCACATCGCCATTAAGTTAGTGATCAAAAATAACAAAGCATCATAGTCTAAACCTAAGAGAAAAACGGAGGGGTGTTACACTTGTCATTACACCAAAAGGTCAACCTATCAATGCCCGATACAAGCTTCAGATAAGATCCATGAGAGGCGGTTAGACCATGTTGTGAATTACATAGTCAATGCTAATCAAGGGGTGGAAGCATCGAGCTTCCAACAGAAGCAGACAATGCTCTCATAGAATATATTCCACACTGTCATCATAAAAGAGCTTACTACATGTGCAAAAAGATTGTTAGCATTTCCAAGCAAAAGGAAGGAAAACCTGAATTTCATACCCTAGACGATGAGGAAGGTTGATTTTTCTATATTGCCCAATGTAAAACATGACAACAGAGACAAGGTATGCCTCAAGACCCTTTATCTTATAATGGGGAAACTAGTCGCTCTTTTAGCACTAGAATCAAAGAGCATAGTGCTGACATCAAACACGAATAGGTCTTCAAATCAACCCTTGCTAACCACTCCCAATTCACTAAGCATCATATTTGTCTTGAAAGCACCCAAATCTTGTCCAAAGAAGATAACTTCTTCAAGAGAAAACTAAAAGAAGCTATCAAAATCAACAATCATCCTCAAAACCTTAATCATGATGAGGGATGGAGTTTAAGTTCATCTTGGCACCCGTTGCTTTCCTACATGAGAACCCATCATTATCTATCTCACCACTAATTCTTGGCAACCCACCCCCGCTCCTCCCTTGCCCCCCTTTTAATCTCTCTCTCTTCTTCATTTTTCTCCCTCTTGTGTCAGTAATTCCCCCCCTTCTTCTCAGTAGGTTCTTCAATTCCCTTTTGTTTCATCTTTAGTTGTTAAGTTCAATCTCGAGGCGGTCCGCTCCCTCCTTTTTTGGCCTTGGTCTCTCCTCATTGTTTCTAAGTGTTCCCTCGCATGTTTGGTCTCTCTATTCCATTTCTTCTTTGGCCTCTTCTCCTTTATCCTTCTCCTTTTTATATAGTTGTGAGTATATAATATTATTTTTAGAAGTATTTATATTCTTTCATAATTTTTATAAGGATTAATTTCCTCTTATGCTTTCTTATTTCCTTTCTCTTTCTTTAGCCCTTGTATTTTTGTCCTTACTAATTATTTATTATTATATTCCCTTGCTCCCCTTTTTGGTCTTAGTTAATTTTTTTCTTAATATTATTATCATTTACTTAAATTTTGTATATATCCTATTATCTTGTTTTCATTTTTTGTGATTGAGTTATTTATAAGTTTAAGTTTTATTTTATTTTTCATATATTACTGTATATTATATCAAGTTAGATATTGTATGTTATTGAATGATTGTATATATATATATACACATTTCAAGTTCATATTAGATTTGTGAGATATTTTATTACATATATATATTTAGCCTTTAGCCTTTGCTAAATACCTATCTCTTACTTGAATTAATATTCTATTAGGATATTATGTATCTTCCCCTTTCATTCTCCTATTTGATTTTTGTTTTGTTCCTTTCAAGTTATCTTATAATATATATGAATATATAATAGATATTATTTGAGTCTTTCTATATATCTTATTTTATATTTTGCATATCTTTTGTGTCTATGTATTTATATTCTTTTATTTTCTTTTGTGTCTATCCTTATCATATTTGCTTATGATATTTTATTCATATTCATATTTGTTTCATATTTTTTATTATTCATTGTTCTATGGCTTTGTGAGTTTATATAATTATCTTACATTTATATTATATGAGTTTATTGCATTATATTTATGAGTTTAGTATAGTAGTTTTTCTTTATAGTTTAATTTATATATACTAATTATAAGACAATACGTTATATACGCAGCTGGTTATATGCTTAGCTTATTTTATATCATTTTTTTATTATCTTCTTATCTCTTCATTGGAGTCTTTTTAATTTACTTTTCTTTTGAGTATTTTATATATTTTATTATTATATGAGTTCATTATATTTTATAGTTATGAGTAATTATCATTTACATAGCTTTTTTATATAATATTTCTTTGCTATATTGTAAGTTGCATTCTTGTTAATTGTGGCCTTATTATTTTTTTATTGTTTTATCATGTATTATATATAGTCTTTTTTTTTTAGTATTTTTGTATATTGTGTCGGTACTAATTGAGTTTTTTTTATTATATATTTATGAGCAATTAATTTTTGCATAGCTCATCTTTATAATACATTTTTTCTATATTATAATATGCATTTTTGCTCATTGGATTCTTGTGCATTTAATTTATTGTTTCATTGTTATTTCTTGTATTTTATATAATCGTTCATATTATATTTTGCATTTTTGCTTTATTGTTATAATATAGGCATAGCATTTTAATACAATATAGCTTTTTTTATATTTTATTCTATTATTTGCTTTTATTATCTTATGAGTCTATTTTTATAGTATATTTTTACATATCTTAAGAGGATATGCTATATGTTGTAGTGTTGCTCTTTGTATTTTTATTATAAGATTTTTTTAGCATAACTTATATATATAATATATGAGTTTAAATTATTATATATATTTACTTTATTTTTTGCTATGTATATACTATATATAAGATAATACAATAGTTATTTAGGTATG
Organism: Sequoiadendron giganteum; assembly: GCA_007115665.2. Classification (NCBI taxonomy): domain Eukaryota; kingdom Viridiplantae; phylum Streptophyta; class Pinopsida; order Cupressales; family Cupressaceae; genus Sequoiadendron; species Sequoiadendron giganteum. Next base: position 149,837,879 of record CM021110.1, read on the forward strand.
TATATACATAGCTTAGTTTATGTTATATTATAATACATGTATAACTTATACATAGTTTTTCATTTTTTTTTATGTAATATTATATCTTTAATTAATATAATTTAAGTATAGTCTTGCTTTTGATATTATTTGGTTCTTCTCTCCTTTAATAATTTGTATCATTTTATGGTTCTTTCTTCTCTTTCCTTCTTTATTTATTTATCTTTATGTCTTGGTTCTTGAGCCCTCTTATCTCTCCTCCCTCTTCCCAACCTTTTTTATGCATTGTTGGGTTTGCAACTATTTATTTTCACTCTTTTTGCTCTCTTCTTCATCCTGATGATGGATCACAGAATGTGATATGAAACGTTGATGCAAAAAATATTAACACAATCTAATCCAAAAACTTTTAGCAATAACCTTCATGGATTGTGGAAATTTATTCTCAGTAATGTTTCCTTTCTTGGGGTTTATTCAATTTTTTCTAACTAGAATATTCCACCTTAGAATAACATGCCACATCAACCATAGATAAACACTCAATCATCTAATTGGATTCCATAATAGGGGACATGGAAACAATAACCATATCAATCCCCAAATTACAATCCACAATGGAAATCCTCCCAAAACCCATGGTCACCACAATGGAATGGAAACCAACAATGGAAAAATCTAAATATAAGCTACCTGCAACCACAACAATCCTTGCAACAACAACCAACCATTATTCCTAACCTAGTCATGCTTTCCCCAACACAATCAAGAGCACCATAATTTCTTGCTCAACCTACACCAAACCCTAACAACAAGCTTGTTCAATAGGCCTATACTAACAAACCCATCCAATACCCAACCTATGTGATTGAGGTTAGTGATGTCCACCTACATTTAGGAAAAATGCTTGTTGGTCCGTCATCTCCACATATTACAGAACTTTTTGATGATGAACAAACAATTGAGACTAATGACCAACTAAATGAGCAACTTGAATAACATAAGCTACAAGAAGAAATTATAAAGAAGGAACCACCATTCCCAGAGAGGATGACCACTCAAAAATTTCACCCTAAACTTGAATTTCACTTCTTGAGTCAACTGAAGAATGTTTGTATCAAAATACCCTTGATCTAGGCTATCAAGGAAGTGCCCATCTACACAGAAATTGTGAGGGAATTATGCCTCAAAAATCTAGGTAGGAAACAAAAAGACCCTCAGAATGTCCATGTTATAAGATAGTTGGCTAATATTATGTTGGCTAACATAGTTGTCCCAAAATATTCAAATCTTGGTAGCCATGTGCTAGATGTGTAGATTAATGACACACTCATAAAAAAATGCTTTGATTGATCTAGGGGCAGTAATACATGTGATGAAAAGAGAAAAAATGAAAATACTGAACAACTAATGGATCTAAGGCCTATGCCCACAAATTTATAATTGGAAAATAGGTGAATGATGAAATAAGAGGGTATCATTGAAGATTTAGTCATCATATTGGACTCATGGGAATACCCAATAGACTTCATGGTACTACAATCTAAGGCCAACCTAAGAGGATATGCATTAATCCTATGAAGACCATGGTTAGCTACAAAAGATGCATGTATTTGATGTAGATCTAACAATATGATCATTTACAGTAGGAATGTAATAAAAAATTGGTCCTCTACCCATCTACACAACCTCATGTCAACCTAGAGCAACATGTTTGACCAAACTTAGAAGATGACCAATATTCTCTACAAATGCTCATGACCATTTAACAAAGATCAATGATCAATATTTAGGATGAGGATGAAATTATTGCCAATATTTATGCAAAACGCTTATGGAATGGACCTGCAACAAGACCATTTTCTAGCATGTTTGAATTGCCCACTACAAAATATTATACCTACAACAGTCTTTGAATCTATATCACAATTATTCCATACATTAATTCCACATAGTTGTAATCTTAATTTATTAGGGTTAGATGTTGCTTATGGCATGGCTTCGACCATACCAATGGAAATAATATCCAGAAGAACACTCAATGTCAAGAATCAAATGACAGTTTCCCATCAATCTAAATTACTTACAATGTTGCAAGCTTACACAAAAATATTTTCTTGGGAATATCATGACATGAAGGGTATAGATCATAATCTATATGTGCACAAAATATACATCAATGAGGGATAAAAACTAGTAAGACAGCCACAAATAATGTAGGAGCATCCTTGGTTCTTTGCAATCCTGCATCAACCAAAAATATTTTCATTCAGTTTTGTTCTTGTTCAGTTCTTTTTCAGTTCAAGTTGGAAGATTCGGTATTTCGTCATGTTTTCTCGCCAAATCTTGCGGAGCTATGTTTTCATCATGGACATGTTCATTTTCCTTATTCCAAGTTTTCAGCTTGATTGGATCTTTTTCCAGCAAGTTATCACTTTTGAATTAAGTGACAGTTTTTGGAACTGGCCCCAGAACAATTTTAAACCTAACGGCTAGTTTGATCGATCATGGATCTTTCACGTGACTTGTGGATCTTTCCGAGGTGTTTCTAATTGTTTCATGGAGTGTCCCTGACCTTAAATTTAGTTCCACACTTCATCATACGCACTTACGTGGAGAATTTCAAATTTGAGGCCGACCTGTTCATGCACACATTACGTTTCCTTCATCGGAGATCATAATGATCTTTGGCCGACACGGATGCTTCTAGATATGTGGATATGATATAAATCTTGTAATGGATCATTAGGATAGAAATCAATCAAGATTAAGTAGATTAAGAAGAATATAGAATTCGATCTTAATATTTTTGCTCGCATGTATGAGCACTATATTTTGAACATGTTGTATCAGGCCTGTGAGCCGAATCTGTAAGCGTGAATGTGGCCGACTATATGTAATTGAATTTTTTGATGATAAAAATGTTTGTACCTACATTTTCCTCCATATTCTATGTTGATTTTGTTGTGTAACTCTTGCTGCATGGTCTGGATAGTTCTCTTTGAGGACCCTCCTAATGTGATTGCACCAAAATTGGTATCAGAGCGAGATTCTTTCCTTGCAAGATCATCAGAGTTTGCAAAGTCCTGTTGAAGAATTGTTATGGGGTGGCGGATTGAGGATCCGACTTGCAGTTGTAGAGGACTCCTGTAAAGATGGTGGGAAGAAGAAATGGTAGAGGAAATGGAGCACATGGAAATGCAAACCCAGTTGTAATGGAGATGTTGAGAGGAATTGTTCCTAGATTGGAAGCAATCGAAACGGCCTAGAGGAGAGGTCGACCAGTTGATGATGTGAGTGATGAAGATTTAGAAGAACAGGAAGAAGTGGCAAGAGAAGAGTAACCAGGCCTTGATCAAGGAGAAGAGAGGTTCATAATAGACCTAACCAGATTGAATACTAAACCACATTTCAATCCACCAGATTATAATGGTAGGATTCAGATGAATTGCTTGATTGGATAACAAAGATGGAGAAGTACTTTGATTTTGAAGGTACCATCGAAGATAAGAAGGTAAAATTTTCATGTACAAAGTTGAAAGGACATGCATCCCTTTGGTGGGAACATTTGCAGATGAATAGGAAAAGAAAAGGAAAAGAGAAGATAAAATCATGGGATCAAATGGTGAATAAGTTGAAGACAAAGTTTATGCCTGCAGACTATTAGATCAATTTGTTCTGGAAATTGTAGAATTTGAAGCAGAAGGAGTCAAGTGTGACAGATTATACTGAATATTTTTACAAGTTGAATGTCAGATCTGGACATTCAGAAGATGAGACTGAGCAAGTAGCCAGATATATGAATGGTTTGAGGTCATCTATACAAGATGAGATCAGTTTAATTAAGTTGTTGAGTGTGGAAGAGGCATATCAGTGTGCCCTAAAAGCAGAAGAGAAGCTGAATAAAAGACATGAGCAAAGACAGAGAGGAAGAGGTAGAAAATTTCAAAGAGGAACAATTTTTACTGGAGAAGGAAGAGGATATTTTATAGATCAGAATAAAGATAAGGAGATTAGTAAGAATGATCATTTGTACCATAGAAATGATGGAAACTCTTACCAAAGAGGAGGATATGGTAGTTATCGAAATGAAGGTTATAGAAAAGGTGAAAGAGGACAGGAGAAAAAAGTATTGAGAGGAACTTGTTTTAAATGTGGTGGAGAAGGACATAGAGCATTTGAATGTAATCAGGGAGAGACAAGCAGAAAGACAGGGAATAGTAGAAGTGTAGCCTTTGTTGAGGAGGATCATGATGGATCATCTAACAAACCGAAAGAAGGAGAAGTGTTGGTGAACAAAAGAGTATTGTGTCAAACTGAGATGGAGCAGGAACCGTTGTAGAGAAAGAATTTGTTTCGGACCAGATGCAAGGTAGCTGGTAAATGTTGCAAAGTGATTATTGACAGTGGAAGCTCAGAGAACCTGGTTTCTGAAGAAATGGTGACCAAATTGAATTTAGAAATATTGAAACACCCAAAGCCCTATTCGATAGCATGGATTCAAGATGAGAATAAGATATTGGTAAGTGAAAAATGTTTGGTGAAATTGAAGATAGGAAACTACCATGATGAAGTTTTGTGTGATATCATGCCTATGGATGTATGCCATATTTTTTTAGGAAGGCCTTGGAAGTATGATAGATAAGTTATTCATGATGGAAAGAAAAAAATATATATTATTATTGTTAATGGGATGAAGCAGACCTTGTTGCCATTAGAGGATGTTCCTAAAGTTGAGGTTTGTACGAATGCTAGAATTTTTTTAGTCGATGGAAGGATATTTCTGGATGGACTGAGACATGAGAGCATGTGTTATGCCTTGGTTCCTAAGAAGGTTGAAGCCTTGAAGAATGTAGAAGAACAAACAGAGATCAAGGAATTATTTACAGAATATGAAGGTATCATTTCAGATAATGAACCTGGTGGATTACCACCTATGAGGAGTATTATCCATTGGATCTGATTCCTGGAGATAGTTTTCCTAATAAAGCAACACACCAGATGACACTAGCAGAGAATGAAGAATTGAATAGACAAGTACAAGAATTGTTGAGGAAGGGTTTTGTTAGGACTAAAAAATGCAGGTTTGAACCACAAGAGGTTGCCAAGCTCTCACAACGTTTATGGCTAACGTACAAGACCAAATAGTGAATTTGAACCTTCTGCTCTTCAAGCTCTGCCAGACCTAGGTGGGTAAAACTATATACATGAAGCAGATTTGAAATATGTGTTTCCTCTAAACAATCTATCCACAATGGCAATTGGGAATGGGATAGATGAAATCTTAATGACTACTCCTACTGCATAAAATGAAAGTGTTTATATGTGTTGTTTTTATGAAATTTATTTTCTGGGGTATGACAGATCAGTGCCTTCTATCCACATGGGCAATGGAGTCAAAAAGAAAGAATAATATGTGTTTCCCTATTTGGCTTAATCCTAGTTGCTGGGCACTTTAAGAAATAAGATTTTATGACTGGCATAAAATTTCACTAAATTTATGACTTGCATAAATTGTGCTGGAGTATTTCTTTACCAGGTTTTGCTTCAATTATCCAAAACAAATCCTTAATCACTGTGATTCACTCAAAAGAATTTAAATCTAGCTTGTAGACACCCATTAATTAAATCACACAAAATGAAAATACACTTTGATAAATCAATAATATACTTGATATACTGATTTAAATGATTAAAAGACCTCAAGTTGGAGACAACCAGATAAAGAATACAAATAATTGCATCACAACAACTAAACACCAAAAAAAAAGATTTCACCAATTTAAAATATTATCTCCATTGCTTTGCTTCAGAAAATTCTATACATTATATGCATCCCCAAGTTTTTATTTTCTGCTATTTTCTAACTATTCTAACTTCTAACCCCTATTCAGTCTTGAATTCATGCTTTTATACATTTTAGAGAACCTTTCCCACACCTTTTGGTTTCTGACTACTCACATTCTCATGAGAGGCCAAGATTCACATCATTTCACAACTGAAAATAACCATCAGAATTATCGCAGCCAAAACAACCAGTTTACTGCGCTGCCGCATGCCATCATTTAAGCCACTGCGGTACTAAGATAACACTTCACGTTGCTCCACAGTCTACCTCTCTATCGCAGTCCACTTGTCTGCACGGTTCTGCGGTGGCTTATCCTAACTACCACCCTCACTGTCTATCACGCTACCGTGGGCTCCACTTTGTCCTCATGCGGTATAGCGGTTTATCTGTCATGGTCTTCTCTTCCTACCACTCCACCGCGGTCTTTATTTCTCCCTTCAATGGTATGGCGGTTATCTTCTCATACATCATTGTCCATCACCTACTATGGACTCCTTGTCAACCTTTCACAGTATGGCGGGGTCTAACTTCTCGCTATGTTCCTTCCACCTCTCTACTCGGTCAAACTGTTCACCCTATGCGGTAGAGCGACATCGGCATGGACTATTCTCCCTACATCTCTACCATGGGCCCTTTGATAACCCTCTACGGTATGGTGGTGTCTTTTCACTTCACCGCTCAACCGTAGGCTCTATTCATACTCCTTGCGGTGTAGCGGTAAGGGTTATCACGACTGTTGCTAACCGTGACACCGTGAGCCACCTTGCAAGGGGCCACAGTAAGGAGGTAAATGGTGTTAGCCAAGGAGGGTGGATGATAAGGAAGCGGTATGGCAATAAAATATTTTTTTGGCATTATGGATGACAAAAGATTAATTGTTCATGAAAAAGGTAAAAAAAATTTGGGTACAAATGGATAAAAAACCCCTAGATTTTTTTATGAAAATTCTGGCTCTAACAGTGGCTCCTGTTGGGGATGAGTGGTTTACCAATCACTGCAAGAATCTAGAATACCACTGGGAGAGTAGACTAAGACACCAAAGGATATGAAAAAATGAATGATGTAGAAAATGGAAAATGGAGGAAGTGGAGAGAAGGAGATGGAAGATGGAAGATGGAAAAAAGAGCATGGAAGTGACCCTACACTATTGTACATGGAAAGAAAACAATGTTTTCAATGAGGGAACTCTAGGATTTTCCATGTACTGGAAAGTCCCAGCCTCTTTTAAATTCCTAAACTAGTGTGCATGGAATAAACAATGCTTAAAGAGGTTTATAAATAATTGTCCATGCACTGGCAATCCTTAATCCTCTATTACTCCTTAAGAGAAAAAATGCTTCAGGAACTGCCCATGTACAGGAAACTCTTGCTCCTCTCTAGACATGTTTTGCAAGAAATAAGAATCCTCCCCTCCTTTGCTAATGATCAGGAAAGGACCCAACCACAAAGCTTCAAACTTGCCATGATTTCCCTTCTCCTCACATCAACACTAGATCATTTTCTTCAAATTTTCGCTCCTTATCCCTTTTATCAAAAAGATACTTCATCTGTGACTGCAACTTCACATTCTGCTTCAGGGTCATTCTCTTTATTTCATCAAGTTCTACAAGTTGCTCCATTCTTTCCTCCATTGGTTTAGAAACATTCAAATCCTCTTACAAAATAAAGTTATAAACTAGCAAAAGGTTTTGTAATGGCATCCTGGCTTGTGTCCCATATACCAGTTCAAATGGAGACTTTCCAATTGCCTTTTTCATTGTAATCCTATCTGCCCACACAGCCATTCTCAATTTTGAGTCCCATAACTTTTTATTTGTATCTAACAGCCTCCTTATTATCTTCAAAATACTTTTATTACTTGATTCTACCTGACCGTTTGCTTGTGGATGATAAGGGGCAGCATAGGAAATGGTAATGCCATATGTATTGCAAAAATCTTTGAACTCATCAGATCTAAAACACATCCAATTATCTGTGATCAATCTTACCGATGTGCCAAATCTATTTATAATGTTCTCCATTAGAAAGTTCACCACCACCTTGCTTGTAGCTTGTTTAGTTGGGATAGCCTCCACCCATTTAGTAAAATAATATGTGGCCACTAATATCCATCTATGTCCTCCACTTGATCTTTCATGTATTTCTCCAATGAAGTCAATTCCCCATTGGTGAAAAGGGGCTTCTACCTGCAAAGGTATAAGCGGTAATGCTCCTTGATACTTCAATTTCCTTGAAAACTTCTGACAAGCCTCACATTTCCTCACATGTGCAAAAGAGTCATTAAACACCTTAGGCCAGTAATAGCTAGCCCTAAGAATCTTATGTGCAGTGGTTTTGGCAGAATAATGGCCTCCACACACACCTTCATGCATCTCCCTCAAGACATATTTTGCTTGGGATTCATCTAGACATAACAATAATATTCCATCCCTATTCCTCCAAAATAGGTCCCCTTCTATAAAAACATATTTAGAAGCTTGCAGCTTCAAAGTTCTCTTTTGATTATCATTCAACCCCTTAGGGCATTTCATGTGCTTGAGATAATACATCACATTTGTATACCAAGAAGTATGCTCAATACTTGCAACTGCATTCTCCTCACCTTCTATATTGCAGATTTGATTTGCTTCAATGTTTGTTTTTGTCATTAGCCTGGCCAAACCCTGTCCTCTTACCAACTTGGTAATATAAATTTTCGGATTGAACTCTTGGATTTTATTAATCCATCTGCATCTTTTTCATGTCACCTCTGTCTGTACCAAGATATCTTTCACAACTGCATGTGGGACATAGGCAATTACTTTAGCTCCAACTAGATAAGGTCTGAAAGCTTTTGCTGCCTTGACCGATGCATAGGCCTTTATTTCCATAATGTCATATTTCAATTTTGAACCTTGCAAAGATTTGCTGAAAAAAGATACAGGTTGCTCATGACCTTCATTATTCTTCTGCAACATAACAGTTGTTATGGTGTGAAATGAAGCAAAAGAAAATATCTGAAAAAGTTTAGTAAAATTAGGGGACTTTAGGATGGGAGCTTCTTTGATAGCTCTTTTTATAGATATGAAAGCTTCCATGGCTTCAGTAGTCCAGTCCAACTTCTCTCCTTTTTTCAAAATTTTGGATATGGGTTTAACAATCTCAGCAAAATTGGATACAAATCTTCTAACAAAGTTAATCTGACCAAAAAATGATTGGATTGCTTTGACAGTTTTAGGAATGGGAATTTTATCTATAGTATCTACTCTCTCAGGGTCTATCCTAATCCCATCTTTTGATACAATATGTCCCAAAATTTTACCCTTTGTGACAACAAAATGACATTTTTTAGGATTAAGACTAATACCATATTCCAAAGCCTTGATGAATATCTTCTCCAAGTACCCCACATGATCCTCTGCCCTTTTGGAGTAAGCAGTATGATTGTTCTGGTACACCACCATTATAGCATTAATCAGATCTACAAACGCCACATCCATGGCCCTTTTAAAATTGGCCCATGCATTTGTGAGACTGAATGGAATTCTCACATAAACATATGTTCCCCATGGTGTAGTAAAGATTGTCTTGTATTGCTCAGACTCTTTGACTTTAACCTGGCTATATCCAGAAAACCCATCCATCATTGATAGTAGCTCACACCCTATTACTTTGTGCAATATTGCCTCCATATTTGGGAGAGGATAATTATCTTTAAGGGAAGCAACATTCAGATTTCTGAAATCTACACATAATCTGATATCCCCATTTTTCTTTCTTATCAGAACCAGATTTGAGACCCATGTTGAATGCCTAATGGGTTTAATAATACCTTCATCTCTCATTTTTTTCCAATTCCTCCTGCATCTTAGGTTCCAAAGTTGGGTTAATAGGCCTCTGCCTTTGTCTAAATGGCTTTGAGTGTGGTTCAAGTGGAATCTCATGCTGGAAAAGGTCCTCTCTGTATGCCTTGAGATCCTCATAAGACCAAGCAAATGCATGTTTGTATTTTCTCAATATTGCAATCAACATTCCCTTGATGGTTGGACTTATCTTCTTTCCAATCTAGACCCTTTTTTGTGCTAACTCAGTTCCTAGATTTACTTCTTCAATATCTTCTTTCTTGACCGGTGTCTGCTTCATGATAGAGTGATCATTCCCATCATACACTCTTTCCAATGCCACAAGCCCTTTGGGGAGCTTGTTGGTTTTAAGCTACAAACTTCCTTCCCAAATACAATATGTTTCCCATCCACTTCTTCCACAAAAGCATTGAAGTCAATCTCATGTGCCTCATACTGATCTATACAATGAAGAAACTTCAAAAAGTTAGTATCATCATTAAAAACCTGGCAACTGTATATATTGTCAGGGATACAAGGTCTTGTTTTGAATTCAACCTGAGATATTCCAACCAAAGTGATATCATCTCTTTTCAAGGCTACATTAGCCAAAAATTCTGCCATCAAATTTCCTGATCTATCTATCCAATCAATTGAGAAAGCATCAAATAATTCCACTATGTCCCACATAACATTTCTATATTGTTTCAACCTCTTGTTCTTTGCAACATATTTTGATATGATTTGTGAGACAACCAATTCAGAATCTCCCAGGACAATTAGCAATTTGATCTTGTGCTTGACAACCATATTTAAACCAATCAATAAGGCTTCATATTCTACCACATTGTTTGTACACTCAAAGGTTAACAAAAATGAATATTTGAATGTTACACCTTAGGGTGATATAAGAACTACTCCAGCTCCATTACCTTCTTGGTTGCATGCCCCATCAAAATATATTTTTAGCATACCCTGTTGATCTTTAGAAACATGCTAATCAATGGGGTCAGTATTTTCAAATTCAAGCTAAGACAATTTCACTCTGAAACTCCCTAAATCCACATCATAGAAGCAATTGAGTTGCTCTTGAGTAATATACTCAATAATCTGATTCATCCTTGGTTCTCTATACAAATTGACTTCTTCACCATTGACTGGTATTGTGGCATATGATAAATCAAACTGCACATTGCCTCCAACCACTGCAGTCCATTATCTTCACAAAAGCATTCCAAACTGAGGAGGTGTGTCAATTACAGTTATATCAATGTTATAAGTCACTTGTGGGTAAGTTTCCAATTTCACTTCCACATCTTTCATAACTCCCACAACCGAGACAGGCCTACTATCCATGGCATAGCATTTACCACCCTCAACATCTACCCACATACCAAGTTGTTTCATCACCCCTACCGGCATGATATTCATAGAAGCACCTGAATCTATCATGCAATTTCTTACCAATTTTCCATTTATGAGTAGGCTAGTAAAAAATGGATCAGTTTGTGGTGTATTCATCAATGAATCACTTAGGCAAACCTCTAAAATTTTTACCTTTTCCTTCCTATTAGAAATTTTGGGAATCTCTTTATATTCAAGGTTTGCATTTTGATTTCTCCCACTAGTCATTAATTGAATAGCACTTTCCCTATACTCTTTAATCTTCATCATTTCAAGTAATGGGACAGACATTTTTACCTGAGACAAAGCTTGCATGAAATCAAAAGAAGCACCTTTTGTTTTGTTCATCTTCTTTTGCTTTGTTGATTCTCCTTTGTTCTCCTCTTTCTCCTTTTTGCATGTTTGATCCGGCTTTTGTTTTTCCTTGGGAAATTCTTTGTTTTCTTCTTTAGGGACATACTTTTGTTCTTTTTTATCAAAGTGCTTATGATATGTCCTCTTTGAAGCTTCATGGAGCATTTTATTACTCTTCAAAAATATTCCTCTTGGAACACCTTCATTCTCATTCACTGTTCTATTCCTCAACCAATATTTGCTTTTGGCTTGCTCAACTGCTGCACTGGTCAATATTTTAATTTCTTCCTCAGTCGGTCTCCTCATATTGCACCTATTAGTCTGATATGATTTAGTAGGAAGTCCTTGTTCATTATCACTTTCTTCATGGTCAGAAAAAACTTTTTGTTCTGCCATATGGACATTGTACTTCTGATGATCAACATCATATTCATACCCTCCTTCTTCTGAAGATGAGTATCCTTGCTCAATAGAGTGAAGAGTGTGGGACATTAAATAAATATTATGGTCCTCTTCATTTTTGTCTTCTGGTAAATCTTTTCCTAGTATTGACTGAGCTACAATACAATGCTCTAGGGAATGCGGCAAGTCACAAACTGAGCACCAAGGACTATTATCTACCATATATGCCCCTCTTTTCTTCAAAGGATCAGGTGTCTCTTTATTCCTTGGTCTATCCACCACTGGATTTCCATCCTTCCAATTTTTATTATATGGCATGTCATGTAGCCTTGGCCTTTCATTTTTGTATGTATTTTCCTACCTATTTAGAGGAGCATATTAGGGAACCCTAGGGTTATCCCTCTTTCCAATCATTCCTGCAACTTTCCTATTATTTTCAATAGTTAGTGTTATTTTTTGAGCTTCAGCTAAATTCCTGAGACACCTGTTCCTAAGCTCATATCCTATCTTAGGATCAAAATCTTTTAAATAGATACTCAATGCAGCAGGATCAGCTAATTTGGATCCAGGAGGTATCTTATTATGCAATTTGGAAAACCTTTGGTTGAAGTCATAAGCTGACTCATTTTGATGCTTCTGGATAGTTACCAATTCATGCAAGGAAAACTCTGGTGCACATTGATTCCCATACTGCTCAAGAAACTGTTCATAAAACTCGTGAATTTAGTCAATAGAAGTTGTTGGCAAACTGTTAAACCAATCTTTGGTATCTTCAATCAATGACATCATAAACAATCTCATCTGCACTGGGACAAGGCTTCTCCAACTGTTATCCATGGGATAGGGATATATTTGGAATCCAGCCAAATCAAACTGTCTGATCATGGTTGTGTATGGTGGAGGAGGTGGATTTTGATGATGCTGGTACTGGTACAATGGATTGTTGTAAGGTAATGGCACATATTGATGACCTTGTGGGGGCCTATGTTGTTGACCCTGTGGAGGCATGTATTGTTGGTGAGGGGGTGGTTGAGCATTTTGATATTGTGGTGGAGCATTTGGGGGTCTATGTTGATTCCCTGGTTGATTTTGTTGGGCTCTCGGGGGATTTGAAGGTCCTGCATTATTATTCCCCTACCAATGAGGTGGCACATATTTAGGCAAGTTAGCCATTTGAGCATTAATCTGAGCTTTCTGCAACTTCAATTCTTCAAGCTCTCTTATTGCTTGGAGCCTTTGCTCATACTCTATTCTTGTTCTTTCCACTTCTTGTCTTTCATACTCCAATCATTCATTTATCTCATCTTGAGACATGTGTTCATAGTTCTCTTTAGAGGTTACTTCATAGCCAATTCCATCCTGATTCTCTTCAAGTAATGCCATTTTCTGATCATATTCATGTTGTCTCCTTTCCCTTTCAGCCTCAAATCCAGCCATGAGCTCCTCAACTTTCTTGGGGTCTGGTTGATAGAAGGGGTTCCTCTTTTCCTCAGGAGTGTGAGGTTCTCTAGATGGGTTGTTTTCAGTTGCTAGTGTACCATAGGAATTATGTGTCTCCAGGGGTGCTTTTGATGTTTTGTCTTTATTTGTTGGGCCCATGTCATAGACATCTTCTTGCCCTTATCATTCTTTTGAGTCCATTTACTTTTATCATTATTAGAGTCCTCCTTATACAAAGATCTTATGCCATGCATGCTGTGAGTAATTTTGATAGTCTGAACTCTAGGATGATTCCTTTTTTATATGTATTTCACTTTATCAGTTTCAATGCACTTGTTCATTCAGGGTAGCCACTCACTTTCCAAAAGTGAGAAAATTTTGTAATTCGTTGTTCCCAGTAGAGTCTCCTGCAAGATACTGACTCTATAATGAAGGCTTGGGTTCAGTTTAATGGTCCCCGGTGGAGTTTCCAAACTGTTAGGACTCAAAAACGTAGGTTTGAACCATGAGAGGTTGCCAAGCTCTGACAACATTTTTGGCTAACGTACAAGGCCAAATAGTGAATTTGAACCTTCTGCTCTTCAAGCTCTGCCAAACCTAGGCGGGTAAACCTATATATATGAAACAAATTTGAACTGTGTGTTTCCTCTAAACAATCTATCCACAATGGCAATTGGGAATGGGATAGATGAAATCTTAATGACTACTCCTACTACATAAAATGAAAGTGTATATATGCATTGTTTTTATGAAATTTATTTTCTGGGGTATGACAGATCAGTGCCTTCTATCCACATGGGAAATGGAGTCAAAAAGAAAGAATAATATGTGTTTCCCTATTTTGGCTTAATCCTAGTTGCTAGGCACTTTAAGAAATAAGATTTTATGACTGGCATAAAATTTCACTAAATTTATGACTTGCATAAATTGTGCTGGAATATTTCTTTACCAAGTTTTGCTACAATTATCCAAAACAAATCCTTAATCATTGTGATTCACTTAAAAGAATTTAAGTCTGACTTGCAGACACCCATTAATTAAATCACACAATGAAAATGCACTTTGATAAATTAGGAATATACTTGATATACTGATTTAAGTGATTAAAAGACCTCAAGTTGGAGATAACTAGATAAAGAATACAAATAATTGCATCACAACAACTAAACACCAAAAAAAAAGATTTCACCAGTTTAAAATATTGTCTCCATTGCTTTGCTTCAAAAAAGCCTATACATTATATTCATCCCCAAGTTTGTATTTTTTGCTATTTTCTAATTGTTCTAACTTCTAACCCCTATTCAGTCTTGAATTCATGCTTTTATACGTTTTAGAGAACCTTTCCCACGCCTTTTGGTTTCTGACTGCACACATTCTCATGAGAGGCCAAGAGTTACATCGTTTCACAACTGAAAATAACCATCAAAACTATCGCAGCCGAAACAGCCAGTTTACCACACTACCGCACCCCATCATTTTAGTCATTGTGGTACCGAAATAACACTTCACATTGATCCACTATCTACCGCTCTACCGTGGTCCACTTGTCTGCTCCCCATGGTTCCACGGTGGCTTATCCTGACTACCACCCTCACTATCTACTGTGCTACCACGAGCTCCCCTTTGTCCTCACGCGGTACAACAGTTTATCTGTCACAGTCTTCTCTTCCCACCGCTCCACCGCGGTCTTCATTTCTCCCTTCAGCGGTATGGCAATTATCTTTTCATACATTGTTGTCCATCGCCCTATCATGGACTCCTTGTCAACCTTCCACGGTATGGCGGGGTCTAACTTCTCCTCGCTCTGTTCCTTCCACTGCTCTACCGCGTTCAAACCGTTCACCCTACGCGGTATAGTAACATAGGCATGGACTATTCTCCCTACTGCTCTACCACGGGCTCTTTGATAACCCTCCATGGTATGGTAGTGTCTTTTCACTTCACCGTTCAACCATGGGCTCTATTCATACTCCTTGTGGTGCAATGGTAAGGGTTATCATGATTGTTTCTAATTGTGACACCGCGAGCTACCCTGCAAGGGGTCGCGGTAAGGAGGTAAATGGTGATGGCCAAGAAGGATGGATGATAAGGCAGCGGTATGGCAGTAAAAGATGTTTTTGGCATTATAGATGACAAAAGAGCAATTGTTCATGAAAAAGGTAGAAAAAGTTTGGGTACAAATGGATAAAAAACCCCTAGATTTTTTTATGAAAATTCTGGTTCTAACAAGTTTGATCAGAGAAAGCTTAAGTCCTTGTGCAGTACCTATTGTACTAGCACCTAAGAAGGATGGAGAATGGAGGATGTGTATAGACTCTAGAGCCATAAACAAGATCACAGCAAAGTATAGATTTCCTTTGCCCTGGATGGATGACATTATGGATTGTTTGAGTGGAGCTAAATACTTTACAAAGATAGATTTGAAGAGTGGATATCATCATATCAGAATCAAAGAAGGGGATGAATGGAAGATAACATTCAAGACAAATGAAGGATTGTATGAGTGGTTGGTGATGCCTTTTGGAATAACTAATGCACTGAGTACTTTCATGAGATTGATGAATGAAGTATTGAAGAAATTCTTGGGTAAGTTTGTGATTGTCTATTTGGATGACATCTTAATTTTCAGTAAGACTAGAGAAGATCATTTGTTGCACAAAAGACAAGTCTTGCAGAGGTTGAGGGAAGAGCAGTTGTTGATAAATATTAAGAAGTGTAGTTTCATGAAGCAAGAATTAGTATATCTGGGATTTGTGATATCTGTGGATGGATCCTGAGAAGGTAAGAGCAATTTTTGAATGGCCTACACTGGAAAACATTAGAGAGGTAAGATCATTTCATGGATTGGCTAGTTTCTACTGAAAGTTCATTAAGAATTTCAGTTCTATTTGAAGTCCTATGAAAGAAATAATGAGAGGAGATAGGAAGGATTTTAAGAGGACATCTAGAGTAGACCGAAGTTTTAAGTTGTTGAAATAGAAGGTAACTGAATAGCCTGTGTTGGCTTTACCAGAATTTAACAAGGTATTTTAGGTAGACTGCTATGCAAGTGGAAATGCAATTGGAGCAGTATTAAGTCAAGAAGGAAGACAAGTAGCCTATTTCAGTGATAAATTCAATGATGCAAGGAAGAGGTATTCAGTGTATGATCAGGAGTTCTATGCCATAGTTCAAGCTTTGAAGAAGTGGAGACATTGCTTGTTTTCTAAGGATTTTGTGTTGTATACAGATCATCAGGCTTTACAATATTTGAACAGTCAAGGTAAGTTGAATCAGAAACACATGAGATGGGTAGAATTCTTGCAGAATTATACTTTTGTTTTGAAACATAGGAGTGGAAAGTCAAATAGAGTCGTTGATGCTTTGATTAGGAGAAGGAATTTACTGGCAGAGATGAAAGTGGAGGTATTAGGTTTTGATGAATTGAAGAACTTGTATAAGGAAGAGCCATATTTTGCTACACCTTGGAGAGCATGTAAAGGACCAGTCTTGGAGGATAAGAGTTAGTGGTTGGATTATTTCATTCAAGAGGATATGTTGTTCAGAGGGAATCAGTTGTGTATACCCCTAAGTTCAATGAGGGATAACTTGGTGAAAGAAAAACATAGTGGAGGATTGGCAAGACATTTTGGAATTGATAAGACAATAGCATTGGTAAGTGAGAATTACTTTTGGCCACAAATTCATAAGGATGTTAGAAAATTTGTGCAGAGTTGTAGAGTTTATCAAGTTACAAAAGGGAATAGTCAAAATGTTGGATTGTATAAACCTTTGGCAGTTCCAGAAAGACCTTGGGAGGATATCAGCATGGATTTCATACTTGGTTTGCCTAAGACACAGAGAGGTAATGATTTTGTATTTATGGTGGTGGACATATTTTCTAAGATGGCACATTTCATACCTTGTAAGAAGACAACAGATGTAGTACATGTAGCAGACTTTTTTTTCAAGGAAGTGGTTAGATTGCATGGATTACCTAGGAGTATTGTTTCAGATAGGGATACAAAGTTTGTTGGTTACTTTTGGAGGACACTTTGGAAGAATTTAAAGACAAATTTGAAGTTCAGTTCTACTTTTCACCCACAAACTGATGGACAGAAAAAGGTAGTGAACAAGGAGTTTGGGAAATTTGTTGAGATGTTTGGTTAGAGAGAAGACCGGAAGTTGGGATTTATCCCTTGCACAAGCAGAGTTTGCTTACAATAATTTAGTGAATAGGAGTGCAGGAAAGACACCTTTTGAGATTCTTACTGGAGTTCATCCTAGAGGTATATCAAAATCATGAGACATCAGTAAGGAAGATAAAATGAGTGTAGAAGCAGAGAAATTTGTAGAACATATGAAGAAAGTGCATACTCAAGTAAGACAACAGTTGGAAGATATGAACCGAAAGTATAGGGAGCAAGCATATGAAAAGAGGAGACATAAGGAGTTTGAAGTTGGAGATGAAGTGATGGTATATTTGAGGAAGGAAATATTTCCAGTTGGCACATACAATAAGCTCAAGATGAGGAAGTTTGGACCCTGCAAGATTTTGAAGAAATTTGATTCAAGGAATGCATATGAAGTGGAGTTACTAGACGACATGGGTATACCACCTTTATTCAAGATTGTAGATCTACATCAGTACCATGAAGTAGAATTCAATGAAGACAGTAAAGAAAAACTGGAAGAAAAACTTCCTAAACAACAATCAAATGAGATAGAACGAATTTTGGATGTCGGAGATAGAAGGAAAACTCGTGGAAGATAGTACAAAGAATATCTTGTGAAATGGAAAGGTAGATGAGTGGAGGATTCTTCTTGGATTTCTCAGGCTGAGGTAGACCGTATTGGTTTTCCTTTGGTCCCAGCAAAGTGAGGGACTTACTTTTCAATAACCCGGATGTCTGATGCAAGAGCATCCTTGGTTCTTTGCAATCCTGCATCAACCAAAAATATTTTCATTCAGTTTTGTTCTTGTTCAGTTCTTTTTCAGTTCAAGTTGGAAAATTCGGTATTTCATCATGTTTGCTCGTTAGATCTTGTGGATCTATGTTTTCATTGTGGACATGTTCATTTTCCTTATTCCAAGTTTTCAACTCGATTGGATCTTTTTTCGGCAAGTTATCACTTTCGGATTAAGTGACAATTTTTGGAACTGGCCCTGAAATAATTTCAAACCTAATGGCTAGTTTGATCGATCGTGGATCTTTCTCGTGACTTACAGATCTTTGTGAGATGTTTCTAATTATTATGTGGAGTGTCCTTGACCTTAATTTTAGGTCCACACTTCATCATACACACCTTTTGTGGAGAAATTCAAATTTGAGGCTGACCTATTCATGCACACTTTACATTTCCTTCATCGGAGATCATTATGATCTTTGGTTGATGCGGATGCTTTTAGATATGAGGATATGATATAAAGCTTGTAATGGATCATTAAAATAACAATCAATCAAGATTAAGTAGATTAAGAAGAATATAGAATTCGATCTGTAAGATTTTCGCTTGCATGTATGAGCACTATATTTTGAACATGTTGTATCAGGCCTGTGAGCCGAATCTGTAAGCTCGGATGTGGCCGACTATATGTAATTGAATTTTTTGATAATAAGAATGTTTGTGCCTATATTTGCCTCCATATTTTTTGTTTCTTCTGTTGTGTAACTCTTGTTGCACGGTCTGGATAGTTCTCTTTGAGGACCCTCCTACTGTGATTGCACCAACAAAACAAGACGAACCCAGTTGTGAGGGATATAGTGAAAACAAAGCTGCAAAAATTGTTAGGTGTAGGGTTTATATATTCAATATTATAGAATTAGTGGATTTTCCCATTAGTAATAGTACCTAAGAAATGGGGAAAGTAGTGAGTATTTTTGGATAGCGACAAGGACGAATCATTTCCATCTTCTTTTCATGGATTAGGTGTTAGATTCATTGGTGGATAAGAAATAATTTTATTTCCTAGATGGGTTTAGTGGCTACAATCAGATTAAAATAGCTCCAAAAGATTAGGATAAAACAACCTTTACATGTCCATTAGGTACCTATGCCTACTCAGTCTTTCTATTTGGGCTATGTAATGCCCCTACAACCTTCCAAAGGGTTGTTTTGAGCATATTTTCATATTTTTCCCATGATTCTATGGAAATATATATGGATGATTTCACCACCTATGGTAATTATTATGAAAAATCCTTGACAACCTTGGAGAAGGTCCTTCAAAGGTGCCAAGATCATGATCTCTCTCTTAGTCATGAGAAATATTTCATGATGATGACTGAAGGAGTAGTTTTGGGATACTTTATGTCAAGTAGGGGAATTCATACGGATATTAATAAAATAAAAGTGATCTCCACTCTACCTACCCCTCAAAAGCAAAAATATGTCAGGAGTTGTATTGATCATGCATGATATTGCAAGAGATTCATTAAAGATTTTAGTAAGATAGCAACTCCCCTATTTGTCCTCCTATCTAAGTACATTGAGTTTAAATAGAATGCTACTCGCCAAGAAGCTTTTGAAGCTCTTAAAACATCGCTCATAAAGACACCTATTTTGAGGGAACCTAACTAGACAGTTCCTTTTCACATACATACAAATGCATTTGATTTTTCTATAGGATATTTTTAGGACAAAAGGAAGGTAATTTAAAGTTATTTATTATATAAGAAAAAAATTTACAAGTTGTTGAGCTTAATTATACTATTATAGAGAAGGAGATGTTAGAAATAGTGTATGCAATTAACAAATTCAGACACTATATCACTAGCTATCCTATTTTTTTCATACTGATCATACAAAATAACGATATTTGATGAGCAAACCAGTGGTTGGTGGATGCCTTGTAAGATGGTTATTATTGTTGTAGGAATTTTATATCACTATTATGGATAAACTAGGTAAGGAAAACATAGTATCTAATTTTCTCTCCATACTAAATATTAAAACAATAGATAAAATTGTGGATCTCTTTTCCTAATGAACATTTTTTTTCCTTAACAGTGCACACACCTTGGTATGCATGTATAGCTAACTACTTGGTTGCAGGAAGGACACCCCCACATCTTTCACCAATAGAAAGGCACCATTTATTTGAAACACAAATTTTCATATTCATGGGTGGTTGGCTACTTATCTACATAGGCATTGCTAATATTATGTGTAGATGCATAAGGGAAGATGAAGTTTATGAAATTTTGAAGGCCTATCATGATGCGCCTTGTGGAGGGCACTTTGTAGTTAAGAGATCAACACTCAAGATACTAAACACTAGATACTATTGGCCAATGCTTTATAAATATGTAGTTAAGTATACAATAAGATGTGGTCATTGTCAAAGGATGAGTAGAACTACACAAAGTGATGAGATTCCCCTACAACCACAATTGATTATTGTGTCATTTGATAAATGGGGTCCTCATTTCATTAGATCAGTAGATCCTACTTTAAATAATAAAGAGTATAATAATATGTATTAGCATTACAATATGATAGAGATAGAAAGATTGCAACATTCCTATGAGGATATCTTCACAAGGTATGGAGTGCTTAGAGAGATAGTCATAGATCAAGGACCATAATTTACTTCAGCTTTGATTGCCCATCTGGTCAAAGAATATGAGATCAGACATAATAATTCAACTTCCTACTACCCATAATCAAACGGGTAGGTTGAGGTCACCAATAGGGGGATTGAAGCCATTCTAACAAAGATGGTTAAAATGCATATAAAGGATTGGTCAACAAAGTTACCAAAATATATCTAGGCATATAAGACAACCTAGAAAACCACCATAGGATTTATGCCATATGAATTAACTATGTATGGGAAAAAAGGTTGTCCTTCCCTTTGAGTTTGAACATAAAACACTTAGAACAACTATGCAACTTGGAATGAATCTCTCTGAAGCTTAGATAGATAGACTAAACCATCTCAATGCTCTAGATGAGTTAAGGATGGAAACAGTCCATCATACAAAAATTGTGCAAAAGAAAAGAATCAAATGGCGTGACCAATTCATCAAGACAAAATAATTTCATGAGGGATACTACACATTACTCAATGATTCAAGATACAAGAACCACAAGGGTAAATTGCAAACATGATGGTTAGGTCCTTATGAAATAAAACATGTCTTTCAAAATGGAGTGGTACAGTCAATCGCAATTGATTCAGTCAGATTCTCTTTGATGGTAAATGGACACCCTCTCAAGGTAAAAGTACAAATTTGTGTCACAGTTTAATAAAGGAAACAACCAACACTGATCCAACTTTTAAGCTGAAATCACTAAAAAGTGACATATATGTTTTGAATTTTGAAATGATGTAAACTAATAAATTGTGTATTTTTAGTATATTTTATTCTTTTATTTAAAAAATAAAAAATAAAAAATAATTTTAATATAGTTTTTTATAAATGACCCTGTAATTTAGTTGTTGTTAAAATTTTGAAAAATGAAGTTATGTGAGACGCCAATCTTTATATAGTAAAAAAAAAAAATTCCCTTCAAATCTTTTATCTGTATTTATAACTTGAAACTTTAGTGCATGGATATTTTATTCCAAATTTGATAAATATATATTTTTAAATAAATATTAAAATATACGTGTATTAAAACAAAATTGTTTCTATTCGACACCAACTTTCATATTAATTATTTATCTAAAATAGAAAAAAAATTATACCATCTTGATATAGATTCTTTTATCTAGTGCATCATATTTTTTTCAATTTTTTAAAATAAGTTTTAATATTTTTCTTGACAGGGTAATCAACCTAATATTTTTGTGTTGATAACCTACTTTTAGTAAAATTAAAATATAAAGTATATAAAAAAAAAAAAACCTATTAATATATATATATATATATATATATATGAAAACTGAGCTTACAGATCTACAAAAGGATATTTTTACATTTAAAAAATATTTACATTAGTAGGAGTTGTTGAAACATCAAGTTTTTCAAATAATTTTATTTTTTTGGTAAATTTGTCTCAAAGTGGTGCTACATAAGCATTTAGCCACCAATTTTAGTTGGAAAAGTTGTGGACATATCTAACCTAGCTAGAATGAATCTTACTAGATCATATGTTTCACCAAAAATGATTTTTAGTTAGAAATACTTAAATTCACTTGTGCTCATAAGTTGGTCGAAAGTATGACACGACTTTGTACTTTTACCCCTCAAGCTTTCTAAAAAGAAATTGCATAAACATGAGTTTCTATAGGACTTGCAGCAACAATTTACACCACCCTCAAGATTACTAGAATCACCATTGATTTTCAATCATGAAGACACAATTGAATCATCCATTGTCATATTTGTAGATGAGCCAATGAGCTCACCTACTAATATTCAACAATTATGATTATCACTCATCAATAATAAAAAACCACATACACACACACTTCATCTATAATAAAACATCCCACCAGCAAAATCCATTATCGGATACATGCAAAAAAGTTACAAGAAATTCTTCTCACAAGACCTATAGCAACAACCCTGAGGCATTTACACAAGGGACCTATTCTACTGATGCCCACAAAAACTACCTATGGGTCACTTTCACTCCAAATACAACAACTATCACTTTTTGTTTTCATCGCATTCATCACATCTACACGCGGCATATCACTTCACTATAATTTATTTCCATGAATTCCATAGCCTTCCTTCAATACCGATCTTTTTGTAGAGACGTCATTTTTGACTTGGTTTCTCAATATGACAAGCTACATGCAGTCACATACATTTACTTCCATCATCACAACTTTCTAAACTAGTTGTTACTCAATGACCATCCAAATCACATCACACACACCACCTTTCCCATCATCACATCCATTTCAGATATTCTTCACTTTATCAACTATGATTATCATTCACTCTATTTATTTTCTCTAAAATTGATGTTCATGCAACATTTATTTTATACTATATACATATTCGCGATGATTTAAACATAATCTCCTTTGTACTCCCCACATACCTTGTCATTTGAGGACAAATTAAAACATTCAATTGGGGGAGGATTCTACATTAATTAAAAATATGGAAAATATTTAGGATTCCTTGTACCTTCATAAGCTAAATGATCAACCGATTAAGTTGCAAATTGCATATACAAGCACAAGCAATGTCTTGTAAAGCCACAACAACAAAAATTATAGTCACATGGATCATATCCATTCAAAGAGGTAAGGAATAAGGCATAGTTTATTAGGTTGAAGAGGAATTCATCTAAATAATCTTAAAAAATTGTAATATGGGGGAGATGTTGTCAGAAGGGAACCATCGTGCAATACTTTACTATTTAAAGACCAACAATGCTTTCTTGTTTTTCAACAAGTTGGGTGGATGGATTACTATTCTTAGACTTATAGAATACAATGAAGTGATGATACAAAGATTTTCCAGTACATTAAAAAATGATAAAGCTACAGTAAGAGGTCTGAGCATGGACACATCAAAAGTAGTAGTTGCAAAAGTCTCAAGGTTGCTCGTAGTTGGGGA
This sequence comes from Sequoiadendron giganteum, assembly GCA_007115665.2. Lineage (NCBI taxonomy): Eukaryota > Viridiplantae > Streptophyta > Pinopsida > Cupressales > Cupressaceae > Sequoiadendron > Sequoiadendron giganteum. The sequence continues at coordinate 149,861,632 of CM021110.1, forward strand.
GGAGTTTCTAGTTTGAGAAGATGTCATTATAGCTTAGAATGAATTCATACAACCAAGAGAGGAATTAGATTCCTCTTCCCAAGGTACTAAATGACTCTTCGTGTATCTATAGAAATTTACATAATTAAATACTTGACCTGTGATGGTAGACAATCCCTTTTGTATATAGTACATGTTAAGCTATTAAGTCACCTTCACCATCAAAGGCTTGTGAATGTTTTGAATTTCTTGTATAATTTTTTAAAATGAATGTCAGTTGAGTATAAGAGAAAGATAAGTCATTTTTCCTTGTCTCATTACTATTTAGTCACTATATTGATAGAGAAAAGCCTCAATACCCAATTCTATGATATTTCTTGGGAAGACTTTCTAGCAAGCAATAACATAAATGATAGACCTTTGAGGCCTAGTTTAGATGAATAAAATAAGGCTCGGGAGGTGAATGATCTATCAATAGAAGGGGAAGAGGAAAATATAACCTCTTCTCCACAAGTTGCATCACCTACTTACAATAGTAACATGCAACCAAAGCTCGATATGTAGGAAACCTGGCCTGTAGCCTCTGAGGCATAGCTGACAACACCTCTAGAGTTGGAAACCCCTGATGCTGTAAAAAACCCTTCAATACCTAAGAAGCATAAAATAAAATGTACACCTTCCTCTCTGACATCTAAAATAAGTAGAAAGGGAATATGCAACCTAAAATATGGTCATGCCACCTAAAAGAAAAGGGAATTGTAGGAGAGAAGACCCATTCTCAACAAGAAAAGGTTGTTATGATATAGCAAAAAATGACTCGAGAAAAAAAAAATTACCTGATGGTAAAGAATAATCAAGGAGTCTACAATTTATGTATCTAAACACTAATTCAGATTCTAAATCTAAAGAGGATTTTTTAACAACGAAGACCCTGAATAGATACCTTATACCCTCAGTCGTAAACCCAATACCCTCGACCCTATACCCAATATCCTCAACCCTAAGCCCTATACCCTATACCCTGAAAAGTATCCCTTAATCATAGGCCCTAAAGCCTAAACCCTAGACCCTCAACCCTAAAGCCTAATCCCTATACCCTCAACCCTATACCCTAAACCCTATACCCTCAATCTTATACCCTAAACTCTATACCTTATACCCTCAACCCTAAATAGATACCTTATACCCTCAACCCTATACCTAATATCCTAAACCCTAAAACTTGTACCCTATACACTTAATCCTATACCCTCAACCCTAAACACTTTCCCTCTACCCTATACCCTCAACCCTGAACACTATCTCTCTACCCTATACCCTCAACCCTCAACCCTATACCTTATACCCTCAACTATAAGTTGTATACCATAAACCTTATACCTAACACCATCAACCCTAAAGCCTAAACCTTCTAACCTCGACCCTATACCCTAAACCATATATCCTCAACCTTATACGCTAAACCCTATACCCTAAACACTCAACCCTAAATAGATACCTTATACCCTCAACCGTAAACCTAATACCCTCGACCCTATACTGAATATCCTCAACCCTAAGCCCTATAGCCTATACACTTAACCCTATACCCTCAACCCTGAACATTATGCCTCAACTGTAGGCCCTAAAACCTATACCCTAAACTCCATACCTCATTTTTTTACCATTCTATTTTATTTGTCGTAGGCTTAAATTTTAGCTTCCTCTCTAATAGAGTTCTTTCTACTATATTGTAGCATGACCTGATCAACTTTGTCTTGGTTTAATAATATTTTCATACTCAAAGTACACTTTAAGATCATTAAGCCATTAATTTAAATTTCCAAAATAATTATGCAAATCCAAAGCAAAGCATAACACGAGCATGTTATATTTTTGCTTTAGCATAACACGAGCATGTTATAAAATTCTCACATTTTTGTTTGATTTGGAAATTTCCAAGCCTTTGGCTTGGATTTTCCTTGGGCTTCCAACCCAAAGGCTTGCAGTGACTTTCCAACATCCAAAGATGTGTTTTTGCAAATTGTAAAAAAATGGCATAATCTCAATTGTGCTCCCCATCAAGTTTGCATGTGTTTCAATGTCAAGTCAAAAAAACACCATGGTAATGTTAATCTCTCTCTTATCTATCTAACCATGTGATTTTTTTCATGTTTTGAGTATGTTAAGGTTTTCATCTTTAATTTATTTTGTTATTGTATATGTTTTTTTGTCAAAAACCAATGTTTGGTAATTCTCATTGCTTTTTTTTAACCATTCATCGAAATTTCAAATAAATTACATTTTTAGAAACTAGACTTCATTCTACACATATTCAATTTTTTATTTATTTTTGATCAGTTTTCAAAAAAATTAGGAGGTAGCATGCTCAATTTTTTTTATTTTTTTCAAGATGTGTCCACTTTGAAAATTGGTAAAAAATCATATATTCATTAAAAAATTAGCAGAAAAATCGAGGATAAACTACATGGTGTTAGCTAATTTCTCACTGAAGTGATTTTTAAAGTACTAAAAAAGGTTAACATTTTAGGGGGGGGCACTAGATGTTATGTTATGTTTTTTTGAAAAAAACTAGACCAATTTGTATGGCCCCCATTTTTGAGTCCCTTAATCTCTACAATTTATTTTTAAAAATGCTAGTTTAGAAAGTAGATTTGGAGCACAACTCTTGTTTTCATTGCATCTTAAAATTTTGAGTGTAACTATCTTTAATTTCTCATCCAAGTTCAATCTTTCCAGATTTCATAAAAAAAAAAGTGGAGTTTTAAGACTCCATTTTGGTCCCCCATCTTTGAGCACTTACCCTATTAATAATGTGAAGTCATATTACAAAAAATTGTGGTGTTGTTTCTTCCCAAGGGGAGAAATGTTGTTCAAAAATCATGAGTCGTCTAAATCATCCAGTTTCAAGCATATACCAGCACTACATGCATCATTTTGAGGGGAGTTTGCATGGTTTCTCTTCTCCTATTAGTCTTGGAAGGAAGCATTTCCTCACATGGAGTTCATTACTTCACTTTTTTTGGGGGGTCACATAGACCTTCTCTCTTTTCTCTCCTATTGGGGAAACATTCATTGTACATTGTGATAAATGTAGCCCTTGGGGGTTCATCATGAGTCCTTATATCTTCTTATATCTTCTTCATTTATATATTTTATTGTATTTGCATCATTTCTATTTTGGAGAGGGGTTTTTATTTCCCATTGGGTTAAATTCTCCTTTACTCCACTCTATGAGAAATATTTACATGAGTACCTAACATGGACTAATAGTTGAGACTCATCATCTTGCATGCATTACTCCCTAAGTTGTACTTATGAGGATGTGTTAGTATAAATAGTGTCTTTATCCATCTAGTTAGGATATCACCTTTCTATGATTGACCTATTCACACTCATATTTTAAGTTTACTTAGAAATTTTAGGCTTTTCTCTCACTTCATAGCATTGAGACATGTGTTCTCATCACTTGAGACACCCATTGCATGCATACTTGCTACTTTCTCACACACTTGTCAAGTGAGCTCACAAATGTTGCATATTTGGAGCGTTAGTTAGTTGTTCAGTCCTACCTTCCTATCTCATCCAACTTGCCTATATATGCAAGGTTCCTTATTGTATTTACACGCTCTTCATTTGTATATTGGTAGACATACTATTGTGCTCATATTTTCACTTATGGAAGGTTATCAATTCGAGCTCTTTGATCTTGTCATTTTCCAATGCCCTTAAGGTGGATGGAAAATTTGAGGGGAACTAAACCATATCTAAATTGTAAAGTTAGTATTAAATGTTAATTAGTCACATATGCAAATTTATATCAACCACTTCAATTCCACATGTACTACCATGTGAAAATATAGTTCAATGTAGATTTTGTAAGTGATTTAGGTAGATCTATAAAGCCTAGAGAGGAACTAGGGAATTTGATGTAGGGGGGAAATATCTATAAACTATGTTGAAACCTTAGAGTTGAAGAAGTAGGGGAAAGATATCTACAAACCCTAGAGAGGAGCTAGTGACTTTGATGTAGGGTCCAAAGAGATATACAAAATATGTTGAAACCATAGAGTTGAAGAAGTAGGGGAAATATATCTACAAACCTTAGAGAGGAAATAGTGAATTTGATGTAGATGATTTATTTGAAATCTATGTAGAATTTGAAATTTATATGAATCTAAAATATGTAGGAATCAATTTTTTATTAAAATTAAATCTAAAATAAAAACTATACATTCAAACCCTAGAGTTGAAGAAATAGGGGTTAATACAAATCTAATATTTTTGAAAAATTTTTATACAAATTAAAAAATTATACATACCTTGTCTTTGTGAGATACATCTTTGAATCCTTTCTTTAGATTGTTCTTTATTGTTTTCTATTGAATATTCCTCGTAGTCTTGTTTTTCCTTGTCCTCTTATTTATGTTTCATTCTTTGCAAAATATTTCTCTATAATTTCTTTATCAAATATTTTCTCTTTCTAAAAAGCTAAAAATTGCAACAACAAAAAATATAAATTTGCTTCAAAAAATTCACCTACAAAAACTCAAAATTTATGATATTGCTATCAAGATTCAACTACGTAGTTTTATGAGTCAAACTCATTGACCCATGTTTCATGAGTAGTGGTTCACAAGAACCCATCTCACATGATAATGAATGATCCACTTAGAACTCATTGCATCTAGGTGATTCACAAAGGTGAAGGACTGGACCTTCCCCGGAGGTCACCCATCCTAGTACTACTACAAATCAAGCGCACTTAACCATGGAGTTTTCTCCAAGGTTAAGCCCACTTAGCTTGCAACCCCATTTTCAAAACCTTCAGCAAGTGTTGTGGCTTATAAACCATTCATTATAGAGCCCCTTTAGCTCATCAATTGATAAGTAGGAGGTATTTTCCACAACATGTCAAATTATGATATTGCTATCAAGATTCAACCGTGTAGTTTTACGAGTCAAACTCATTGACCCATGTTTCATGAGTAGTGGTTCACAAGAACCCATTTCTCTTTCTATTTGTTGTTCTTGAAAAATTTGGCTTCAATGGTAAATTCCTCAAGTTAATCAGATCTTGTGTCACTACTTTGAGGTACTTTGTCCTAGTTAACGAGGTTCCTAATGGTTTTTTCTCTCCAAGTCGTGGACTAAGACAGGGAGACCCATTATCACCCTACTTGTTTGTTATTGTTGTTGAAGCTCTTGGCCACAATATACATAAATAGATTGTAAACAAAACCTTAAAAGGTTTTTATGTTGCTTCCTCTTTACCCCCTACCTCACATCAGTAGTTTGTAGATGATACTATTCTTATGGGGGAGGCATCTATTGTTGAAGCAAAACAATGGAAAATTACTATTGATCAATATGCTAAGCTATCTGGCCAATTTATAAACTATCAAAAAAGAAAAATATACTTCTTTAATACCAGTCAGATTGTTAAAGACAAAGTTATAAATATCTTAGGGTGTCTGGAAGCGGTCTTTCTTGCTACTTACTTGGGTCTACCTCTAATCTCTAAAAATCCCAACAGTAACTACTGGAATTGTATTGTGGAGAGGATACATAAGAAATTGGATGGATGGAAAGGAAAACTGCTGAGTTTTGTTGGGAAGATTCAACTTCTAAAAGCTTCCCTACAAAATATTCATGTTTATTACCTTTCTTTGTTCAATATCCTTTCTTATGTTGCAGAGAAAATTGAAATGATTCAAAGGAGATTCCTATGGTCAAGTGTGGAAGAAAGGAAAGGAATGACACTCATTAAGTGGGAAGTTGTTTGTAAACCAAAGAGAGAAGGAGGCTTGGGAATTAGAAGAATAAAAATGTTCAATAAGGCTCTAGTAGAAAAAATGGGTTGGTTTCTTTTGGAAGGTGCAAAATACTGGGTACAGATCCTAAGGGCTAAGTATTTAAATAATAAGGTGGCTTGTTGTTTTCTTAGGAAAAAGGAGCTACCTTATGGCTCTGTCTTTTGGAACAATCTACTAAAAATCAGGGGAACCCTGACTAAGGGAGCAAAAGTTAGGATTGGTAATGGGCTTAGAACTGACTTTTGGGAAGATGCTTGGTCCACATGTGCTCCCTTATCTAGATATGGCCTCCAAAAAATCAAAATAATTCTAAAAAGAAGCATTGGTAAGCTAGTCTCTAACTATTTAGATTGGAATGGTTTGAGACCAAAATGGATTGACTCCAAAAATTTCTTGAATAATGTTGTTCTAAGGGTTGGTAGACAACCAAATTGGGATGTTTCTTTGGACTTGTTGTATAGTTTAATTGGGAATCCTGACCTCTTTTCAAGAAACAGAGTGGATGAATGGATTTGGACAAAAAATGCTATCGGGCGGTTCTCTGTTAAGTCAGCCTATGAGGCTATGGATCTGCAACCTCTTACAATGGGAGTCTTTAATTGGATTAAGGTGTGGAAAAAGAACATAATCCCTAAAATTAACTGTTTCTGGTGGGCTATGATACATGGAAAAATTATAACTATTGATAACCTCAAGAAAAGAGGCTGGTACTTAGTTAATAAATGTTACCTCTGCAAAAGAGAAGAAGAAACTATTATGCATTTATTCTTTCAGTTCTCTTATGCTGAAGAAGTATGGGCTTTCTTACTTGAGATACTTAAGGTTGAATGGGTTTTCCCTGCCTCAGTTAAAATGTTTGTTGAAGGGTGGTGCTTGAGCCCTTACTCTCATAATATTGTTCTTGATTTATGGGGATGGGTCCCCCCATTTCTTACTTGGGGTCTGTGGAAAGAAAGAAACAATAGGGTCTTTAGGGATGTTGCTAAGAGTAGTAAGGAGCTATGCATGATTATAAGGAGACAAATTCAAGAAAATATTGAAAGTTGTAAGTACCCCTAATCTAAGCAAGGGCCTACCTATCAAGAGTTAAGAATAAAGCAGCAATGGGAGATTTCCCATGACCTCAACAATGTGAATTGGGCTAAACAAATCTTAAGAAAAAGTATTGTTTGCATTCCCCCGGATCCAAGATGGGTGAAAAGTAATTTTGATGGATTCTCAAAAGGAAATCCGAGGCTGGCAGGAGTGGGAGGAGTGGTTAGGGATGAAAGAGGAATCTATCTTGTAGGATACAACAAATCACTGGGAACAACAACGAATAAATTTGTTGAAGCCTATGCTATTTGGGTTGGAATTGGTTATCTCAGAGACAATGGGTATAAGAAGGTTATTGTTGAGGGTGAATCTAAGATTATTATTGACTATCTTAACAATATAGTTGAAGCACCCTGGGAAACTAAAGACCTTTTGGATGACTATAAACTCATCTTACAGTCTTTCCATTATTACAAAATCCACCATACTTTTAGGGAGGGTAATATGGCCACAGATGCAATGGCTAACTTTGGCCTAAGACAGGAAGTTTTAAAATATTGGGATTTCTCTAATCTATCTAATCAATTAAAAGAAATATTTGCTAAGGATAGATTGGGAGTGATGGATGGATTGGGAGCTCAGATTAATTATGGATAGAGGAGTAATAATGAAAATGATTGGTGGATTTAGGAGTCCTGTTGTCATGAGGAATCCTTGGTGGCATCTTAGCAAGTTGACAAGATGGATTGGGTGGCACGAGGGAAAAGGTATGCCAAATCCTAAAGACATGAGAAGAACTAAACAGAAAGGACAATGTATTTGGATTGTCTCATACTTCAAAAAGGAAGACATAAATGAGGAAATAATGAAAGCAATAGGCACCGCAAAAAATATAGATTATGATCTTGGAAATGACATATTGACATATTCTAAGGCGGATTAAAAGACAAGCAATAAATTAAGTATAATCATGACTAAGAAGGGTGACGGAGCTGACAGACTTAATTATGATGGGGCTCGAAAAGGTGATAACCGAATTTGCTTCATTTTCAAACAACCTACCAAATGTTTTGAATCGTTATCCTCTCAAATGAAAAATCACAAGGTTTCCATTCAAACTGAGTTCTTTGAGTTGTCAGTTGCCATTATCGAGAACAACGATGGGCAGAGAAACCAGTTTCTTCTCCTTCCAAAAAATTATCATTGCAAATAAAACGCCATGGGAGGTCCAAGGAAGAGAATGAAGTCGTGTAAGTATGACTCTCTGCAAAAAAAACTTGGAGCTATGGGGGCTTTTTGAAAGAGCTGGGTGTACCCCATACTTTGTTGCCATGGATGGGTATAATGAATAGCAGAGTTATAGGTTTTCCAATTCCTAGAAGGACAATGAGGTGCAAATGGGTGATCTCAATTTCAAAGTGGACATGAAGCTTATAGCTAAGGCGATGGGATTGGTCTATGAAGGAAAAAAGGTGGCAAAGGTAAGTAAGGGTAAAAACCAAGATTATATTGAGAATTTTTTTGAAGATAAAGAGAAGGCTAAGAGATTCCAGAATGGTTATTCTAGGGTTTTACTTCCTCCCTCATACCACAATGTGTGTTATTTTGTGATGAAATATTCCACGTTGGAAGGTCGCTTCCAGTCGATTCATGGCTACCACTTCCCAATTCTTAACCATATCCAACACCTTGAGAAGATTAACCTGCCTTTCTTTCTATTCTCTTCTCTGAGTCAAAGCTTAACCAATGGTGCAAATTTGACTTTACACCAGGGCCTAATTCATGCTATCTGTAAATATGTGTTGGCCACGTCCCCCGCAGAGTAATCTTTCCCTCAAGTTGATTGAAAACCCTACCCCTAAGAGCTCTATGAAAATTGAACTCATTGAGAGTCACCCTCATACCCCATCTAAAAAACCTACTAAGACTTCTCCTAACCCTAAGGACCCTTCATGGTCGGATCTTCTTAAAGCCACTCCCAAAAAATGGAGTGTTGTTTCTATTGACCCTGATGTGAATAAAAAAAGGAAAATGTGTATCTGAGAATTGGGTGTTGACCCAAACACTATCACTATCCCATATGACAATGAAAACCCAGATTGTTCTACTCTAGTGGGCTGAAGGTCTACTAGGCTTGCTTTGGTGGTGTCTAAAGGGTTGGGTAGCAAAAAAATGTTGAAAAGTTTAGGAGAAAAATGTGTCTTTGGATCCCAAGATAGTAAGGGGAAGAAGGCAGTAAAGGAATATTTTGATTCCTCTTCGGAGGAAATATCAGATAGTCTTGGTGGTGAGTCTACTGACGAGGAGGATTCCAACAATGAGGAAATGGAAGGGTATTTGAAGCAAGAAGAGAGTCAGGAGGCTGATGAAGATAATGTTAGGGTTGTGGATAACGAAAAATGAAACTAAGGACCTAGAGGTGATGGAAATCAAAAACCCTAGTGAAGAGAATTTTGTGGATTTTGACACTGATAGAATTAGAAGGGTGGAGGAGAGGTTGGAATTGATGGAAAAAATGATACAAGCAGATGATAAGGAAAGAAAATTCCAAGCCCTTGAAAAGGCTATGAAGAGTTTGTGCACTGTGGTGGATGCTGTTATGAAAAAGGAAGTTATGGCTACGGTTTTGGGTCAAGGAAAAATCAAGAAGCAGCAAAGGAAAAAGGTGAAGGAGGATGAAGAGGATTTATCAGGAAAGATGGAGCCTAAGGAGAAGACCGAAGACCTACTAAAATCTTGGAGTTTGATCGAGGATGCTTAGTCCTTGGTCGTTGTTTTTTCCTTTTTGTCTCTTCCTGTTATGGTTTTATGTGCTACTCCTGGTGGTTTTAAGATTGTTAGTGGTCGGTGGTGCCTGGACTATCATATGTTAAGATATATTTATGTTAATAGTTTTAGTTTTTATATGGACACTACTTTTAGGTTATTCAGTGATAACCTATTCTACTGGTGGAATTTCAAGAATAATTGGTCATATTTTTTTTCTATGTCCAATAGGGCTATAATGTTTGATCAGGAGGGTATTGGTTAAGTTTTTGATTGTTGGGTAGGGGAAGTGTCTCTCGGGGTTGCTTCCTCTTGTTGTTGTTTTGAATGGTTGATGTTCTTTTCTATGTTGTACTAATATGTAAGGGTCAGGGCCCTTTCCCTGCTTACTCAATTAAAAACATTAGTTTGTAAATCCTCTTGATAAATTACATATTAATTTAAAAGTGTTTGACTTGAGAATGAAATTTGGAATAACTAGACTAGTTTAATTACATTTTAATTATGATTATAGATCATTTCTAAGAAAAGTGTAGTATTTTCCTTCTATTCACCTTTCACCAAAATGGGATAATTGTGTATTTGTTTAACTAGTTTTTCTCACATGTTATTCAAGTAATAGTTTAGTTCTAATTATTAGATCATCATTTACATAGATGAACTAACTGATATTAATGAATTCTTTTCTAATCATGTTTTAAAAGTATTTATATGTATTTAATTGTTAGAATTGTTGTCATTGATGACAGTGGATTAGTCTCAGAAAAGTATGGTGAAGTATGATGGAGAGAAAAGCATGTTTTATAAAGTTGCAGAGTTGCTCAAAATGTTGCAATGTTGTCATGCAATATTGACATGTTATTGCAGAGGTTTTTTCTGGAAGTTTGCGAAGAATTCAGGTAGTAGATTTGATGTGGGTTTTTTGTGCTCATTCCAATGGTGTGATCCACATGGTCAAAAGATGAGTAGTGAGCTCAAAATTGATTTATATCTACTCTTGGCCATTATTAGGGTTTAGTAGAGAAACCCTAAGTGCTTCAGTCATGGCACCCTAACAGAGTTTCTATTTTGTTGTTGATTAGCTACCGACATTAGAGGGTAGCTTAATTTATCACTTAAGCCTTCAAAGTCATGAAGAAACCTGCCCCTCGACCTAGGTATTACTGACTCGGCAAGTAATGAAGACTATAATATTTCTTATCTAGCAGTTAGATATTTGATCAAGTAAATCAACAGTTGTGATCTGTGATTGACGATCGAGTGGCTCCCACCCACCCACACTGCTCAGTAGATGATATCATTGGTTGTTCACAGAAGTGCAAAAATGTGACACATGTCCTAGTGGGACCAGGCTTAAAGCCCTCTACTTAGGAAGATCGGTAGTCAACGCTTTATCTGAAAGAGATCAACGGTTGTCACGATTTTGTAGTTTCAGTTGGCTCTGACAAGGTTGGAAATGTGATGTGTGAAAAGTTGCCAAGTGGTAGAAGCTTATTGCATCACCAAGGTTCTTTGCATCATGAATGTCAATTGTTAAGAGTTAAGTAAAATGTGTTAGGCTTATTGCATGCGATGGAGATCTAACAGTGGACGACGAAGGTTGATATCAGATGGTGTTCGCTTTTTTTTAGAAGGAAAGGTGGTTTTGAGTTTGAGATCAATGATGAAGCAAAATTCTGATGTGTGTCCAAGGTGACAAATGGCAATTAGCCATTGTATCACAAGATCTCTTTACATTGCACAAGTCATTCTTCACGCGTAAAATAAAATGTGCGAAGCATAATCATGCAATGATGACCGATGGTGCACATTTAACAAAGGAGAACAGATGGTTGATGTTGCATCTTATAGCTCCTTCACATCACATTTATCCTTCTTCAAGTGTGAAATGAATATGTGATAGACTAAAGTATGCGATGGAGATCGATCAATTTAGATTTAAAGGAAAATTAATTTGACCATCATGTTTTAAAGTTAATTACATATCAAAAGAGATCTTCAGATCTTGGCGATAAAGGCATAATCAATGGTTGATATTCAAAGTGAGCAAACAGATACTTTCAAAAGAGAAAATTTGATGGGCAGTTACAAAGATGAAGTGGATTCGAATGTATTTTTAGATAATCATTAATTGACAGTTTCAAGGGACTGTGAAGTAGTTAGGGTTTGTCATGGTTAGAATGGTGGCATGAGTGGTTGCTAAAAATAGAATTATGACATTTTCATGTGGATAGTGGAGACTCAAATGCAGATTATTTGAATTCATAGGGGTTATAGAATTGAATGTGTTTCAGGTGTGGTAGAGGATATGGTGATAGACAAAAAGCTATCAATGTAATGATAATGGTAATGGTGAATTGAGAGAAGTGTAGAGTAGAGGAAGAGAGTCTAGATTAATGAATTGAAAAAGGTGTATTCGTAGGTTGAAGAACTAGTATCAACATATATGAGCTTGTAATTTTTGTAGAGGCTGGTGCCTCATAAAGATTGAGTTTGTGCTCACTTAGGTGTGTAGTGTACCAGGAGGTTGGTGCCTCAAAACATTGTCTTAGTTGTGCAGTGTACCTAGAGGTTGGTGCCTATGTGTCAATATACCTGTAAGTGGGTGCTTACAAAATATATGTAATATCTTTGATTGTGAGGTTGGATTTGAGCAGTAGACTAAAGCAATTTTTCTCACCATGGTTTTTCCATTCTAAGGTTTTCCACGTATTTTTGATGTCTTCTTTATGTGTGATTTTTTGTGTGATCTCTAATCTTGTCTAAATGTTGGTTTGATTTTCTAAAAGATTGAATACATTGTTTCACCCCCCCTCTCAATGTATTGGTGTTCTTTCAATAATTGGTATCAAAGCGCAAGGTTACCTGAAGAAATTTTAATCAACTTAAGGTAGATCTGGTTTCAAGAACACTATGGCCAGACAAGAAGGATCATATTCAAACAAAGCATCATTATTTGATGGAACAATTATGCTTTTTGGAAAATCAAAATGGACTTATTTAACTTCTCTTAGATTTGAAGTATGGCAGTGTGTTGTAGATGATTACAATGTACCAACAACTCCTCCCACTGATGCAACTGAGAAGAAATCCTATGAGTACAATGCCAAAGCTAAAAATGCTATTTTATGTGGTCTAACCAATACTGAATTAGTGAAAGTCATACATTGTAAATCTGTGAAAGAAGTATGGGAGAAATTGAACAGTATCTATGAGGGTGATGTTAAAGTGAAACAAGCAAAGTTGCAAACTCATAGAGGAAATTTTGAGACTCTTAAGATGAAAGAAGAAGAAAATATTGTAGCATACTTGCTCAAGGTAGATGACGTAGTGAATGCAATCAGAGGTCTCGGTGAGGATATACTGAAGAAAAGGTTGTTGTAAAGAAGATTCTAAGTCCTCTCCCACAAAGATTTGATTCTAAGGTCTCAGCGATAGAAGAAGCTAAAGATTTGGATAAATTTTATGTGGATGAATTGTTTGGGTCATTAACTGTATATGAAATGATAAATGAGAATACATGCTCAATAAAGAGTGAAGAAATATTCCAGACTTCCAAAAATAAGATGATTGAAGATGGTTCAAAATTGAATGTCGGTACAAATAAGGAAGAAGTAATTTTTTTCAGAAGATTGAAGAAGGGCACCAAAAATACAAAGGTAAGCTTTCTTTCAAATGTTTTAACTATGGAAAAATAGGTCATTATGCCTCAAATGTCCTTTAAATGAAAATTAAAAAAGGGAGATAGTCCCAAGAGTCAATAAATTTCCAAATATAAAAGGAGAAACTATGGTAAAAATAAGAAGAGTCTTTATATTGATAAAGAAGTCAGTTCTTCAAATGATTGTTCTTCTGAACGTGAAGTAGCTAGGTGCAACTACATTTATGGCTGAAGAAATTAAGGAATGTGAAGATTCTAAAGAGGAAGAAGGTGAGGTAGATTTGGAAGGTAAACTAGTTTCTGCTTTAGAAAACTTGAGAGATGAAAGAAAATAAAATGAGAAGTACAAGTTAAAGATTGAGGAATATGAGAAAATTTTTGTTGATCTAAAATTGTAGTTAGTAGAATAAAAAAGAATAGAAGAGGTAACTAGTTTGGATTTGAAGAACAAACTAGAAGAATGTCAAAAATTAGAGGCTAAATTTATCTCTTTAACAAAGGATTTAGAGAAGGTAAATCTGCAATTAAATAGAAGTATCAAACTTGGAAAGAGTTATGAAGTGCTTGATGAAATGATTGGTAGTCAAAAATCCATTTTCAACAAGTTTGTTGGTTTAGGATATTAGGAAGACAAGAATTCCAAAAATGGTGTCTCTAAAAAGAATGCAGCCACTTCTAAGAAGTTTAAGGGGTCCACAAAGGATAAGAAGACTGAAGATCACAATAAAATGGATGATGGATTCATCAAGGTGCATAGTCCAAAGAGGAGATTCAAAGGCCAACATGCAAGAAAAATCAGGTTCAATTATGCTTTTCATGGTTATTATTTTTCATGTAATCAGTATGGGCATAAATATAGATTGCAGGATTAGATCTTTGAGAAATGATAGAAATAATTTTCTAAGAAAGAATCATTTTTCTTCTCTAAGTGCTCTAAATGATGTATGTTATAATTGTAATAACTACGGGCACATTGCTAAGTTTTATAGAAGTAAGTTTATACAGCCTCCTAAACAGGAGAGAAGGATATTTACTTCTCCTAAGAAAAATATATTTTCTCATGATCATGCAAGACAAAAGAAAGAATTTGCACCCCCTACACAAAAGAAAGAATTTGCACAAAGTTCTAAAGAAAAGCAAAAAAATCCAAAAAGATATTGGAGAGAGAAGAAGTATAAGATGAAGAATGAAGAATCTATGATTGTACAAAAAAAAATTCATGCCAAAGGGCAAGGCAATCCTTGGGTGATTGACAACAGTTGCTCTAGTCATATGACTAGAGATAAGAGAAAATTCACCAGTTTGGAGAAATGGAATAGTGTACAATTAAGTTTGGTGATAATACTACTGCTAAGATAATTGGAAAAGGTACACTAGATGTATTGATGGTAAGACTAACGCTCAAGATGTTTTGTATGTGGAAGGATTAAAACATAACTTGCTTAATGTTAGTCAAATGTGTGACAAAGGATACAATTTGTTATTTCATGCTAGTGGATGTGAGATAAGGAATGCTAGCTCTGGTAGACTTGTTGTTGAAGCAAGCAAAACAAGTAGTAATCTGTACCATTTGAATGAGGTGAAAGGTGGAAGATGCCTATTAGGAAAAACTGATGAAAGTTGGTTGTGGCACAAAAGGATGGGCCACATTAACTTTGACCATCTTATTAAATCCAACAAGAAGAATGCAATCAGACATATGGCTAGTATTGGAAAACTAGCAAGTACTTTTTATAAATAATGTCTTGAAGGAAAGAAAACAAGGTTCGGATTCAAGGCAAAAGAATATTCAACCTCTAAGCCCCTGGAGTTGATACATAGAGATCTGTGTGGACCAACAAGAACGAAAAGCATTAATGAAGAAAGGTATTTTATGTTATTAATAGATGATTATTCAAGAATGACATGGGTAACTTTTCTTAAAGATAAATCTTAAGCTTTAGAAAGATTCAAATTTTTTAGAGCTATTTAAGATATTTTTTACTTAGAAATTATATATTTTTTCACATTTATTTCATTAATTTCTTGTATTTGGTATTTTTCATTAAGTTGTTTCTTCTTTTCGATATGGTTATATTGATTTATCTTCCTTGTATTCTTTTTCTTTTATTTATTTTTACTTTTATGCTTAAAATTTTATTTATTTATTTATTAGCTAATTTTTATCTTATTCTTTGTAATGTTTTAGTTTTTAGTTTTTACTTGTTGGATTTATTTTTTGATTAGTTCTTTTATTGTACATTATTATTTTTATGGTCATTTTAAATCATGACTAGCAATTATATAATGTATTAAAATATAATATTCATTTCTTTTAATTTTCGTTGCATTTGATTTAATAAAGGTTTCTGAATTAGAATTTCAAGTTTTTGTTTTTTGGTCCCTTTAGTCCTCTATATTAGGCTTCTTTGTTTATTTGCTTCTTTGGTTTTTTAGTTTTTTTCCTTTGTTCTCTTTTTTGAACCTTATTATTTGTTTTTTGTTATTTTTTTTATTTTTTATTTTTGTCTCCCCCAACCTCTCACCTATTTATCTAACCAAGTTTGCTACAATCCTTCTGTCTCTTTTTCTCTTTCTGCATTATCCTAATGATGGATCATGGAGTTTGATCTGAAACGTCGATGCTAAAAATAACACACAGTTTTAAGTCAAAAATCTAGCATTTGCAAGGTCTATTTAATTATTATAATTCATTTAAATTACTTTTCAAAAAAATAAAGATAATGATATTATGGTTGTATATTACTATATATTAAAATTCTATTTAGAAAAAAAAATATAAAATTAAAAAATAAAATAAAATTTTAAATTTTAAATTTTAAAAACAAACTTACTAGAAAATTGTGGCTCAAAACCCCCTTGTCCATGCAATGGGGGGGAGGGGTAGCGCCCATCCAAGTTGCACATGGGAAGAGGGGACGACCCCTCATGGGAGTAGTGACCCCTCTATTAGGGTGCGGTTGTGATGGGGAAGTCGCTCCCATTTTTTGTTCTCTGTGTGTGTGTGCGCGCGCGCGCATACGCACGCACACACACACACATGTTAACAAAAAAATAATCCTAATAATTGTTACAAACTCATGTAAATTATTTTTGAAGGATGTTTTATGGGAGTTTTTATAACTAGATTAATTTAATTGTATTTTAATTATAATTTTAGATCGCTTTTAAGAAAGGTGTAGTGTCTCCCTTCTTATTTAATTAAGGTGTAGTGTCTTCCTTCTTATCAAATAAAGGTGTAGTGTCTTCTTTTTTATTCAAATAATAGTTTAGTTCTAATTATTTGATCAATGTTTAAACACATAAACTAGTTGATAGTAATGAGTTATTTTTTAAGCATGTTTAAAAAGATGTATTCATATAATAGTTATAATAAGATGGGGAAAATTAATTATTGAGTTTGTGAGTAAAGTGGAATCTTTATTATGACTACTTTCATTTGTCCTTCTCATACACAATGTGATATGCATATTATTATGTACATGTGTCAAAATAATACAACAAAATATAATAAAATTTACTATGTCAAAATTTATATTCATAAACATGACAACTTTCTGACTTCAACATTAAAACACCTTTTAATTTTATTAATTATTCTGCTCATTTTTACTCTACTCTTTAAATAATCCACAGTCAACCTTTAAAATGCCATCATAATTTAAAGTGATCTTTCTTATAAATCCTTCTAAAAATTATATCAACCAGCCTCTATAGATCCAAAAGAATAAACATGTAGTGAAGCACATTGCGTACATTTCAGCATATTCAATGGTGTTTGAATTATTTTGCCAATTGACCAACTAAAGGTATCTTTCATATTTCATATATAGAACTGTATTCTTATCAGAAGCCTTGTTAATAACATTTCTTGATCGTTGGCAATGCTTTTCGTTGCCTGTACTTATCCCCCAAGGAATCATCTTCCTCTTTCTTTTTTTCTTCTTAACTAATAAATATCAAAACTTTTCTTTTCCGCATGGATAATGTCTCCTTTTACAGTTGATTAGAATCTTCACAAACATCCAATTGCTGTTCAAAATCTTTTTGATTTCCCTGCGTGAAATCGAAGCAAACAGGAGAGCAAGCAAGGTATATCAACACAAAGTACTTGTTTGTTTTAATATCTCAGGAGTGGAAGTTAATGCCAAGACAGTCCAGCAAGGTGGTAGCCTGCTCACTGCCTCCTCGTGACCATTTATTACAGCAGATGTTCCTTTGAGTCTTTTTTTTACCTTTACTGTAAATAATGTGACTCGTAGCTAACATCTTCCTTTATCAAGCGAGACACAACCTATTCATTGAGAACCACCAGATGAATAGAGAAAGAAACAAGATTGTGTTGACGTGCAAAAAAACAAATTGGAATGTAACATCAGAAAGAAACTGCAACTTTCTGATACAGGATTACTAGGGTAAGGGTACAGAGAGGAGTGGAGAATTAAATTCTAGATGTTGTTTCTTAATGGAGGGTGGGCCTCTTATTAGGAAAACTTTGCTTGAAAATTCGCCTGCCCTCTTTGCCAGTCGCGGCCAAGGTAGACAGAGATTCACCCTCAAGGTGTGGGTGTTTTGTGGATATCATTGTCCACTTCCAGCTACAAGCAAGCATATTCTTTCCTTCCGTTCTTCTCAGGTATTATCCAGTCTCACAATTTAGATGGTGTGAACTAGCCCTCATTTGGGGTTTATATTTGAGATTGGATTTCCTAAGTATTCAGGGTGTAAAGTAGACCTAGTATATAATGGTTGTAGGTGGATTTCGAATTCATTGAGGTTGTACTCCTGATGTGAACTAGCCTTCATTTAGTGCTTATTGAGGTTGCATTCCTGGTGGGAACTAGCCATCACTTAGTGCTTATATATAAAATTGGATTTATTAAGATTTGTTTTTCTAGGTGGTGCGAATTAGCCTTCATTTGACCTAGTTTTGATATGTGGAATTGCATTTTCTTGGGTTGAATATATTGAGGTAGTAGTGTTGCTGTGCTTGGGAGTTTCTGGGGAGGAAGAAGGCAAGTATGTTGCTCGGGCGAGTTCTTGGAGAGCTTTCACAGGCAGCAAAAATTAATTGTTTAAATGTGGATTCAGAAACAGATGAGACCGTGTCATCTGATTCAGAGGTAACTGGATACAATTCCTGTGCCATGTCATCGCCGGAGCTTGATCTCCATCTGGAATCAGAAAGAGATTTTTTCAACAGATTGCTTACAAGGAGGAAGGAATTGACAGGTCAACCTAATTCAGATACCGACCTAGTGGGTTGCCCAAGTTCAGTTTCGGTTCCCTTTAAATGGGAAGAAAAACCAGGAAAGCCTAAGCATCAAGACCCTGAAATGAGCACTGTGGCTCTTAGATTGCCTCCGGTTCAAAAATCCAACTGTGTTAGCAGAGATGCCCACTTGGTAGCCAACTATCCCAGGACTCTCTCTGAGAGACTCAGAAGCATCCTGCAGCCCAAAATTCACACAATGAAGTTCTATGAAACTTCAGAAACCAAAGGTGAAGTAGATCCTGATAAAATTGCTTTAGATGTCCTGCACTATCCAGAAGAATTCGCATGGAGGTCACTCAGGTGGGTAAACCCATCCCCACTTTCCTATTTTTTATTTTATAGCTCATTGGAGACATTCGTCTTGTCTATCCTGAGCTAGCTATACTTATCAGGTGGCACTGGGCTATTTTGGTCATTTGTTGAAATTGGGAACTAACATAAGTTCTTTCTTTCTTCAGGAATTCATCACCAATAAGCATTTTTGAGGGCCCTGATAGCAGTCCTTCTTCATGCTCTAGTCTTAGTCTTCTCTCTTACTGCAGCAGCATTAACAGGCCTTTAACATCATCTTCAGGAAGGCATATGCCACACTCTGTTTCTGCCCTTCTCGCAAATCGTTTAATCCCTGTTGCTGAGATGCTCAATGCAGTCCCTGTGGATAATTCAGATTCTCAGTGTTTGAAACTTGTACCTTTGAAAGGAGGTAAGAAAGTAATAAGTTAATACTAATGTCCAGAAATTACAGTTAGCTTAGAATAGACAAGAGGAGGGCATAAGATTATGGAATGTCTGAATTTTTTAATTAATGTCCACTGGAAGTCCGTGCAATCGATGGCCATAAAACTACACATACAATTTAAGCCAAAATGACTGATGAACTACTCCAGAAGCATCTTAAAATATATTCCCAAGTTCTAGAGTATCTTTAATGTAACTACCTAGTTGGCAGTCAGGTTTAGAAAATTGTGCATATTATTCATTTCATTGTGCTTAATGGAGTTTTCAGTCTTCCTAGAGTAAAGCTTCATGAGTTTTGATGCTATAGCATAAACAGAGATGATTAATGTTTTATGTTCCTCTGTATGCCTGTTCTAGTTGCAGGTGATGTACGCTTACCTGAACTTTGCAGAGTAAAATCTGTGAAGGGTGACTTCCGTTCCCATGCAAAAAAGTTAAATTCACACAGGTCTGTTTCCTGGGGAGGGGCAGAGCTTATCAGTAGAGGGCAGCCAAAAAGTGTGCCTAGTCCTGATATGAAACTGAAACATTGTCATACAAATGTGGATGTTGATAATTGTTCTGTTTCTGCGGCTCCGGTGGTTTCAAAATGTGTTTCCAATGGGGTTGCATCTGATCCTAATTCCTTTAACAATTCCTCTATTGAGTCTGCTAAATTGGCATCTTCTAGAGGCCACTGTCATAGCTCACAAGGCATTCCCAAAAGAAGCAAGCACTTCGACAAAATGAATAAGGACTTCAACGATTCACATGAGGAAGACAGTAGACAAAGCCAGTTAATTGACAGCTATGAAAAGAAGTTCAAGGATGTTAAGCTGCAAAAGAAGAGATGGAATTTTTCCATGGTAGGTGTCTGCTATGCACTCTGTATTCTTTTTGTTTTGATTCATGATCTCTCTTCTTGCTAATTGCTACTGCTAATGCCCTTTTCGGAGTACTATAGTAATTTTTTTATTTTTTCTTCCTATACAAAAAGAGAGACCTAAGACAAAACTGTATATTGTAACAGCGCCAGAAAATGAGCAGGGTTAGCTGTTGTTCTACCAATGCAAGCACTACTGTCAATTGTTGCACGTCAAGAAGAGCAACTCATACAATCAATTGCAAAGGTCGCAGAAAGAATAAGGTATCCCTTCCAAAACACCAAAGACTTAAGGTAGATTTCTCTTTCCTTCCTATATAGCAGAAGATAATTGTAAGAAACTATATTAATTAATCTCAGACCTACAAATGAAGGAACCGTCCTATTATTAGAAATTATATGAATTGTACTTCTACAGTCCCACTGACCTATTTTAGTCATTTGTGGGCACTCATGATTTACTTATTTCATTTCATCTGGCCTTTTGTAGATGGAGTTGAGAAAAATGCAGGAGAAAGACGAAATACAGAAATAAGCTCAAACACATTTAGGCCATTCCGTGTGATCCCAGTAGTTGAAGAAGTGCACAATTATGTATATCGGAGCCATGGGAGTAGCAGAATTATGTTTAGTTCCATTGAACAGGGAGTTGCAACCACGCAAGCTTCCAATTATTGATTCTGAAGTAATAAGTTTTTGCGTTGAGTTTTTTGCATTTTGTGCAAAACTATTAGCAGCTGGTGAATACTAGATCACAAAAACTAAAAGGGGAACTCTGTCCATCAGAGAACTGATTTGCAACCTCAATTTTTGAAGCAATACTCAGATTCAGAGTAAGAGCGAATGGATTCAAAGCAGATTTAGAACAATGTCAATAAGACCTGCTTTTTGTCATAAAGTATTCTGTGTAGGCAATTTAACAACTGCCAAACTGCTCAGTGGTCTTCTCTTCTTCCTCTCCAAAGGACCAATGTAAACTGCGAATTGAAAAGGCTATTCCTCAAAAAGAAGCCAACACAATATCAAATTTCAATTACTTTTCTCCACTTGTATTATTTCGACTTGAGTTGGATGTTGGATGACACTAGAAATGACTAGACATCAAATTCAGATATTTTAAAAAAAATTGAAAATCTAATATCTCTAATTTTAGAAATACTTTTTTATTAAAAGATCGAAGGTCTAAACATTTTATACTAATCTGAAAGCTGAAATAAATACATTCTTATACAATCAGAGCTTCTGTGTCAGGGAAGAATGTTTATCCAACTGAACTGAAAGTTTAACTTGAAGTTCAAAACAAAACTTATTGCAGCCATGACCCATCGAGAGCAAAATGAAGAAACATCTATAAAACTATCTCGCCGCCCTGACAAGCAATCTGAAGCAACTGCTCAAAAAGCATGATGCTCAAACATCCATCCAAACTCCCAATGGCCCAGTAGTATTTTCAAAGTCTTGTTATCAAATAAAATTACCAATTATGACAAAACATTATACGCATATGGAATATTATCCACATATACTAAAAATGTTATCCACATATTCAAACTCTAGAAATGTTATCCACATATACTACACTTTTTCACTGAGATGTATTTTGCTTCAGCCAGGTCAACCCATAAACAGCAAGATTTCACGCTTGGACAATTTTTCAAAGTTTC
>CM021110.1:149883527-150013853 GCA_007115665.2 Sequoiadendron giganteum
TTTACACCTCATCTACATTTAAAACAAATACTTATTCTATTTTTATTAACCAAACTAATTACAAATATAAATAATGAATAAACATCAAACAAAAACACAAAAAAACAAGATGAATAAAATCCCAACTAAACATCCTAAAAATGAACATAAATTCAACATAAAAAACAACTCCACAATTAAGGATTTTCAAATCAAGAAAATATAAAAGTTGACAAAATCGCTATGCAAACAAAACAAAAAAACAACAAAGGTTATAATTAATAAGTTGAGAATTAAAGTGAAAAAAATATCTGTCCAAATGACCATGGTTTTTTAAAAAGGAGTTTCATAATAACATAAGTAATAAAATTATTTAGGAAGTTTAATTAAATTATTAAAAATAAGTCTAAAGAATTTGTTTAAAATGATTAGTGTATATAAAATTTAATCTAAATTATAGAAGTAAGAGAAAGTAAAATTTATTATGAGATATTTTATCTGAAAAAAATAATACAGATTGCAATAAATTCAACTCTTGATCATATAATAGAAAGTAACCTTTTTACAAGTATAATTTTTTTTCTTGATAAAAATAAAGGTATAGTTTTTGAAAGGGTTCTAACACTTTTTTACAATATGAGAAGATAAAAACATTAAAGCCCAATCAACAACAAGGAGCAAGTAGCAAAAAGACTGTAAAAAAACAACGGACAATCAACTCCACAACCCAAGACGTTGAACACAACAAAGGGCATACAGCTCAAGGACCAAAAAGATTAGCCTTATCAAGGCAGCTTGAAGCCAAAATGTTCCAAGGAGCATTGAACTAGCCCCTTTCAATAGAACCTTAAAGCAATCCTTCCTAATAGTCTCCCTAAATTAATGATTTCAGGAACAAATCATCCTTCTCTCCCAATCGCATCATTCAAAAATCCTTAGATGATCTTCGTGAACCTAAGTTAGAAACCACACTGATGTCCCCTAAATCCCTTATTTCCTCAACTTCCCTCTCCCTACTATTCACAATGGTTTTACACATCCACAATGATTTTATACATTACATGGATCATACAAAAATATTGTATGGATATTTTTCGTGGGTAAAAATAACAAATCCTAAAATAGCACTCAAAAGAAAATTCTCCAAAGACATTAGATGATACCATCCCACTTGTCTACGAAACAAGTATACAACACTTATTTGACATCTATAGAAGTATAATATATAAGAAAAATAGTCTTTCATTCTATATCATATAGGGTAATTAAATTAATGGTATCGACAAACACATAATTACTTCAAATAGTTGAGCTAGCTAAATATTAGAATAATTAAATGGTAATTTAATGTAATTAAATGTGAAAGGTATTTAGAAACTACTATGAAGAAATTAATCTTTAAGTCTATGTTAACTATTTAATATTTTGTGTTGATCGGAAATTTTTGTGGGTTGATCAATGATCATGTCTCACTAGATCAATTCCATGCAACACAAACTTATTCTCTAACCTGGAGGTTTTATCTAACAAAATATGTATATGTGCTATTTGGTTTAAGACACCCTCCCCTCACTATTATTGTTTAAGGATTGACACTATTCTAAAATACTATGATGAAATTGTCAAATTGTGAGTGTTCACATTTTCGTTAGTCAACCCCCTATTTTACTAGTTTTATGATGTCTTGATGAATGCTAGCAAACAACAATTAGGGATGTAAGTGTCTTAGAAGAACGTGATGCTAATTAAGTAGCTTTTAATGTTCCAAAATAAGTGTTCCTTGAATGATATTTCTTCTAATATATAAGATTTCTTTATTGATTCTTATTTATAAATTGAAGTACATTAGATGTCTTTAAAATATCAAGACATAGTATCAAATTGAAAATGAGTATATAAATGTAAATATAAAAATAGATATAATAATAACAAATGCATTAAAAGAAATATAGATATAAATAAAACAATATTAAATATATGTGAATAAAGAAATGGAAGAATGTTCTTAATTTTAGATAAGAATAGACTATTTATCAAGCTATAAGCATCTTAAAATATCTTAGGATTTGAAGTTTTTAATTATTTTTAAATTGGTTTTTTTTTTTTTGACAATCCATTAACATTGGGAATAGAGTCTAAGTTAAGTCAATGAGTTTACATTTTACCAAAATCCCTTAAAACATTGATCACGACTTCAACCTTTATTTATTCTACCTTTAAAAAATTTAAAGGTTAATATTTTAACATTACATAAACATAAAACCAAATATGAATAATTGAGCTAAATTAAACAATAAAGTAACTACAAAATCTGTCCTATTCTAGGGTACGTCCTAAGATGAGCCAAATAGTAATTTGAATTTGAAAATGACTTCCCTTCCACGTGGAAAAGATTTGGACAACTCAAGATAGATGAGAGAGAAAGCAAAGTAGGTTATGGTGGAGGCATAAAAAGCGATTGGATTATCCCACCGTCACACACGAGTTGAATAAAAACTTACGTACAATGGAAGAAAACCTAACTAAAGTCGAATGTAAAGTAGGATGGTGGTTAACCCAAAGTTACAATAAAAGTACTTCAATCTTGTGGTGGAAAATAGTGGAAATGCTTAAATTAATAAACAATTATTTATAAATAGATACTTTGGAAGAAATAATTGGGATTAATAAAATGTATTAAATTATTATTTATATATAAATATAGTTGGATTTGTGTTATAGATAAATTGTGATAGATTTAAGAAGAGATTTGTCTAAATGTAGAAAAAATAAAATTTTAGATAAATATTTTGGAATTGGAATTAACAACATTTATATTTGTTGTTGTGGGTTATTTAAGTAATTATAGAAGTGATATGTAATTACATGAATGATCTTATGATTGTGGATTTGAACCTTCGTGCAAATATGATCCTTTAGCTTGCCTTAATCATCTGTGTTTCTTCTTATATAAAATTGGTTGGTTTGATTAGGAGTTTGTAAATGGCAGGAATATTATCTCTCTTGTGTCAAATCTTTTAAGGGTATTGTGTCCATAAAATTTTACAAAGATCAAGGATAAGAATTCATCATGCAATATGCCTAGGATGCTATGTAGATATCAAAGCTCTAAAAATAATGCAATGAACAATGAAACTTATTTTTAGATGCAATGTACACTTCTTGGAGTTTGATAGATTTTCTAAATGAATTAGGATTTGTGCTTAAATAAAATGCCCTAGTATGCAATTCAAATATTTTGTGCTTCAAGTTGGCTCATGATGGCTAAGTGGAGAGAAGACTCTACACCTAAGATTTAAATTTAAAATTTAAAAACTTTGGGATTGTTTTCCCATATTACATATTTAACTAGGTTAGTTTGCACAACTAAAAATTTGACCTTAGGTGGAGAATGGATAAGACTAAGGATTGATTTTAGGCCCTTAGAATGAGTACAAATGGGATTAGCCTAGTACCATATTATTTATCAACCTCCACACAAAATGCATTTTTTGCACACTATTTATTATATTAGGGACAAATGAGTCCAAGTGAGTCCAAAATGAAAAAGGAAATTGTAAGGTATACAATTTTCACCATTACAATTTGTCTCCACTTTGACTTGCCTATGCACAAATATGAATATGCATATCAAAGTAAAACTAGGTAGCTAGCATAAAAGTGTTAGGATTAGGTGTTGTACACCTTACAAATCTAGGAGAATATACATTGTATTTTTATAATAAATCGAATGTATTGTAAATTTGAGACTACATAGAAAAGGGAACCCCACTTGAGAGGAATCTCAATTTTTTGGGGGGATTACACACTATATATTGTCAAGCAATATATAGACTAAATATGTAAGAAAATCCATGATATTATAATATTGCAAGATAATAAATGGCATGTGGTAGCATGTAAGAGAGAGTTACAATGTGGTCTTGGAAGGATGTGGAAGAGACCTTTGATTACTAATGATAACATGCATAAAAGAATCTTGCAAGGATTCGATGGAACATATTGGACCACCAAATTTTGGTGGGTGGAGTATTTGACCTTGCGAATTACATTATATTCACAAAAGGTGGACTCACATGAGGGGTGCATTAACAATGAGGTGGGCACCAAATTGGTCTCTTAGTTCTAGGTCATGGTTTTTGGTTTGGTCTTGGTTTATATATTAGATGCGTGTAGTGGATTTTATACAATTGTATAATATAGGGGTTATGCTATAAAATTATCTCCACATGCAAGATGGTCTTTATTAGAGGATTGATACTCTAATAGTGTATTACAATTTAGGTGTTGAGAATAATACATTGAGTGTTCCTTTAACATTAGGTTTTCTCTTGAAAGGGTTTCCCCCTTAAGGTATATCTTTTGTGTGTGTGAAATATGGGAAAGTTAGTAAATCAATACTAAAGCACACAAACATCAATGAGACGTATTATATTAAAGATTTGAATCAAAGAACTACTCTAATTGCAGCAAAACAAATCTTCAAAAACATTCCATTGTTCTCTATTCTTAATGATTCTTTTAACCTTTTGGCCCTCAGATTTATATGTGCACAAAGGCTATTACAATGACACTTAAGAAACGAGATTGGCATTCAACATGCAAGCCGACTATATGCCTACATGAAACTATATGCAAACAATGATGATGAAGTCTATGATGAGTGAAGGATGATGTTTTTGCCCCTCTTTGAAGTAATGTGTTTACACGTTGCTTCAAAGAAAAATTTGATATTGATGCTCAGAAAAGTTTTTGATGCCCCAGATGTTGATTTTCAGGTACTGACGGATATATGCCTCCTTGGGAGATGAATCGGATAAAGTTTTGAATTTTTCAGATTTTTGATTTTTTTGGAAATTTGTCGTGGATTTGTTGTCCGATTCATCGACTGATAAGGATGATTTGATGAAACCCGCTATTGAAGGATTGATATGAAGATGAAGAACTTTGATTTTGCCCCAATTGATTATGTTTTTCGATTGATCAAGCATGTGATAGTGAATTTGTGATGATTGATTGATGATAACTAATAAGAATGATAGTAGGATTGATAAAGTGACCTCATGATGAATGAACCTCACTGATAGGATAGATTGATAAAAAAAAATCATGATTGATGAGAAAACAAATAGTAAGATAGATAAATTTTCTTTCATGATTGAAAAAAAATAGTAAGAATGATAAATTTGCTTTCATGATTGATGAAAAGCAAATAGTAAGAGTCATAAATTTTCTTTCATGATTGATGAAAAACAAATAGTAAGATAACTGATAAATTTGTCCTCATGATTGAAAACAAATAGTATGATTGATTTGATTGATTTGATTGATAATTAACCTCATGATAGGCGAGGATCAATGATTAGATGATGATGATGATGATGATGATAGTATTGTCATTGTGGGGAATGATATATCCCTAGATCAACACAAGGATGATTGATTGATTGGCTGATTTGCATTTTTTGTTTTGTTTTTGATATGTATCTCTTTATATCTTCAGATATCCTTGTACATTTTACATCATGATTTTGAGGTTATATGATATGCAACGATGATTATTATCTATGTGTCTATATGATGTTTATATGTGATGATGATCATGATGATTATGATGATTATGCAATGATGAGAGGATAATGTGATGTATGCAATGATTGATGATTCTTTATGCTTTATGGATGCTATTTTATGCTATGTGAGATGGATGTGATTATGCAAATGACATGTGATGTTTAGATCCAATTAGTCTTTTATCAGTCTTGGATTTGAGTAATAATAAATTCATTTTCACTACCGGTTTTAGATGTTCATAACAAGGGCATTATATCCTTGTTAATCAATCATGTTTTTCAGTAGCTTTTTCTTCTCGAAAATCTTACTTTGCTGGATGTCTTTCAATCTTCTTAATGGACCAATTTCTTAATCCATTAATAATGAATTAGACGATTATGATTATGCAAGTGAGATGGAATGCATTTCGTTTTATGTTTTTTTGATGCAAATATTATGATGTGATGCATGAATGGATGAATGATGTAATAATGTTTTCTAATGTTCGCAAATGATGATGCAAGTCGTGTGTAACTATATACAAATGATGTGTTTTTGGAAATATCAAGTGTACTCAATCCCTTAATGTAAGAGATAACATCATTGTTGCAGCTTTGAAAATTCCATAAATACAGATGCAAACTAACATGGATGCAATCTAACTTAACCATGCAGATCTTGTATGTGAGTGTTGTCATTGTAATAGCTGATTTGTTATGTTTTTATCATCACTGGGCCTTTTAAAATGTTGAAAGTTAATACAAGCATCATAGGGTAGATCTGCCCTGATAATGACCTGAGTACAACTTTCATGATGTTTGATAAAGCAAGTTAATACAAGCATCGAGGTATACTTGAACCGAGATGACCTAAATATTGCTTGCGTAAACAGCCAAAAGTTAATCTTTTTCCTATGCAAATCTCGAAATGTCATCAATGGTACATTTATAAACCATGTCTCGCGATAAATTTGCACAATAATAATGATTAACTTGTAGGCAACAATCAAAGAAAAATCATATTCCTTCCTTGAGACTCTAGTTCAGTACATCATTGATCCACTGCAGAGATATGATGTAATCAAATTTCAAAACAACGATTCAACCTATACTTTAAGTGTTTCCAATCATTTGATTCAGATGAAGATTATCCAATTTGTTTCAGTTTATGTCTCATGGTTGTTTTGACCAAGCTTGATTGGCTATTAGATTGTTGATTTGATATTCTGATATTTGACACATGTTTGTCTACTCAAAGACTCAAAGAGTTGATTGCCCCAGCAAGTTTGCACTTTAACTCTAGATTAAATACAACCTACTGCCTGGAATGTAAACAATGATCATCAAGCCATGATGGAATCCTTGTCGTTTCAATGACATGTTGTATGCATGATGTCGATATGATGGCAAGGGATGGATTTGATGCTGATAAAAATGGCTAAGAATGAACAATGCGGGACATAACCGAATAGATGGAAGAGCTGACCAAATCACAAATAGCGCCTGTTTTCCAGGTTTTCACCATTTGTTTTTATTGCACTTTTTCAGATTTTGTGAATTTTTTTGTTGTCACCAAGATGTCTGTTTGCCAGGTTTTCATCAAGGCAACGATTTTTTATTTTTATTTTTTTGTATTTTTCAAGACTTTTTATGTTGTTTTTGTATTTTTCAGGACTTTTTATGATGTTTTTGTATTTTTTTTAGACATAGAACTTCTTCAGATGAATTATATTGATTGGATCTTCAAACAGGTCCCCTTCTAGTGTAGATAACTTATACACTCCATAACCATATGCAGCGATGATGACAAATGGACCCAACCAATTTGGTTCAAACTTTCCTTTCTTCTCATGATCTTGTTGGTTGCAGGGATTTTCTTTCTGGATCAAGGCACCCACTTGAAATTTTCATGGTCTAACTCTGTGATTGTAGATGTGAGACATAATTTGTTGATAACCCTTCAAGTGATTAGTTGCACTTTGTCATCTTTCATCAAGTAGCTCCAGTTCTTGCAGTCTAGAAACTCTATAGTCTTCATCAATTATAAGGCCTTTCAGTGAGACTCGAAGTGAGGGTATCTCAACTTCCAGTGGAAAGATTGCTTCTGCTCCATAGACCAAGGTGTATGGGGTGGCCCCTTTTGGCGTGCAAATATTGGTTCGATAGGCCCACAAAGCTGGATTTAATTGGACATGCCAATCACGACCGACATCATTCACCGTCTTCTTCAGGATCTGCAAGATTTCTTTATTTGAAGCTTATGCTTGGCCATTTCCCTATGGATAATAAGGTGTAGAGAACCTGTGTTGGATATGAAATCTTTCACAATTTTTTTCAACATCCTGATTCTTAAAAGGTCTTCCATTATCTGTGATAATGGAGCTGGGAATGTCATACCAACATATGATATAGTTCAAAATAAAAGATGAAATTTGTTTGCCAGTTACTGTTGTCAAGGGAACAACTTCAATCCGCTTGGTAAAATATTAAGTGATTGTGATTATAAACTTGTGTCCATTTGATGAAGAGGGATGGATTTTTCCAACCAGATCTAGTCCCTACTGAGAGAAAGGCCATGTGGTAGCGAATGGTTACAGCTCTTGATCAGGAGCGTGAATAAGGTTTCCATGTATCTGACACTTTGGACATTTCTTTACAAAGGTGAAAGACTCTTTTTCCATAGTTGGCCAATAATAACCCATTCTAACAAGTTTCTTAGCTAAGGTCAATCCACTTGAATGAGTCCCACGAATAACACCATGAACCTCTTGTAAGGCCTTTTTGGATTCATCGCGTTCAAGAAATCTAAGGAGGGTACCATCAAGACCACATCGATAAAGGGTATCAGCAATTAAGGTGTAGCAAGAAGATTGGCGTATAAAATTTATCTTTTGATTTCGGGACAAATCCGAGGGTAAGATGGTATCCTTCAGGTAGGTATAGATTTTTTCGTATAAAGGGGAATCAGAACCTGTCAGATGACAGATGATTTGGGTCTCAGGATTGTCATAGGTAGGGGAAAATAGTTGTTCCACTAGGAATTCATATCGAGCTTGGTTTTCTGACAATTGCAGTAGTGATGCAATTGTAGCCATGGCATCTGCAGCTTTGTTGTCGATCTATGGAATTTGTGTAAACTTGATCTCAGCAAAGTACTTCTTGAAGTCATCAACCATATTTTTATAAGGCATTAACTTGTCATCCTTAGTCTGATAATCATCATTTATTTGATTGATGACAAGTTGTGAATCACCATAAACTTGTAGCTCTGTGATCCTCTAGTCCAACGCTATTCTCATTCCAATAAGCAATGCTTCATACTCGGCTATGTTATTGGTGCAGAGAAACATCAATCGATAAGACTTTGGAATGGTATATCCCTAAGGTGTGACAAAAATAATTCCTGCCCCCGAGCCATGTTGTGTATAGGACCCATCAAAATAAAGTGTCCATGATTGTTTGGTCGTTGTTGTAAAAACATCAGCATCAGGAAATTCGATGTGCATTGGATGGTTTGTTTGTAAAGGTGCTTCAGCTAGCTAATCTGCTATGACATGTCCTTTGATTGCCTTGTGATCCACATAGTGAATGTCAAACTCACTTAGGATCATTACCCATTTAGTTAGTCTGCCTGTTAAGGTTTCTTTGCTCAACAAATACTTTAAGGGATCAATTTTAGCCACCAATTTGACTGTATGAGCTAACATATAGTGCCACAACTTTTGGGAAGCAAACACTACTGCTAAACAAGCCTTTCAATGAAGGTGTAATTGATTTCATGGCTTGTTAATGTCCTGCTGATGTAATATGTGGCTCGTTCTTTTCTTATGTTGTCTTCTTGTGCCAATAATGCCCCCAGGGATACTTTTGTGGCCGAAATATACAGTATGAGTGATTCTCCTTGTACTGGTGGGCTCATTAGATACTGCTTGATCTGATTTAATGTTGCTTTGCACTTGTCTTCCCATTTGAATGGAATATTTTTATGCAAGAGATGTGTGAAAGGAAAACTCTTGTCTATTAGTTGTGCGATGAACCTCCTGATAGATTGTAGTCGCCCTTGTAATGACCGATGTTGACTAATATTTCTTGGTGGTGGAATCTCCATTATGGCTTTGACCTTTGTTGGATCCACCTCTATTCCTTTTTCTGAAACAATATAGCCTAAGAGCTTTCCAGATTTAACCCCAAAGACACACTTCTTGGGATTGAGTCTGACCCTAAACTTTTCCATTCTGAAAAAGATCTTAGATAAGATATCTGAATGCCCATCCCTTGTGTTTGATTTAGCTAAGAGATCATCTACATAATCCTCCATGAATGTGTACATCATGTCATGAAAAATTGTAGTCATTTCCCATTGATATGTCGCTCCTGCATTTTTGAGTCTGAATGGCATTACGTTCCAACAATATGTACCCCAGGGACATGTGAAATTCATCTTATCTTGATCTTCATATGCGATCTTGATCTGGTTATCCCGAAAAATCCATCCATTAGTGAATACATGGCATGTCCTGTTGTCAGGTCCACAATCGTGTCAATGTTAGGCAAAGGAAAATCATCTTTTGGACATGTTTTATTTAGATCCTGAAAATATGTATAGATTATGATTCATCCATCTGGTTTTGACTTTGATACAATTTTGGAGATCCATTTTGCATAGTTGATAAACCGAATGAATCCTACATCCAACAATTTCTTTAATTCTTCTTTGACTAGTAGGGCAACATGGGGATGCATCTTTCTGAGCTTTTGTTTCACAGGTTTTACTCCTGGCATTATGGATAAATGATGTGTGATAAGATTTGGATCTAATCCAGGCATATCTGCATATGACCATGCAAAGTTGATTTGATTATCCTTCAGGAATTCTATGAATTTTGGAATTTCTTCTTCTGTCAATGGTGCAACAAGTTGGAGGATCTTCAGTTGTTCGGTAGTGCCTAGATTGATTGATTCTATTGGTTCTATCAAAATAGAAGATCTATCCTAATAGTGCTCAGGGAGAGCGTCAAGTTTCTCATCTTTTAGTGCCTTTGAAAGGTTTTCACTATCAGATACGCTCTCTGTTTTTCCTTTTTCATGATCTAATACTGCCTTTTTTAGGTTTTCACCATTAGATCTATCTTTTATATTGTTAATTTTGTAGCTAAGAAACTTGGCACTCTCCTGACTGAGATGAGATTCATTGGTGGAACATGTTTCCAGGCTGGAAGAACAGAGAAAATTTACAATGGTTTCATCATTTGGGAAGATTGGGATATCAATTAGTTCAGTTTGTTCCCAGTCAATAAGTTCAGGATGGACCAAGGGCAAGGGATCATTTGGTCGGGTGAGGCCATTGGCAGTTAAGGTCATGACACGGTTATCATTCTTGCTATGGAGAAGATCTATGATGGTATCCTCTTGTTGATTATCCATCTCGCTTTGAACCGAATCATCATCACTTGAGTCATGGTCTCTTTGAAGTACATAGTCAAGTGGAGGCCTTGAAGTTTCTCCTTGTGTGAGCATGGGTGTATATTTTTGTATAACATCTACTTGTTTGTCTCTCCAGAATTCATCATTATAAATGGTATCCCATTCAATACCCATTTGAATCAGTGTCAGAGTTGTCTTGCAATCTAAGAATTGTTTCAGCTAATTCTTTACGGGATTTCTTTAAAGCTTCTTCTTCTTGGATTTTCTTCAAGGCTTCTTCTTTTGCATCATTACCATACCCAAGTCCACTTTTATCTTTTGGATGCATTATTACAAGTTGAATGAGTTCTATATTTCCTTCTTTTCTCTTACCTATGGGACCAATTCCATCATAACCCATCATTTGCATCATTGTACAGCCTTTGCCATAATGCTTAGTGGACAGTTTGATATGCTGAACATATTCATCCTCATCTTTATATAACCAATTGAGAATAGCTCTATCTTCAACTTCATTTTCTTGAGTGCTTGCCTAGATGAATCTTCCATCAAACTTGGTGATGGGAATTAAAGCTTGTGTCCCTGACGTGGAAGCCGCTGCAGCTTGATGTGTGGAGGTTGTAGGCTGACCATGTGACCTTGGAGAAATAGGTAAGCTAGGGAGACATAATGAATATTCTCCCACCCCATTATCTTTTAATTTCAGCTTTGTGTTGAAGCTCTTTATTAATTCCCTTGTTTGATCATTATGTTTAGAAGCAGTAACAATGAGAGCTTCTCTATTATGTGGGACAAAAGTGTCCTGGGTTGCTTTGAGATTAGAGAAAATCTAATTGTTGTTATGATCCATTGGTATGGTTATTTCTTGTCTGTCATATGGAAATTTTAGGCATTGATGGTATGTAGATGAAACCGCTTTCATATCATGGATCCATGGGCAACCCAAAAGTATGTTATAAGATAAGTCTCGATCCAAAACCTGACAACAAATATTCTTTACAATAGGTCCCACTCTGATAGGTAATATGATGAGGCCTTTAGAAGCTCGTTCCTCATCATCATACGCTTTGATTTTTATTTTTCTCTTTGGATCAATAGACTCTTTAGAATACCCTAAGGCAAGAACCAATTTTAAAGTACAAATATTTAGACCAGCTCCCCCATCTATTAAGACACGTTTGATTCGGGCTTTATGAACCATAACTTCTAGATAAAGTGATGAGTTATGGGGATGAGTCATGGAGGCATCATCTTTTTCAGAAAAGGATAGGCATGTGGGTGAGGACAAGTGTCCCACCATGGCTTGAAATTTATCAATATCCAAATCAGGAGATACGGTTGTGTCAATGAGAGCCTTCTCCAAAATGTTCTTGTGTGTCAGTGATATTTTAAGAAAGTCCAAGATAGAAATTTGAGCCGATGTTTTCTATAATTGATCGACCAAATTGTACTGCCTTGGAGGGGGGACAGTTGATTTGAATGAATTTCCTTTTACGATAATTTTAGCTCGGCCTCCTGTTGTTGCATTAACTTCCTGATACTCTTGTTTTCCTATGATCTCGATGACGTTGACTTGCTAGTCATTTGTGTAGATCTTATTGATTCTGGTGTTATAGACATGATTTAGATTTTTTCCTTTGTCACCTGAAGATTCCCCTTTTTGATAATTGGGAAGAGGGTCCTTAAATGTGATTTGGGCGGGTTTGAATTTTTATTGTTGCCAAGATTATTACTGAAATTACCACGATTATTATCCATGTTTCCTTGGTTGGCATTTTTTCCCTGATTGGAATTATTATTGCCTTAGTTAGTTGAATTTACAGGATTTGTGTTATTGGGTTGAATACCTAATAGATTGAGAATGGTTGGCTCTGCTTTTACATTGTTGGCATCTACCACCCCATCATTTACAACATTCTTATTTCTAGTCCAAAATTTTGTTTTATCATTGTTGTTGTTGTTGTTTTGATTATATGAATTTGGACCATCTTTGTCAAGCTTTAGTACTCCCCTCTTGACCAAGGCTCCTTCAATAGTAATTGTGTTTTCAATTAATTTTTCAAATGATGGATGAGAATGAAGGTTGAGCCTATAACTCATTTCTTGATTTAGACTGTCAATAAAGATTTCCATCCTTTCCTTTTCAAGACCGGATGAGAATATCTTGCAAATAACCTTCTCCATCTTTGTAGGAATGTGATGAAGGGTTCCCCAGTCTTTTTCTTTGCTTTGCATAAATCAAGCATGGTCATTTGATGTTGTATATTGTAGGAGTATTGAGATATGAATTTATTGATTAAATCCTCAAACGTTTTGATGGGGGGAGTGATTTTAGAAAGCCACTCCATGGATTGCCCACCTAAACTTCGCGGGAACAATCGCATCGGATACGTATCTTCATGAGAAAATTCAAGGTTCATATTTCAAAAATCCCTCACGTGATCAATAGGATCCGTTTTCCCATTATATCTGTCAAATTTTGGAATTTCACAATGCTTTCGAAAAGGAATCATGTTGAGGTTCCTATCAAAGGGATATGGGCATATATCTTCCAAAACATATTTCTTGGTTGTGCCCCCTTGTATTTCTTTAATTTTCCCTTGTAGTGCTCTTATTTGTTGGGTAAGAGCACTAAAATCATTTAAGGGGGTTTCAATTCATTCAGGATCTTCTTTGATTTTCTCCATATCAAAATCAGAGGGTAATTTAGCTCCTTGGTTTGCTAACAAAAGAAAATATCTTTCTTTATTCCGCTCTAAGATCTTGTCCAAAAAAGAATGAAATTGTGGATCCTGTTCAGCTTCTTGAAGAAATTCCTTGGTTATTTCAATATCATTTGAATTATCCCTAGTACAAATCTTATGAAAGGGATTTTCTTCCCTATCACCCATGTTGCAAAGTGGATTTTCCCTTTCGTCTTCTTCTTGGTGTTTTCGGGATCTTGTGACAACAGGCATATGCTTGTACCAAATTTTTTACTAACCTTGATCACAAATGGGAGAGTGCAAATTTGGTGAATTCCTTAATCCGAATAGAATGATGAATTCTATTGATATGACTAAGGAAATTTCCAATTTTTAGATTGTGATTCCCTAGATTGAAGGATAATGATCCTATTATGGGAATTAAACTAAAAATAAAAAATGGATATGACTAGCACTTGCACCTATAGGAGGTTCAAGGGAATCGCCGATAGGAAACTAAAAGTAAAACACAAATGAATTGAAACAATACATAAATTAGATTATATAATATAAGTAGGTACATAATTTTGTTGAATGTCTTTTTATTTAATTTTAAACAATGAGATCCCTTTGAACAATTTGTATCCAATTTGCCAAAATAAAAATTAAATAAGAGCATCTCTTTATCTTTTTGAAGCTCCTTTTTTAAGTAAGGTCTTGGAATGCGTATGCAGTGAAATACAATGTTGATTAGATTCCTTTGAACAATTAGTATCAAGTTTGCATCAAAGTCACATAAGAGCTTCACTATGGCTTTTGTGAAGGTCTTCTTTTTTAAATCTTGGAATTTGTATTTAATGAAACAAATTGTTGTTAGATGATAAATATTTTATGGCTTTTGTGAAGGTCTTCTTTTTTAAATCTTGGAATTTGTATTTAGTGAAACACAATGTTGTTAGATGATAAATATTTTTTGAGGAGGTGGGTAAATCTTGTAATTGATTGGTTTTATTATTTTTACTCTATTAAAGAAGGGAATAATTACAGGTTTGTAATTTTGAGAGAGTTTATAATTAATTGTGCATACATGTGAGGACAAGCTTTTTTTTCTAATAATATTGTATGGATTTTATTTATAATTATGCAATGTAGTAAGATATAGATTGGTACAATACATTTACATGAATTTACTTAAAATAATAATAATAATAATAATTAATGTTATGTTTAAAGAAACATTAAATAAATGTAATAAAATAATGAAGCATTCAAATTTATATTAAAAATGAATAATGGTGTATGGATTTTATTTTTTATTTTTTTGATAGGTAACAGGTTATTTTTATTGATATTAGAAAGTCTTACATATATAAAAACTTAAAGCATACATCATCTCCATAGATTCTGACAGATGAAATTAGGAGATCAATAACAAACTCCCTCCTAAAAGCATCTAGCCTACTATAATCCTATACCCCTAATTTTCTGCTTTCCACGCTCTGTGCACTTTCACAGGGTAATACTCCTGGGTTTAAGCTTGCGTCTTGTCTGCTAGGTTGTCTTTACCACGCAAAAATCCTTCCATGTCCTTTAGCCCTCCTTCCTTGGTTTTCCGTCCTTAGTTTCGTTGCGACTTCCTTCTCGCTGTCGTCTTTCCTTCAAAACCATAGCTATATGAAACTTCAAAAAACTAGTCCCAAAAAAACCTCTTCCTTACACCTCTTTTCTTATTTCTTCTTGTGTTCTATCCTCACACCTCAGCCGCTTCCTCTTCGCACCGATCATTTCTTCTTTGGGTGTAGGTTGGGGATGCTTGCTACTTCCTCTCAACGGTTTAATTATTGCCTTCGTAGCTCCAATTTCAGGTTTTCCCATGCCATTAATACATTCAGTTTGTATGTCTCTCTATCCATCAATCTTCACCACCTGGTAAACGAGATCAACCCTTCCTCCGTCACTTCATCCATATACTCAATTCCTTCTGAAACATCAAAACCAACCCCAGGCACAGCCATTCGAGGAAAGATTCCAGTTTGCCTAAGAGTTCCTCCTGAAACAAAGTGAGCATCACTCGTTTGATCTCTTTCGGGTCTTCTCCAATCTCCATTGCCCATGCAAAGATCATGGATGCTATATCTGCATTTGGACGTCCTCTATGCATAGCCTCCCGGAAGTGCGGTCCCAATGTCTCCAGGACTGCATTCACCACCTCGTCATTCGTCACCTTCAATAACTGCTTCAATCTTTTCACAGTAGGTTGTCCAAAGAGCGCTTTCTGTTGCACCTTGGTTGAAAAACCCCACATTGCTTCCATTTTTACCAGATTCTGCGTGCACCTTTCCCACAAATAAAAACTCTAACAGCTTGGGTCTCTTATTGCTTCTCATGGCTTTAAAGCTAGAGTCTCTCGCCATTAATGCTTTTGTATTCCCATCCTAAGTAAGCATCATTTAAGTTTCATCTCCTACACCGTCACCTTCCATCAAAGCCTATCCCTTAATCATGGGAGATGACTTCACCTTTTCTCACGCGTCCCCTGGGATAATTATCTTTTCACAAATCTTGTGTGACAGGTCTGAATCTGATCACACACCATTCGATGTGTCACCAACTCGCCCTGCAAGTACCCCCTAGCTGTGTTCTTTTCTTTTCTTGAATCGACATTTTTCTTACTTGATGTGACTTCATATTCATTACAAACTCCACACTCTTATATCGTCAAAAAACTAGCCATTCCGCCTTCAATGAATTGGAAATTTCTAAGATCCTCAATTACTAGTTTTGCCTCCTCCTTAAATGAAATTTCCCATTTGGAGAAGACATCTTCTTCTTTATTTCCCTCCCTCCTTATGTGTGTAATATTAAAATTTCCAAATGTTTCCAGCTCTCCTAAGATCTCTTTAATAATGTTTTGAAGGTGCCATGCTTTTGCACCTAAATCAACTATTGCTTGAATGATTATTAGGGAATCACCTTCCAGTTGTAGCTTCTTAACACCAAACAGTTTTGCAAGTTTAACCGCCAATAGGGCCACATTAGCCTTGGCCACATTGTTGGTTCCTGATGCCAATTTCCTTGCTGAAATTGCAATGATGTTACCCAAATGATCCCTTACTATTGCCCCAATGCCAGATGGGCCAGGGTTACCATGAGTAGCCCCATCAAAGTTCACCTTATACCAGCCCTCCTTAGGTGTTTTCCACACCACCTTCGATTCTCCTATATCTTTGGTAGATTTCTTAATCTTTCTTGCCACTGCTCTCAAACGAATTTTGGGCCATGCTCGTTGCACTAAAGTATCCTCCAATGAGAAAGGATACCACCAATTTTGTGACTGTGAGGCTGCACTACTCACTGCTTCTTCTATATTATGATCAATTCTACTAATTGGCCTAGTTAAGGTTTCATATTTATCCATAAAAATTCTACGGTTCCTCTCTTTCCATATCTCCGAAATTATCAATAAAGGTGAGCAAATCCATATACTAGACAACAATGTTTTCTTTGGCTTCCCAGGCCAACTTTCAAACATTTCTTTAAAAGTCCACAGGAGGGGACTCTTCCAATTCAACTTCCTTCTAACATGCCCCCAACAATTCCCTGCCACTTCACATTGAAATAGCAAGTGATCAACCGATTCCTCTGCCTTATCACACATAACACACTTCGAGGGTCTTGCAAATCCCAAGCACTTTCTTCTTTCCCCTGTAAGAATTCGGCCCTTTATAGCTAACCATGCAAAGGTTCCTACTTCGGGTAAACAATCCTTATTCCAACACAGATCTTTTGCCCAGAAGTTCTCTCGCTCCTCAGAATCCAATAATTGGTTCCCAATATTCACCGAGTAGTAGCCAAAGGATGAACCACACCATATTATCTCATCCTCATTTCCTGAAATTTGAATTCTCCGATCATTAAAAATCTTTTGCATTTGCCAAATCTGCTGAGGGCTCAAATCCTCCTTTGGTACCTCTTTCCAACCCCAATCCTGCCCCAAAGGGCCCACTTTCGAGCTCAAATAGTTTCTAACCTTGGTCCCCCACCTCTGGGAGAAGTGATTTTGGAGAAGCATCATTTCAGGCTCCTCACTTAAATTTGGTAT
This sequence comes from Sequoiadendron giganteum, assembly GCA_007115665.2. Taxonomy (NCBI): domain Eukaryota; kingdom Viridiplantae; phylum Streptophyta; class Pinopsida; order Cupressales; family Cupressaceae; genus Sequoiadendron; species Sequoiadendron giganteum. The sequence goes on from CM021110.1 coordinate 149,901,269, forward strand.
TCCATTCCATGAATCATCCCAAAAAATTTCCTTAAGACCATTTCCAATATGCCATGAGAGATGATTAACTATCAATGGCCTACATGAGACGATAAAATTCCAAATTGCAAACCCTTTAGGAGGGTTGTGAATTGTGAAAATACGATGCTCCTCATTTGAATCCAGATACTTTTCTTTTAAAACTTTAACCCATAATAAATTTGGATTGGCATACATACTCCACACAAGTTTAGCCCCAAGGGCCTCATTTAGCAATTGCTAGTTTCTCAAACCAGCGCCTCCCGTATCTTTGGCTTTGCAAATTTTATCCCACGTCTACAAAGGGATTTTGTCATCATCACTAGCCCCATTCCAAAAAAACTTCCTCATTCGTTGTCCAATTGTGTTTATTACTTTCTTAGGTATCTTTAGACACATCGTTGAGTAAATTGGGATTGCAGATATCACAGTTTTTAGCATTAGAATTCTTCCTGCTGATGTTAACAATTTGCTTTTCCAGCCATCCATTCGCTTGAGACAAGAGTCAACCAGGTCTTTCCATATATTTGTTCTGTTTGCTCCCCCAAAAAGAGGAATTCCCAAAAACTTACTTGGGATTTTTCCAGCCCTCATATCCAGGATTCTACAAATATCCTTTTGTCTTTGTTTAGGAGTGTTGAAGAAAAAAAAATTTGACTTACGCCAATTGATACATTGGCCTGAAGCCAAACCGTATTTATCAAGCATGCTCTTCATAACTCGAACCTCAGTCAAAGTAGATTCCCCCATTAGAAAATTATCATCTACAAACTGTAGATGTGATATTGGTACAATCCCATCAGCAACTCTGATCCCCTTCCACTGCCCATCCCTGCACTTCTGGGAAAGCAGCCTACCAAGCACCTTAGCCAGAATGATGAAAAGAAAAGGTGATATGGGGTCTCCTTGTCTAATCCCCTTTGTAGATTCAAAAAAACCTTGTGGGCTCCCATTAACTAATACTAAGAAGCGAGGGGTACTTATGCAACCTTCAACCCATTTCAGCCATTCTTTACTAGAACCAAAATGCTCCAAAACTTTCAGCAGAAATTTTATGTTCACTTCACCATAGGCTCTCTTAATGTCTAGTTTTACCATCATTTTTTCCACTTTCGCCACCTTGACTGACTGGATAGTTTCATGAGCCACTATTACACCTTTGAAAATTGATCTATTTGGCAAGAAGCCACTCTTCTCAGTTGAGATCACTGATTCCAGAACCAATTTCAATCTGTTTGCCATTAGTTTGGAGATTACCTTGTAGACTGTGTTGCAAAGGGATATCAGTCGAAAATCCTCAAAAGAGTTTATTGTCCCCCGCTTTGGAATAAGGGCAATGAAAGCGTTATTTAGGTCTTTCAAGATGAAACCTTCCCTCCTAGATTCATCCACAACTTCCCATAAGTCTTGAGCAAAAATATCCCAAATTTTTTGAAAGAAAATTGTAGGGAAGCCATCGAGGCCAGGAGCTTTGTCGCCTCCCAAGTCAAATAAAGCTCTTTTAACCTCCTTTAATGACACCACCTCCATTAAAATCCTATTGTGGCCCTCTGATATACATTTTAGAATGACATCCAATAAACCAGAGTTCTGATTTAGACATTTTGGTTGCATAGTGAAACTTTTAGTAAAAAATCTCACCGCCTCCCTATTGATTTGAACAGCATCTTGCAAAATTTCACTGTTGTTATCCTCTATTGACAAAATTCTGCTATTAGACCTATGAACTTTAACTGAATTATGAAAAACTTGGAATTCCTGTCTCCATCTTTCAACCAGGTCTCTCTGGATTTTTGTCTCCAAAACACTTCTTCCCTTGCTAGTGTTTCAGAATAAGCTTTATTAAGTTCTTTTTCCTGAACATAATCTTCTTCATTCATCCCATGCTCAATTATCCTAGAGTGCAAGGCATTTAAATTCTCTTCCAGCCTTAATTTCTCCACAAAGATGTTCTTGAAAGACTCCTAATTCCATAAATTTAGTTGTTCTTTCAGAAATTGTAGCTTTTGAAGAAGATGAAAGCTTTGTTTCCAGTTCTTATTGGCACATTATTCCACCAACCCTTTACCAAATCTTTAAAATTGTCATCCCTAAACCATATTGTTTCAAATTTAAAGGAACATATGTCCGGAGTTTCCTCGTCTTGAATCCTTAAACTTATTGGGTAGTGATCAGAACCCGTTATGGGGAGAATCTTTGCTTCACACTGCCAACGCTACTCAACCCAATTTCCAGCTAGGAAAAACCTATCTAGTTTTTCTTCTATATTTAGAAAGCCACCATACCTGTTTGTCCATGTGAATTCCCCTTTTCTAAAGGGAAATTCAATCAAACCATTGTTCATTGCAAAGTCACACAAGTCCTGTCGACTCTTTCCCGACCAGCATAAACCCCCAAACTTGTCAGAGGGTCTCATTACCACATTGAAGTCCCCAATAAGAAGAAACATGCTTCCCTCCTCCCCATTCAAAATGTTTGTAAGCTCTTGCCAAAGTATCTTCTTCTAGGTTGAGTTATTAGGGCCATAGATGTTGAGAATCCAAAAGCTAGCTCTTAATTGTTTAGAGTCCACCTTACACCACGGCCACTGTCTTTCCTATCTGATAACTTCAACATCCACTAGAGAGTCATTCCAAAGAATTCCTAAACCACTAGAAGCACCTAGTTCCCCTGATAGAGAACACCGCCAACGTCCAAAGCATTTTGAAAACACATCCACATCAACATCCTTAATTTTTGTTTCTTGCAATAATACCACAGGCAGTCTCGTTTGATCAAAGCATCTTTTGATCAAACGAAGCTTGTCAGGGGCATTGCAGCCCCTAACATTCCACAAAAGGATTTTCTTGACTGTCGGGAAAAGGCATAGCCTTTTCTCGATCTAAGTTTGCTTTGTCTTGCTGCATTCCTAGCTATCTCAAGTCTCATCCTGTTAGTTTTTGGTCCTCTTCTTTTCTTCTCACCAATCTTCACTTTATTATTTAGGGCTAAAGATTGGTTAATGGTTCATTTCTCCACTATTCCAATACTGTCCTGAACACCAAGTACATCCCCTTCACCCTGGTCTTCATCTGATTATGAATCTAATGTTGAATCTTCCATATTTCCCCTGCTGTCCCGAACTCCGTCAAAAGCATTGCCTAGGTTTCTTATGGGAGAAATGGGTATATCCTTGAAAGTGTTTTCTTCCCCTAGGGACTCACAATTAACCAAATTATCAAAAGGTTCAGTGTTTTCCACATTATCACTGTTCAAATGAACATCTCAGCCCCATAGTTCATTAGGTTTTTTTGCCCTATTTTGAAGGAAAATTCTATTTGGAGAGACTTATGTATCAGGGTTCTAAGTCTGTTTTGGCTATTTTTGGATCTGAATCCATGTTTCCTCTCCCGATTGAGATCTTTGTTCTCCTACTTGGTTCCAAAATTTTTGTGGTGATTTCTGTCCATCTAAACCACCCTCAAAGTCACTCCTTATGTCATTCAAACCCATCTGCTACCCACCTTGACTACTCATCTCACCCCTCACTATTTCACCAGGAGTGAATATGGGGGATGTACTTTTAGCAAAAAGAAATTATTCCCCTACCCGAATTTCATTCTCATAGGCATTTTCAAAAAGATAGTCAATTTCCTACCATTTTATAACCCCCCACCCATCATCTGAAACTCGTACTTCCTGAGTTTCATTTCGAAATTGAGTACCCCATTCTTGAGAGTAGTTGGAACACTCCTTTTGCACTTCCTATGACAAGTTTACTATTTCCTCAGTTAGACTATTTTGGCAGAAACCCTTTCCCTTCTCTGAAGAGATAAGTTCATCTTTGGACCTTGATTTCCCAATGCACCTCAAACATTCAAAATATGCATCCTCTATTTCTAACTTTTGAACCCATATCCCTTCCCCCAATTTGAGTTCTAGCCTTTCTAGTAGAGAATGAATCCCCTGTCTTAAAACACAAAGTCTAGGGAAAATGCTAAAATCTATTTTTTCAACAACCTCCTCCGATTTCACAAAAGTTCCAAATCTTCTACCAATCATATTGAGGGTTTCCTGATCTCTATATTCATGTGGGAGATTTTTTAACCTAATCCACACGGGGATGTCTTCCATCGTTGTGTCATTCGGGTTGAAATTTGGGGTCCAATCCTTAATGTGAAACCCTAAACCTTCCATTACAAATGGGCCACTGTTAATAATCCATTCCTTATCCAGCATGGTTTTGCATATGACTAGATAGAATCCATTCTCGAGGGTTTTAAGTTCACATTCATGGCCCCAGTGTTTATCACACCAAGAACTAAGCTTAGAAAAAGCCAGCCATTTCCCTCCCCATTTTAGGAAAAAAGCCCTAGCTCTTAAAAAAATCGTTGAATCTTTCCATTCACTATTTTTCAGAAGCAAAGTGGTCATAGTTGCATAGGAGATACTTGGAATTACCTGGCTAGGGCCAACTTTCTCCGTTTGTCATTTTGGACACCAGAACTTATCCACTACATTTCAAAAATCTATTCGTTCAGGTAAATGCCACAACCTAAAGCATTCACCCCTCTGAGGTTGAGATCCTGCTCTCATTCCACCCTTATCCATGCCTCCAGTTTTATCGTGGTGTTTATCCGGAGCCTGCCAAGCCCTATTTGGGTTAGCCCTTCTGGGTCGAGTGTTGCTTCGTCTAGTTCTTTTATTGAAAGGCCATCTTGCCTGTTGTCCCTTGCCATACTGCAAGTTGTTGTGCTTTCAAAACCCCTGCCACCATTGTTTCTCCGTCATTGCAGCATTTCCCTACTTTGTTTATGATGTTCAATGAACATGGATTGGATTCTTCAAGATTCTTAAGAGGAAGAAGTAGGCTAGGTATGCAATTTGGTATGATTGATCGGTGTATGGATTTTATTTATACTCATGCAATGTAGTAATATAAATTGGTATGATACATTTACATGAATTTACTTAAATTAGTTTAAAACTAGCATACATATATTAATTAATAATTTATATAAAAAACACTGAAAGTTATCATTACTTAACATTGTTCTTCTTAAATTTTAAATATAAAATATTTTTTTAAACTTTTTTTGATCTTATACACTCTTTAATAAAAATATTAAATGTATTAACTCTAATTTTTTTAGTTTTCAATGTATTATATTATTTTACTTAATATTTAAAAATATTTTATTAAAGAGTAGGAAAAACACTTCATATTACATTTAACAATTTCAAAACAAAAATTACTATTTTTACTATTCTATGTTTTATTTTGTTTTGTTTTTTATAATTTAGTATAATAAATATTATATATTTATGTATAATTTATTATTTTATTGCTACAATAATAAAACCTACTTCTAAAAATAGTTCTTTCACTAAACTATAAATATTAATTCTTAAATAATTTTAACCACACCAAAATTTCAAATTAAATTTGTTGAGTTTTTATTGACACTGGTTGCTTTCGCTACGCTTTTAGCGTAATAAATAAATTTAATTTTATGCCTAAAAAAACATTAAATAAATATAATAAAATAATTAAAGCATTCAAATTTATATTAAAAATGATCAAATACTATCTTTAATTGATAATGCAAATATATAACAAGTACAATAAATTTACATAACAAACATGGCACATATACACTAGTCATTATATAAAACTCCCTAATTAAAATGGATATAAAATAAATGAAAATAAATAAAATATTTAATTTTCACCATTACAATTATATAAAATTAAAATTTACATCATAATATTAATATTCAATTTTTCACATTAATTATTTAAATACATCAAAAAAAAATTATTAATTAATGTATGATATTTTTTAAATGGGATGAACTTGAATTGTCTATAATTAGGATTATTCGAATAAAAAATTGTGTTAAAATTCTTAGAAAATAGATTGTATGAATTAGAATGAAAATTTGTGTTAAAATTGTAAGAAAATAGGTTATATGTTTAAAATTGTATAAATGGGAAATTTCATAATTGAATAACTTATTATTCTTAAAAAATTATTTATGATTAAAATTATCAAAATTTAATAGAAGAAACGTTAATCAAGAATGCGTGGATTTGATAGAAAAAAATACATATGTTGAAACTTCAATCAAAACAAATTTAGCATTCAAGTTTCTATATAACATATGTTAATAGATGAAGTTAGGTATAGATTTTAGGTGAATTTGGGCAAGAGGTATACAAATATTGAATGCTAAATTTTAGGTGAAATTGAGAGAAAAGATATACAAATATTGACCATTAAATTTTAGGTGAATTTGAGACAAATTTGAGACGAGTTATTCAAATATTGATGTTGATTCAAGCAAGCACATTTGATTTTGGATGTAACATACCCTATATATGTCTAAATATACAAACATTAAATGCTAAATTAGGTAAATTAGTATATTTTGAGTGTAATGGATGAAGCCAAGTATTAGATGAATTTGAGAGAAGAGATAAATATTTTTCCAATGTTGAATTAGGTAAACTACCTCATCTAATCTTCAATGTATTGTATTCCATTTTTTTGGGTATATTGTATTCCAATAATAAGGCTAAGTACAAGCCTTTGATAAATTTGAGAAAATAATTATGCAAATGTTGAATAGAATAAAATATTACATTCAATTTTGGGTGCAACATGCTTCGATGAATGAGGATTAATATACATCTTGAATGAGTATAAATATATATCTTAAATGAATTTGAAGAAAAAGGAATATTTTTAAATATTAAATAAGATAAACTACAACATCAAATTTAAAACTATAAATCTTAAATACATTTGAAAAAAACATACCTTAATCATAACATCCAAACCAAAAATAATCTATTAAATTTTGAAAAATCGTCCTTTTAAAAGATTAAAAAAATACTAACACAACAGAAATTAATATAGAAATTTACTTTAAGAATGATTACTCCTCACAAAAATCTAAAAATAACTTAGCATACACAACATTTATCACATGTTATGTTGTGAAAACATGAGTTTGTGAAGGTGATGTTCCCAATTTTATAGGGATGTAAATGGGCCACTCAAGGGGGATCCTACAAGATTTTGCAATCAACAACTCCTCTAAAATGAACTGAATGGAGACATTTTGTAGGGTATCGAGAAACTAAGTCTTAACATTTGCCTTTTAGAGCAAGTTATAGATTGCCTCTTAGGGCAAGTCATAATCAACACAGTTGTCTAATTCATCGGCCCTAAATGAATGGTGCACACCATCTTTTCACCTTAAAACTCTATTCTAAAGCCACCCATAATGTGTGCCACAGCATTGACTGATAATATGTTTGGGACCCATTTTGATGTAAGCTTTAATAGCTGATGTTTAACAACATTAACCACAATTATTATAATATGAATTTAAGCTTATAATATATTAATCTTCTTGAGCGCGGTTGTTATGACATTAATTAGGATTTCTAATTAATATCACCAAGTTTTGTTTAAAATGAAGATTCAATAGTAGAGCATACCTATTGGAGAAATCCAAATCCTTACATAATAATAAAAACAATTAATAATATTAAAGTGCACTGCATGTCTTCCACGTTTGAAGCTGCATATCTCCCACGTTTCCTTCAGTGCAAATAGATTGAAGTAGCAGCTGTAGGGGAAAGTTAACTCGGTAAAAGCAATTAGGCAGTTGAAACATTTCTTGCCTCACACCTAAAAACAAATTTTAACTCGCAACCAATTTTTTCGTTTAAAAGGTGCAAAAATCATGTCTGTAGCTGAGGAATATAGTAGCTCTAAAACCCCAATATTTTTTTTGATCTACTTTTGTGAATAGATTGAAGCAGTAGCTGTAGGGAGATTTTGTTGTGGTTCAACTCTAAAACTCTCTTCATTTTTTTTGGTTAGCACGGTTGACAGCAGGACACAGTTTGTGCATAATCTTGAGGTAAGTCACTTACCATATTTTTAGGAGTGTTTTTATCACTCGTTCAATCTCAAAACATAAAATGTGTGATCTCATTTATATATTTTTTGATATTGATATTTGGACTAAAATCTTTGACTACAAGCTAATTGCAGTGTTATCCCATTGAAAGTCGTTTTATAAAATGCAAAGAGAGTTGTAATGCAAATAGAGACTAAAGATGGAAGCAGTATATATGCAAGTCGATTTGACAGTCATGTCCACAAATCCTGCTAAATCAGATATTTCAATGTCATTTGTTTGTTTTTGAGGGAGGAATCAAGGAATGGGAGGGGGAGCATAAGACAACTATTTTTCTCTATGAAAAGAATGTCGTGCAGATAACGTGAGGTCGATGGAGGAGAGGCCCACGAGTAGCAGCATCGATCTCCAGAATGTAGGAAATGGCCCATAACTTCCCATTATTGACTTTGCTAGGTGGGAGACAAGAATTACAAAAACCTGTGTCATGCAGAATTTACAGCAAAAATATTACAAAACCTTTTCATAGTGAAACTTAAAAAAATTACCTTTGCAAACCACAATGAATAGAAACAAACATGAAAGTCCTCATCCATCTATTCTTGTTATAAATTGAGAGGATCAAAATTACAGAAGTTGTTTCATTTGGATAAAAATAGAGAAGATATAAGAATCAAAGTAACTTAATGAAAATGAAGTTAAAAAGAAACATACTTTTTTTGTTACCTATTAGGAGGAGATGATGCGAATGTCGTATTCTTCCTTGAAGTTTGCTATGAAGCCTGGTGTATTTATCTACACTATGGTCGGTGATTAAGGGCAGTGGTAGAGGACAGCAAGGCAAAAACTCTAGACAACAACATAGGCATTAATGCAAAAATCTCAAACCAAATCACTTATTTACTGCAAGAATGATCCGTATTTACCAAGTTACTGCATATGGACAAGATGGATTTGATCTGCATTTAATTTGATTTAAGAATTATGTGCCCCAAGAATGAAATGTGAACAAAACGACACCAATACAACATACAAGAAACAACCTCACGCAAATTAGTTAACAACAAGTTATTTCCGACTAAAATCCAGGCTGTCAAATGGTTTGCAAAATTCGCAAGTTGTTTCCGGCTAAAATCCAGGTTGTCAAATGGTTTGTAGGGTGTGTGAGACAGGTATACCGATGGCTTGTGGACTGGCAAGTCCACAATAAAAGCCTATCGTCTAATAATGCACTTTGCGATGCTTTGATCTCAATTTAAGAAAATAAGGAATTTTACAAAAGCCTAATGTTCCCAAGTTCTCTATTGCAACACTTGATTAGGATGATTAGAATACTGAATTGTAGGTTGTGGGATGAAAGAGGGATGAATGGGCTGACTATGATTATGTCTCTATGAAAGAGCTCTTCGTTGAAAGAAAGCTTGTGAAGATAATGGCTCTAAAGCAAAATCATCAGTAAATCCCCTAGCAAAGTCATGATATCGGTGAATGAAAGTTTGATGTTCAAGAAAAAATTTCTGACTTTGATATAAAAATTGCCTCCTTTTCAAAATCTTCTTGTAACCAAGGGACCTTTTTGGTTTCTTGATCCTTTTCTCAAGGGATTTCTTAATGAAGGTTGTAGATTTCTAGACCCTAAGCATAGAAAATACCAGAATTGTTACCAGATTGTGTCAGAAAACTATTTTGACTCAGAAAATAGATGTGCTATCCTGTGCCAGGGATGTGCTAAAATTTTCAATGAATGTGCTAAAAGATCAAATCAATGCGCTGAAACAGACATGTTTTTGACAGTTTACTGAATTGGATGATCTTATCTGAATTATTGTTTGAAAAACATGGCATGTAGTAAGAAGACAGTTGTTTTTAAGGTCCTAGAATCTAAACAATAAGTGTATGTTCTCTAAGATTTCCATGGGTATTTCGAACAAAACAAACACTTCAATCAGACTCACTCTTAATGGTCAAAAAGGTCATCATAATCATCACAACCCACATCTTAGAATTGCGTCGACTCACACAATCGTGCCACCCCCTAGAGGGCACCTGTGTTTTTGTCTTTTCCAGGTGTGTACTCAAAGTTAGATTTCTCGATCCCTTGAGAAAATAGTCCTTGGCAATTATATGGTGAGTATCTTGGGGGCATATTCTTCCCTCCCCTTGCACTGTGAGTATTATAATGTTTAGGTACTGACTCGGTTGGCTTCTACACTAAAGTTCGTAGTAAGGGTTTTCATTTAGTGCAGAAAATGATATACTCCCTCAGGAGACCTCCCAACCTTTAGAACAAAGGCTTTGGGGATGGTTATCTTGCACACTACTGTCGAGCGGATTTTCATCAACACTCACTTTTGATTATAGTGGGTTGGAAATCTTGGCTTTAGGTGTTCCCACTTAGGTCATTCCTCTTGGGTGAGTAATTTTTCCCATAAGAGTAGGCCTGCTAAAGGTTTTAATAAAGCATAAAGTGCATGAAAGTAAAAGATGAGTTTGGCATTTTGATCACCCAGTTAAGGGGAGAGCATAGGCCTATCACCCAACAACCACAACAAATAATCTTGTTCAATTTTAAATCCCAAATAACAAATTTGCTAAGCTAGGTGAAGATGTTGCTTCACAAAAGACATGGGATTCATTTTATCCAAGATATATCAACTTTTTGGTGACTACCCTAGGATTGGTTTATTTTAATATGAATGTCTACCCTAGGATTTCTTCATTTTAACCTTATGCAAAAATTATTAATCTATGTCCGCAGGCGCATCAGAATCAGGATTAAAAGTTTACAGTCTTCTGGTTGAGCTAAACCGTGAGTCCAGTTTGTAACCTACCAGAAAACCTGCAATAAAATATTTTAAATGGGGCAAGGGCCCCACAACCAATTTATGTGTGTGTGAAATATGGGAAAGTTAGTAAATCAATACTAAAGCACACAAACATCAATGAGATGTATTATATTAAAGATTTGAATCAAAGAACTACTCTAACTACAGCAAAACAAATCTTCAAAAGCGTTCCATTGTTCTCTAGATTTCTATGTGCACAAAGGCTATTAGAATGACACTTAAGAAACGAGATTGGTATTCAACATGCAAGCCGACTATATGCCTACATGAAACTATATGCAAACAATGATGATGAAGGCTATGATGAGTGAAGGATGATGTTGATGATAAATGAACAAGTGGAGATGGATACTATGGTGATGATCTATATGATTCTATGCATGATTCTACATATGCTCAAATGAAAACTAAAAATGAACTAATCTAAAATGCAACTATGATGCAAGATGAGACATAAAATGCAACTATGAAGTAAGATTTAAAGCTAATATGCCAATGCAAAACAAAACATGATATAAAGACTAGCTATAAGACTCCTAAAATGCTCCAAGCTCCAATGATAAACCTACATGATAACTTTACTTCAAATGTGGATGCAAAATACAAGGCCCAAGGGTTGTATTTATAGCATTTTCCAAGCATATAGTGAGGTGGAAATAATCAACGGTCCATATTCAAATAAGAATAATGGATGGTGGAGATGAAGAGAATCAATATGTTGTCCCCTTGACCAAAGACAACATCCCATGTGTGTGGAAGAATCTCTTGACCAATGGGAAACATGCCATTTGGATGGAAGATTCAAGTGTGGCAAGAGAAGACCATGTGCTTCCAAAATTGGTGGAAGTGTGGGAAGAATAAATCATGTGCTCCAAAATTGGTGGAAGTGTGGGAAGAATAAATCATGTGTTCCAAAATTGGTGGAAGTGTGGGAAGAAAAGACCATGCTATGTGTGTGGAAGAATCTCTAGACCAATGGGGAACATGCCATTTGGATGGAAGATTCAAGTGTGGGAGTAATAAATCATGTGCTCCAAAATTGGTGGAAGTGTGGGAAGCAAAGACCATGTGCTTTTTGAAATTGGTGGAGGATAATTCTAATTAAAAATTAGAGTTATTTATTTTCATGTGACCTTGATGAGGTGGCACAAAAAAAAGTTGTAGAAATGTGCTCTAATTCCTAATTAGATTTAATGAAGTTTAATTAAATAAAACAAGTTTAGGGAACCTTGTTTATTTAATTAATTTAGAAGAAAGTGTTTTAGATTTTGGAGAATTAGAGAAGGGTGAACAATATAAATAAATTGAGAATTTATTTATATGTAGTTGAAATATTAATCAAATAGCTAGTATTTAATTAATTAAAGGTGATGACCATTTTTAGGTGTATACACCTTGTATTGTATGTTGCTTAATATTATTGTTCTAAAATTGATTATATAGTGAAAAAATGCCTACTTTACAATTTCTTCTTTGTGTTGCACACTTGGTTTGGTGTCCATTATTGTAGTATGTTCTAGGACTCATTTAACTTTTTCCTTAGACTTATTACCCTCACAAGGTTTCCTTTTATTTTCTTTAATCATTGGTGATGTCTCAAATTTAGTTTATTCCTACTTATCTACACTAATGTACTCACTATAGAGTCATAGACTCCATTATGATTGCAATAGCATCCTTAATATTTGAGTCCATCATATCATGGTCATATCCTAATTATCGTACCCTTCAATGACAAAAATCTAAGTTCCATGAAGTTTTTGTGTTTTCCCAATGACATTCAAATCCTTTATAAAAATACCACGTTTAGCTAATAAGAAAGAAAAAAAAAAGTATTGCATATTTTGTCATATTTATTCTAACTTATTCTCATGAACACCCTTTGTGAAATATTCTTCTATTTTCCTTATGCATGCTTTACAAATTCTCTTATAACCTATCTTAGATCATTTTTGTAAGAAAATATATTAATCTAGATAGAATAATGCTTGTAGATAAAATATAATCAAAGCATTTTAATGTATTAAATACACAAAACCCAAGATTCAATGTGGGAAACCCTTAAAGTAAAAAACTCACAAAAAAATAGCACCATTTTTCTTGTATTCGTACTAATAACTTATAACACACAAAAAATTCTCCTAAGCTATTCAAGAGACATTCAAATCACTTGTTGGGGAAATTTTGGTAGTATGTAACCATTATAAAACAAAATATTATTTCATCCCATCTCAATGCTCTATTTATAGACAAGGGTTGACAAAAAAACTTGCTAACTAAGTTTTCTAATTAATGCACCCAAGTGTAATTTCCTACTATTGATGCTTGATATTGATTCTAGATCTCAAAATGATTCTCAAATAATTATTATACTCAGGTTGATGCCTTCATCTAACCCACTTACATACATAAAATATTATTTTCAAATATTGCACATGATAAATCCCTAGAAAATATTATGCTTCTCGAAGTGATATTTCCCACCCTAAGGTGGACTAAGATTTAATATAAGGTGTATAATACCTTTATCAACATTCTCCCACTTCTCGTATACATTGCATAGGGAGCAAGCATAGAAAAATAAACAAGCTTCCAAGAGGATACATCCTCATAGTAGTATTACACCATAGGAACTTCTCTATGCTTACTAGCGTCATTAAAGAATCGACAACATTCTCCATAATGTTCACATTCTTGATCTATGCCCTCTTTCCCTTTGTCTTGTCAAAAATGAAATAATATTTTACATATATGTGTTGTATCTATGCATTAAAGGTTGGGTTATTGGATAAACTAACACCACTCTAACTATCACAATCAATAATCACTAAATCTTGTCTCAAACCAACATCTAAACATAATTTTTAAAGCCACATTAGCTCTTTACAAGCATGAGTAGTTTCCACGTACTCAACTTATATAGTTGAAAGAGAAACCACAACCTATATCTTGCTCATCCAACTTATTGCACCACAAAATAAATTAAACACAAAACTATTGGATCTTTTGTTATTAACATTACCTACCAAGTCTACATCAACAAAGCCCCAAATATCTATTATTATAATAAAATTGGGTCATCCTTGGTGTGTTTTTAAATTATTTTATTTTGCATTTAATTTATTTATTTAATTTTATTACAAGCACCTAGAATATAATAAGCTTGCTTAGGTAGGTATCTACTTAGGTAGCTTGTACTTGCACCATGTGACTTATACTTTTCTAGTTCAGGGGAGAGGTACATACATGTGAGTACATTTCCTTTATCCCATATTGGTTGTACATTCTCATCTCTTGGTGGTGTATTTTGTATATACCCATTTGTAGCTCCCATATAAAAAATATAATAATGACATATATCATTTACATCATTTGAGTAGAATATATTTATTTTTCCGTATTGGTCTTACTTATTCTTTTATTTAAGCCTTCTTGATCTTGGGTGGGTACCTTCATAGCCAAATATTACATGATATTAGAGTGGAAGAATGACTTTGGTTATTCTTTTATGAATATCTAAGATTGTAGGTCATTTCTTCTTTAAAAAATTATTATGTTATTTGATGAGCCTAGAAATTATCCTCATTATCATGTTTTAAGTTTCATATTTCTCATGACATTTTGAAACATTTCCAAGACATTATCCATACTTTCTTATTTATCTTAACTATTGAAGCATTGATAATGGTATATGGTATATTGTTGAACAGTTGTGTGCATTAATGAATATTTATAAAATATGATAGTGTTTTATGTTATGATAGTTTATGATGTGGAGATATTGTTGAGAGAAACTAACCCCTATGTAGCAAAGGACCAATCACCCGTAGCAAAGGTTTCCTATAAACTCGCAACCAAGGGAGTGTTCATCTACAATAACCTACGGCTAAATGAAGAAGTAATTGAGTACTGTGGGAGCAGTTTAGTTATAAATCATTCTCTTTATCACTGATTTCGTCACCAACAATAAATATATATATGAAGATAAGAAGGAACTTATGAAAACAACATATTGCGGTTGATAATTATGGATTATGCTATGTTCTACATGTTTTCATTTATATATGTCTTCTTTATGATGAAGAGTTATAATAGGACTATGATACTCGTACACCTCTACATGATCAGTTTCCTATTTTTGTTTTGACTAGGATAGGAATAAGTCATCTCCTATGTTTGTGGATGAGTTGGCATATGTTGTTAAGTTGTTTAGAGTCTAGAATAATTAGATTGTTTGGATCATGTATTTATGGAAGATCAAGTATGAGTCGGAGATCTAGTAGAACTTGCTATCAGTACTCTTGTTATTAGTATTTTTGTTATCAGATTTGAGTTACAATTCCATAATATAATAAAGAATATAAATTCGATCAAATAGATGGATTCTTGAGTTGAGATTTAATTAGATTATGTGAGATTGTAGTCACCCAAGAAAGGGCCACTTGAGGTAACTACAGTGCTCTTTATAGTTTCGATTGTTTGTTAATGACTTGTTAAATAGATCGTTAATAGTTATGTTCATTGATTTAATTTAAATTTTTAGTAGTAATCATTTAATTATCAACAATTATTTTGATAGTTGCATCAATAAATATTTACATCATAGTTGAAAAATGTTTTTTTGTTATCCCAAAGGGGTTACCTACTTGTAGCAACCATCAATAATTAAGGTTTATAAGATAAGTTTTTACTTTCAGTCAATTTTTCTATGCACAACCTCTAAGACAACTCAAAAATACTCAACTGCACATATAGTGTGGGTACCATCCAAGAAGAATATGATTCCCTGGCTTGACATAATTAAATGTAACATACTTTAGCCAGTAAGTTGACCTTGATAAAATATTTGTTGGTTCTTTGAGTCAAATCCATGCCCCTTCTACATCAATTTATTGAACATAAATGGAGTTAGACATTTTTGGTGCCATTTTTGGGGATGGTGCTAAGGTTTAGAAATTTTGAGTTTTTAGTTTGTTTATACATTGCTTTCTTAGTATAGAGAGTTTCATTTCTTTCCATCAATTAGGACTCTTAAAAAATTTAGTTTAATTTTGTAATATCTACTAATAGTGTGCAAGAAGAGAGATATTATCTTAAACACCATTGAATGTGGCAGTGAAAAGATGCTTTAGGGAGATTTATTCCATCAAATCAGAACCAGGAGGAGTTAATCAAAGACATTGATGCAATAGAAGTACCTCTCATACCATCGAAAGAGCTAATCGAATAAGTTGACGAAATAGAGGCACCTCTCACACTAGAAGATATCCTGGAGTTGGAAGAAATCACCACCAGGCATCTCAACATAATGGAAAAAAAGTAGTAGAGAATATTGTTGAACCACTTACATTTGAATTTATAATATAAGACCAAGAACGTGCAACTGCAATGAAGAACATACCTCCTTCAACTCTACCCAGCTTCCATGATTTGATCATAGAGGCTACTAATACATGTTCTATGCCAAAGTTATGACTACACTACTAATGCATAGAAACTAAAACTCTTTCCATCCACACTTAAGGATGTTGTTTTACAGTGGTTCATGGGGCTAGGTAGAAATACAGTACCAAACTAGGAAACCATGAAGAATAAGTTCTTGCAAAAATATCAAGACTATTGTTGTGGAAGGGACATGAAAGGAGATGAAATATTCTAAATTTCACAAAAAGAGGATGAACCCCTCGAAGATTATGTTGAGAGATTTCAATTCTCTCAAAAATTCACACCAGAACTAGCTCTCTCCAGAGTCACTCAAATTAGTATTCCTGAGAGGTGTGAATGAGAACTATATAGATGCACTAAACCTAATTGGAGTAGGAGACATCTCTCAACTAGCCTTTGATCAAAGTTGTAAAATTTGTAGGGACTACTCATAATCAACCATGAAGAAAATCAAAGGTTCCAAAGCTATGACTTCCACTGAGACATCTATAGGTTTCTCTAAAGTGGAGCTCAGTAATCTCTTATCGAATATGAAAGAAGATATCATTAGCCATCTTGCGACCCAGTTGGACACCTTACATGTCAAGAAGAAACAAGAAGTAGATGTTGCTCTGACAACTCGTATTGTCCACATTACCAACATAAGAAGGTCAATTGAAAATGTAAAAAGGTTGCTATTATTTCTAAGGAGAAGCATGAGAGACCTAAGTTTCAAAACTTAGAAGATGAGGAAGGTCAAGTATTTTACATTGCCCAATGCAAACCCTGGTAGTAGAGGTAAGGTATGCCTCAAGACCCTTTTTCTTACAATACTTCATTACCGTGAGTCAATTCAATTTTTTTAATTGGAACAATACACCCTAGAATAATATACTGAATCAACCTTGGTCAAGCATACAATCATCCAATTGGACCCCACAATAGGGGATATGGCAATAACAACCATATCAATCTCTAAATTATAATCAACAAAGGAAATCATCTCAAAACCCATGGCCACAAAAATGGTGAGGAAACCAAAAATGACAAAACTCAAATGTAAGCTACCTACAACCACATCAAGCCTTGCATAATAGCTAGCCATTATTCCAAACCCAGTTACACCTGCCCCTACACAACCAAGAGCACCTCAACTACCTTCTCAACCTGCATCAAACCCTAACAATAAGCATGTCCAACAGGCATATACTATTGAACCCATCCAATACCCAACCTATGAGGTTGAGATTAGTGATGTTCACCTACATTCAGGGAAAATGCTTGTTGGACCATCATCTCCACACATCACATAAATTCTTGATGAAAAACCATCCATCAACACTAACAACTATTTGAATAACCAAAATGAGCACCCTGAACAAAACAAACCATAAATAGAAATCACAAGCAAAGAATTTTTATTCCCAAAAAGACTAAACACCCAAATATCTCACCTTGAACCTAAATTTTACTTCTTGAGTTAGCTAAAGAATTTTGTGTCGAAATTCCCCTGATCCAAGCCATCAAGGATGTGCCAATCTACACCAAGACTGTGAGGGAACTATTCCTTAAGAATCTAGGAAGAAAATGAAAGGACCCTCAAATTGTCCACATAATAGGACAACTTGTTGATATTGTGTTGGGAAACCTAGTTGTCCCAAAAAATGCAGACCTTGGCAGGCATGTGGTAGATGTACAAATCAATGGAACCCTCTTTAAGAACACCCTGATTGATCTAGGGGCAATAATAATTGTGATTATCAAAGAAAGAATGGAAAATATTCAACTAATATAATTAATACCTACACCAACAGTCTTACAATTGGTAGATAGGTCAATAGTCAAACCATGAGGTATCATTAAAGATTTAGTCATTACACTTGACTCATGGGAATACCCTATAGACTTCATGGTCTTGTGCAACCTAAGGCTAACCTAGGAGGATATCCACTAATCCTAGGATGACCATGGTTGGTAATAGTAGATGCCTTCATAGAATGTAGGTCTAACAATATTATCATCTCCAATGGAAATGTAACAAAGAAATTGATCCTCTATCCACTTGCATAACCTTTTTCTAACTTGGAACAACCTATCTAGATGGACCTAAAGGATGATGACAAATATTCTCTTGAAACATTCATAACCATTAAACACATCCCATTAATAAATATCCAAGATGAGGATGAGGTTATTTCTAACATTATACAAAACTCTTATGTGATGGACCTCCAACAAGACCAATGTGTTTTTATGTTTGATCTGCCCATAGCATAATATTTTACCTACAACAAATACAACTTTTGAATGTACTTCCCATATATTCCAAAAAAAACTTCCACATAGTTGTAGCCCCCATTTATTAGGATCAAATATTGCCTTTGTTATGAATTTTGCGTTGGGAAAATTATGTCTCAACTTCCAGTTCTAAGCCTCAGAATTCAAGACTTGGTGAAAAATTGTAGTTCTCAGCCTTTACCGCCATACCACGGCTGTTCTTTTTGTGCCTCTACCGCTTTACTGCGGTGGTCTGTCTTGTCTCTGGTGGTACCACGGTGACGGGCTTGGCAATTACCGCCTTACCGCGTGCGGTGAGTTTACTCACCGCGGTGGTCACGGTAGGCGGCTTGTAGCCTACCTCGCCGGTCACTGCCTTATTGTAGTCAACGAAGGCCTTCATCACGGTGGCCGAGGTGAAGTCACTAGCGGCTTGGTCGGCGGTTACCACCGCACCGTGGGTGGTGGATCCTCTCATCGTGGTGTCCACGGTGAGACCGCCAGCGGTGAGCCTGGCGGTTACTGCTCCACCGCGAGCGGTGAGCTTTCTCACCACGGGCGGTGAGCTTGCTCACCGCGGTGGCTGTAGTAAGACCGCCAGCGGTCTAGCCGATGGTCATCGCCCTACCATGGGGTGGCCTGGCGGCCTACGTGGTAGTGCGGTTTGACCGCCAGCGGTCCCCCAGACAGTTTACCGCCATACTGCAGTAAGGGAAGTCGGTCACAGCAGTAGCACGGGAATATTAAGGCAAAGCTTAGTGAGGTGATAGGGTGAGCTTGGACAAGCTCACCACCATACCATAGCAAGTTGAATCGGACTCGACGGTAGTGTGGTAAGAGCTCAGTCAACCGAGTTGGACCAAAAAGTCAGAGCGACCAAGGAATGGCAAAAAGACACGTGGCAGTTTGACAGCAGTTTGATTGGCTAAAGGCCAATGTAGTAAAGGCAGTTATTGTAGGCTGACTTCAACTAATGACAGGAACCCGATTTGGGTGGTGAAGTTATTACTTGGGTGGCTCGATGCAATCAGTGCAGATCGATTGCTTGCTTGAATGATCGATGCATGAACCTAGAGGCTGTGGGATTGGCTAGAAAGTGTAAATGCGATGTAAGACTTGTACAGTCAATGTGAGGTTGACGGATGTGTACATGTAAGTTGCAAGTCGATGTGAGAGATTGATTATTGTATACTTTGACAGAAGTATTGTAACTGTGGGTTTTAACTTAAGAGCTATTGTGAGCTGATCAGAGAGTAAGGGTTGATATTGTATGTAATTGATTATTACTGTAATACAATTGTTCTTGCTTGGTGTGGTGGGTTTTTTACCTAAAAAGGTTTTCCCACGTAAATACTGTGTCAAATCTATGAATGCTTATTTTGTTATCTCTTTTATGTTGCATGTATTCATCTCAGTAGTTTTAGAAGCTATTAGAACTAGTTTTTCCTCTTCTCCTCTGTTGTATTAGTGTTAAGGGAATGTATTCCGCACTGTTGGGTCATTAGATCCATCCCTGTTTTCCCTTCAAGTGGTATCAGAGCCTAGCCAGTTGTGTTATCCTTATTGGAAAAGGTCAGTTTTTTGTGCTAATATTGTTTCAGTGGGAGTCTTGCATTATTAAAACTTGTTTCTATTTGAGATGATGAGTACATCAGGTAGAGTAGATATTGAAAATTTTAATGGCAACAACTTTAAGCTATGGAAACTCAAAATGGAAGACTTGTTGGTGGATAGAGACCTCTGAATAGCAGTGTCTAGAACTATGCCACAAGGTATGACGCAAGGGGATTTGGACCTTGCTGATAGAAAAGTAAGAGGTCTAATAAGACTGAGTCTGGCTGATTTTGTACTCTTGAACGTCCATGAGGAGACGTCTGCTTCTTCATTATGGAAGAAGCTTGGTGATATTTATCAGGGAAAGTCTCTGGTAAATAAGTTATTCCTGAGGAATAAGTTGTACTCCTTGAAAATGGAAGAAGGTGCATCTGTTGCAGACCATCTGAACTTGTTTAACATGAGTGTTACTTAGCTGGCGTCTGTAGGTGTAAAGACTAAGGAGGAGGATTGTTGCATGCTCCTATTGTGTTTGTTACCTGACAGTTGGGATCATCTAGTGATGGCTATTGGAAGCACGACCACTGCATTCAAGATGGATGATGTGGTCACTTCGCTTATGTCTAAAGAAATGTGAAGGAAGTCTTCTGAGATGGCCAAAGAGGCTCTTGCCGTTTGAGGTAGACCAAAGGAGAAAGGCAAGAAGAAGGACAAGAAGTCAAAATCCAAATCTGCAGGGAGATCAAAGTCTCTTGGTAAAAATTTCAAGGTGAGATGTTGGAACTATGGGAAACCTGGTCATATCCGGAAGGATTGTAAGGAGAAGAAGAATGCTTCAGACAATGAATCTTCTCAAAGTGATGCAGACGCCTTCATTGCAATAGCCTTGATAACTTAGGCATCAGATGATTTTTGGTTGGTTGACTCAAGCGCATCCTTTCACATGACGTCCAATAGAGAATGGTTCTCTGAATATGAGAAGTATGATGATGGAAAGGTGTACTTGGCAAGTGATTCAATGTTGGAGATAGTTGGCAGAGGAAGAGTCAGAATTTAGTTTCTTGAGGGGAGAGTCAAAGGTATTGGTGGCGTACTGCATATACCAGGTCTGGCTCAAAATCTTCTTTTTGTCAGTAAGTTAAATGATGTTGGTGTAGAAGTTTCTTTCTCAAGTAAAGGATGTAAAATGGCTAGAGGTGCAATGGTGTTGGCTAAGGGTGTTCGTACTGGCACTCTGTACAAGCTGGATGCACGTCCTGTTCAATGTAACAATGCCTCTATAGAGTCATGTAAATCAGTCCTTGTAGAGAAAGATGAAGACACTTCTCTATCTGCAAATTCCTTGGAGGTAAAACTCCCAGCTGAGAAGACTATGATGTGGCATCATAGACTTGGTCACATAGGTGAGAAAGGTTTAAAAACCTTGAAGAATAAAAATCTTGTAGAAGGGCTTGTTGATTGTAACCTTGAGTTCAATTTTTGTGAACATTGTATCTATGGAAAACAACATCATGTTTCATTTTACTCTAGTCCTCATAAATCTTCTGGCATACTAGATTATGTTCATTCTGATGTGTTTGGTCCAGTTAATGTTCCTTCGTTATCGAAGTCTAGATATTATGTTTCTTTTATTGATGACTGTTTGAGAAGGGCATTTGTATACTTTCTTAAAAGTAAATCAGAAGTGTTCAGTCGGTTTAAAGAATTTAAATCTTTGGTAGAGAATCAGATTGAAAGGAAAATTAAATGTTTGAGGATAGACAATGGCGGTGAGTTTTGTTCTGCAAATTTTGAAATGTATTGTACAGATCATAGAATTAAAAGGCATAAGACAAGTCCTTATACTCCACATCAGAATGGAGTTGTTGAAAGGTTGAACAAGACACTAATGGAAAAGGCGAGGAGTATGTTGAGCGGTGCTAGTCTGGAGCAGAAGTTCTGGGTTGAGGCTGTCGCTACAACATGTTATCTAGTAAATTGATCTCCTTGCTCTGCTCTTGTCGATAAGACACCTTTGGAAGCATGGTCTGGTAAGAAGCCCTCTCTGAGGCATGTTCATATCTTTGGCTGTGAGGCATATGTTTATGTGCCAAATGAGAAAAGATCAAAATTGGATAACAAGGTTGTCAAGTGTATTATCATCGGCTATGGAGTTGATTTGAAGGGATACAAGCTTTGGAACCCTGTTACTGAGAAGTTTCTATACAACAAAAACGTGATATTTCGTGAGCTGAAACCTTCAGTAAGTGATCAACAGCTTGAGACAGATCAGAGTGACAAGAAAAAGGATGTAGTTGAGATTCCCCAAACTCTAGAAAGGGAAGAGTTGCATGGTGTACCTGAGAGTGAGGAAAGTTCAAGCAGCTCTGGAAGTTTTGATGATGAAGAACCACAACCTCAGCCTGTAAGGAGATCTACACGAGAAAAACGGCAACCTGAGAGGTATGGTTTCTCATTGTTAGATTTGAACTATGCCTATGCCTTAATTAATAGCACTGATGAACCTAGGACTATAAAAGAAGCAATCAGCATGTCTGATTTGAATTCTTGGTTGGAAGTCATGAATGAAGAGATGGATTCATTGAAGAAGAATGAAACCTGGGATTTGGTACCACTGCCTAAAGGGCGAAAGCCTGTTGGCTGTAAGTGGATATTCAAAAAGAAGACAGGCCTTGATGGCAGTATTGAGAAATATAAGGCACGACTGGTTGCAAAGGGATTTCCCCAAATTGAGGGAATTGATTATGGAGAGATTTTTTCCCCTGTAGAAAAGCTGACATCCATCAGATTTTTGTTGTCATTGGTAGCTATGTATGACTTTGAAATTGAGCAGATGGATGTGAAGACAACATTTCTCCATGGTGAGCTAGAAGAAGAAATTTATATGTCCCAGCCTGAGCATTTCATTGTGAAAGGTAAACAAAATCTGGTCTGTAAGTTAAATAAATCTTTGTATGGTTTGAAGCAGTCTCCTAGAATGTGGTACCAGAAATTTGACACATTTATGTTGTCTATGAGATTTGTAAGATCAAAATCTGATCATTGTGTCTATCATAAATCTGAGAATGATCATGTGCTTTTTATTATACTGTACGTGGATGATATGTTATTCATAGGAAATAGCAAGACTATGATTTCTGATCTTAAATCTCAGTTGTCTGCAAAGTTCGAAATGAAAGATCTTGGTGCAGCTAGGTATATTCTGGGAATGGAGATAACCAGGGACAAAACAAGCAGAAAGCTTTGGGTAAGTTAGAGTAAGTATGTGAACACCGTTCTGGAGAGATTTGGTATGAATGACTGCAAATAGTTAGTTGTTCCAGTTATGCAGGGAACGAAACTATCTGTTGAAGACTGTCCAAAGTCTACTTCTGAGATGGAGGACATGACCAGTGTGCCTTATGCAAGTGTTGTTGGCAGTTTAATGTATGCGATGGTTTTTACAAGACCAGACATTTCCCAAGCAGTGGGAGTTCTAAGCCATTTTATGGAAAATCAGGGAAGATCACATTGGGATGTTGTGAAGAGAGTGTTTGAGTATTTGAAAGGGACTTCAGATTATGCTTTGTGTTACCATAGCAGTTTGGTTGCATCACAGAGGACTCTCAGCATTCAGGGATATGTTGATTCAGATTGGGCAGGGGACACTAACAGCAGAAGATCCACCAATGGATATACATTCATGCTTAATGGTGGAGCAATCAGTTGGATGAGCAAGCGATAGGCTGTAGTTGCTTTATCCATGATAGAGGCAGAGTACATGGTAGCAACTCACGCTGCAAGGAAGCAGTTTGGCTAAGGCGTTAGTGTTCAGACATTGGTTTTAATACAAGGAAGATCACTATTTGTTGTGACAGTCAAAGTGCCATTTGTTTGGCAAAGAATCCGACTTTCCATGCCAAGACAAAGCACATTGATGTGTAGTTTCACTTAGTGAGGGACATGGTGGAAGATGGAAGAGTTTGTCTTGAAAAGGTCAACACTTTGAAGAATGTTGCAGATGCTTTGACAAAGCCCGTGAGCACAGACAAGTTCAGATGGTGTGCAGAATCGATGGGCCTTGGGGCCTATGACCGTTAGTGATTTTTTGAAGTCTAGAGGGAGCTAGAAGTCTTCGCCAAGTGGGAGCTTGTTGGTAAAATTGTCTCAACTTCCAGTTCTAAGCCTTAGAATTCAAGACTTGGCAAAAAAATTGCAGTTCTTAGCCTTTACCGCCATACCGCAGTTGATCTTTTTGTGCCTCTACTGCTTTACCATGGTAGTCTATCTTATCCCTGGTGGTACCACGGTGACAGGCTTGGCGGTTCCGCCTTACCGCTCATGGTAGGCGGCTTGCAGCTTGCCTCGTCGGTCACCGCCTTACCACGGTCGGCGAAGGCCTTCACCGCAGTGGCTGTGGCAAAGCCGCCAGTGGCTTGGTCGGCGGTTATCACCACACCGCGGGCAGTGGATCCTCTCACCACGGTGTCCGCGGTGAGACCGCCAGCGATGAGCTTGGTGGTTACTGCTCCACCGCGAGTGGTGAGCTTACTCACCTTAGTGGATGCGGTAAGACCACCAGCGGTCTGGCCGACGGTCACCACCCTACCGCGGGGTGGCCTGGCGGCCTCCGCGGTCGCGCGGTTTGATCGCCAGCAGTCCCCCAGACAGTTTACCGCCATACCGCAATAAGGGAAGTCGGTCGTAGCGGTAGCACGAGAATGTTAAGGCAGAGCTCGGTGAAGTGGTAGGGTGAGCTCGGATGAGCTCACCACCATACCGCAGCAGGTTGAATCAAACTCGATGGTAGTGCAGTAAGAGCTCAGACAAGCTCGGAGCTCAGTCAACCGAGTTGGACGAAAAAGTCAGAGCGACCAACGAATGGGAAAAGGACATGTGGCAGTTTGACAGTAGTTTGATTGGCTAAAGGCCAATGTAGTAAAGGCAGTTATTGCAAGCCGACTTTAGCTGATGACAGGAACCCAATTTAGGTGGTGAAGTTATTGCTTGGGTGGCTCGATTCAATCAGTGCAGATCGGTTGCTTGCTTGAATGATCGATGCATGAACCTAGAGGCCGTGGGATTGGTTGGAAAGTGTAAATGTGATGTAAGACTTGTACAGTCAATGTGAGGTTGACAGATGTGTACATGTAAGTTGCAAGTCAATGTGAGAGATTGATTATTGTATACTTTGAGAGAAGTATTGTAACTGTGGGTTTTAATTTGAGAGTTGTTGTGAGTTGATCAGAGAGTAAGGGTTGATATTGTATGCAATTGATTATTACTGTAATACAATTGTTCTTGCTTGGTGTGGTGGGTTTTTTACTTGAAAAGGTTTTCCCACATAAATACTGTGTCAAATCTGTGAATGCTTATTTTGTTATCTCTTTTATGCTGCATGTATTCATCTCAGTAGTTTTAGAAGCTATTAGAACTAGTTTTTTCTCTTCTCCTCTGTTGTATTAGTGTTAAGGGAATGTATTCCGCACTGTTGGGTAATTAGATCCATCCCTGTTTTCCCTTCATTTTGCAACTCCAATGGAAATATCACCTGGTGGAATACTTAATGTCAATAATCAATTGACATCTTGGTAGTCTGAATTGCTCAAAATGCTACAAACTCATAAAACAACATTTTTTTGGGATTATCATGAAATGAAAGGCATCAAACCTAATCTTTGCATACATAGAATATATATCAATGAAGGATGCAAACCAGTGAGGCAACCCCAACGAAGGATGAACCCTATTGTCAGAGACATAGTGAAAACTAAATTATAAAAACTTTTGGATGTAGGATTTATATACTCAATATCAGATAGCCAATGGGTCTCTCCATTATTAATTGTACCCAAGAAAATAGGTAAGTGGGGAGTATATTTTTACTATAGATAAATGAATACAACCACTAGGAAAGATCATTTTCCTCTTTCCTTCATTGATCAAGTGTTGGATTCCTTGGAAGGGGAGAAATATTTTTATTTCCTAGATGGATTCAACGACTACAATAAGATTAAAATATCCCCTACTTCACATGTCCATGGGGTATCTATTCCTATTCAATCTTACCATTAAGACTATATAATGCCCCTACAACCTTTCAAATGGTTGTTTTGAGCATATTTTTTAATTTTTCTCGTGATTCTATGGAAGTATATATGGATGATTTTACAACCTATGGAGATTTTTATGAATATGCATTAGCAAACCTTGAGAGAGTCCTCCAAAGATACCAAGTTCACAATATCTCTCTCAATCATGAGAAATGCTTCATGATGATGGAGGAAGGCATTGTTCTAAGGTATTTTGTGTCAAGGAGAGGAATTTAGGTAGACCCTAATAAAATAGAAATAATCTCAGCTCTACCTATACCATACAAACAAAAAGATGTAAGAAGCTTTCTTGGCCATGTAGGGTATTATAGGAGATTCATTAAAGACTTTAGTAAGATAGAAGATCCTCTGTTTTTCCTACTTTCTAAATATATTGAGTTTGAATGGACACTTTCCTTCTAAGAATCCTTTGAGGCTCTTAAAATCTCTATCACAAAGACACCTATTTTAAGACGACATAGTTGGATATTTAATTTTCACATTCATACCAGTGCCTCTAACTTTTCTACAGGTGTTGTGTTAGGAAAAAATGAGGAAATTTTAAAATTTTCTATCTACTACATAAGAAAAAATCTACAAGCTATTAAACTTAATTACATTGTTACAAAAAAAGAGATGCCAGTTTTAGTATATTCCATTAATAAATTTAGACATTACATCACTGGTTATCATGTTTTCGTTCATATTAACCATATAGCAATTTGATATTTAATGAAAAACTAGTGGTTAGTGGATGCCTTGTTAGATGGTTGTTGTGGTTACATGAGTTTGACATCACTATTGTGGATAATCTAGGAAAAGAAAATATGGTGGCTTATTTCTCTCTAGGGTAAATATTAATATAGAAGAACCACTTGTGGATGACTCTTTTCTTGATGAGCACATATTTTCCTTCACAGTACAAACACCTTGGTATTTAGATAATGAAAATTATCTAGTTGCAAGAAAGACGCCTCTACATATTTCACCAAGAGAGAGGTGATATCTGGTTGAACACAACTTTCCATATTCATGGGTGCTTGGCTACCTCTTTTACACATGACCTAACAATGTCATGCATAGGTGCATATGAGAAGATGAAGTTTATGACATTCTTAAATCTTGTCATGATGAGCCTTGTGGAGGGAATTTTGTAGCTAAAAGAATAGAACTCAAGATCCTAAATACCAAATACTATTGGCCAATGTTACATAAGGATGTAGTTTAGTACACAAGAAGATGTGATTACTGTCAAAGAATAGGTAGGCCTACAAGAAATGATGAAATGCCCCTACAACCACATTTGGTAATAGCACCATTTGATAAATGGGACATTGAGTTTATTGGGCCAATAAATCCTCCTTCTAACAACAAGGAATATATACTGGAATGTATTGATTACCTAACAAAATGGGTAGAAGTTAAAGATTTACAGTTTGCTAGAGACAACAAGGTGGCCGCGTTCTTATATGAGGATATATTCACAAGATATGGATCACCCAAAGATATAGTCATTGATCAACGGCCACAGTTTGCTTCAGACATAATTGATCATTTAATTAAAGAATATGAGATTAGGTGCAAGAAATCAAGTCCTTACCACCCACAGTCAAATGGTCAGGTTGAGGTTACAAACAAATAAATTGAATCAACATTAACAAAGACAATAATATTACACAGGAGGGATGAGGTAGCTAGATTACCAAAAGTAGTTTGGGAATACAATGTGGTACTAAAAATCTACAACTCACACATGCCTAATGTTGTACTAAAAATCTAGGACTCACATAACCCTTAATACAATTATGAAGAAAAAATTTGGGGGGTTATAAAAGGATATACAATAATGGAAGTAGAGGAAGAGGGTGGTTAGATGAAAAATAAATAGGGAATACATAACTTGCTTAAATTTTACTACTATGTAAATGCATTTAGAGAAGAAAATAAAGGGTCATGGAGGCTTTACATTGATGGATCTCATGATTCGTTCAATTATCTAAAGGCTATAATACAATATTGTAAAAATAGAGTGGTAGGTTATCTAACCAAATATACTCTAATGGAAATAGAGGAAGAGAGTAGTTAGATGAAAAATAAATAGGGAATACATAACTTGCTTAAATTTTACTACTATGTAAATGAATTTAGAGAAGAAAATAAAGGGTCATGGAGGCTTTACATTGATGGATCTCATTATTCATTCAATTATCTAAAGGCTACAATACAATATTATAAAAATAGAGTGGTAGGTTATCTAACCAAATATACTCTAATGGAAATAGAGGAAGAGGGTGGTTAGATGAAAAATAAATAGGGAATACATAACTTGCTTAAATTTTACTACTATGTAAATGAATTTAGAGAAGAAAATAAAGGGTCATGGAGGCTTTACATTGATGGATCTCATGATTCATTCAATTATCTAAAGGCTTCAATACAATATTATAAAAATAGAGTGGTAGGTTATCTAACCAAATATACTCTAATGGGAAAAAATTCCATGGAGATAACCAAGAGGGGAGAATATAAATTGAGAATGTAAAAAATGAGGCAAAATTTGAGGTTGGAAAAACATCAATAGATAAAAAAATAACAAGAGGATAAAAACTATAAGGAACTAAATGAAAGCTTGAGGAAGAAGGAAATAAACAATATGAGAAAAGTAGAAAATAATAATATGGTGGTAGTAGTTACTAGGGGAGTAATGGATACTAAAAAGAGAGAAAATTGGAAAGGACTCATAAGAAGATGAGGAAGAGTAGTATCCAAGTAAGAATAATCATGACCGGTAGTAGCAAGGTCAAGACAAATCATTAAAAACTAATATAGAGATGAATAGCAAAGGAAATCATGTTTTTTTGACAAGTGTAGAGTCTAAAAGAAGTAGAAAATTTGGTAGAGGAAGAGAATCTATTGGAAAAGATGAAATAATTCTCTAAGTACTAGAACAAGTAGGTTCATCCCACAATAGTGTGTTCCACTTTTTGGCCAAAGTGGGACATTGTAATCGGTATCTTTAACCAAATTTTTAGTTTTTGTCAATCATAGTAACTAAACCATTAATAATTTGAAGATGATGTGAATTGGCGATTTTTAAGATTTTGTATGTAGAATCTATATATATGCATATTTTAAACTTTAAAATTATTTGTGATTTTTTTCGCATAATTTTTAATAACTTGTTTTTTATAGTTAATAGTATTTTTAAAAGTGAAATTTATTCTATAATACATAACTTTTTTTACAAAAAGGATAAAATTATAAATTCTTGTTACACCCCATTATTAATTTACCCAATTACTTTAACCTATGTGTTCAAATGTGGATTATGTTGGAAGTTTGTTTGTCATTGAGGAGAATGTTGGAGACAAATTAGAAACATGAGCATGATGTATAATGTGAAGAGATTTTTGAGTGGGGATATTGATGAAGGTTGATGAGCATAAAATTATCCGGTGTTGTCATTGATGGCAACCCATGACAAATATGCATAAATTTTTGTCCGAAGAAGGCCAAATGGTTTGATAATTCTCTAAGTCCAAGAGTGTAGTTTTAGTGTTCAATGAACCAGTTTGTGGTTTGCATTGCTTTGCTATGAAGAATCTGGTTATGCAGTTTTAAGGAAATATTGGTGCATGTTGGAAGAGTCTAAATCTAGATTTTCATGACTTGATGTCTTTTGTATTCAAAGATATTGTTGACAGAGTATCGACTCTACAAATGGCAGAGTTACAGTGATAGAGTATATGATAGAGTGTATGTTGGAATGCTTTGCATTCCACTGTAAATGAATATTTTGATATGTGGATTTGTGGTAGTATTTATAGGTGTCAGTAGTGTGTACATTCCAAGTGGCAAGTGCTTTTTTGGTCTGCATGTGGAGTAGTGAGTGAAAAGTTGGTTCATTTTGATATTACTTCACCAATTTTTCTATCTGATGTCAACCTAAGTATTTTGGGGTTGTGCAAAGTCGATTTATGTATGAATCAATATCATAGGAGTGATTATGGGTCATGTCGATGTATTTTTGGTGGTTTATATGCTTTGGTTCTTTCTACAAGGCGTGTGTGTTGATGTTTTGGGCTGACAAGTTATGTGGTTCACGGTACATCTAATTAGGCCAACCTAATTGATGTTTTGGGTTGTTGCAATATATATATACAAGTTTGATTCATTTTTCGAATGTGGTGAATAGTGTGTTTAGAGTGTGTGGTGCGAGATTTTGTGTAGAGAAGTGCAAATTAAAATTGTGGTGAAGTATGAAGTGTGTTAAGTCAATTTTCTGAACCTAATCGAAACTGTCTTCAACATGTTGTAGATGCATTGTAATCATTTCAATCTCTGGCAATGATCCACCCTCTTTTCTATCCTAGTAGTGAGACATTTATTCTATTCTCTAGATAGTGAGTCCTCTGAATAGTGACTACACCTAGTAGTGAGCCATTATGTAATATCTTGTAACTAGTTATAATATATTGTGAGCTAATCCTCACCGTAGTTTTTCCCTTTTTGGGTTTTCCACATAAAAATCTGGTGTTCTTGTGTGTATTGATGTGATGCATGATTTTAATGTTTCTTTCATTACTGCACATTGACTGAGATATTGTGAAATGCATTTTAAGTTAATGAATTTCAAGGAATACTGATACACTCCCACTCTCAATATTTTAGGTGTCTAATAGATTAATGCATGAATTATGTCATTATGGTATTTGACAGCTAAATAAAATCAATGAATATGCAATATGATGAAACTAATTTTAAATGCTTATATGATGCTTAAACTATATTGTGAATATAATTTATATGTTATCAGCTAACTACAAACATGTTGCTCTAAGTTGGATGTAGGAAAGTATGAACCCACCAAAGGGGGAAGGAGAGAATCACCCAAGAGAAGAGTTGGTATTTGGAACGTTGGGTATTGTTATCTGAGTAGACGTGCACACTCACTCACATAGGTTAGTGGAATGTCGTCAAGTCAGTTTGAGTTTCGTTTTGGGTAAGTCTTGAACCTAAGTTAATAGGGTTTGAGTCGTTAGGAAAATTATGCTTTTTCATCTTTGATCCTCCTTGACCGTTTAATTGAATTAAATTAAAGTGCTAATATCCTTTGTAAGTAGCATATATAACAATTATTGTATATTTGAATTTTATATATATGTGTGTGTGTGTGTGTGTGTGTGTGTGTATATAAGATGGAGCATGTATATGTATGTATACTCATATGTATATGCAAGCAAAATAAATGAAATATATATATATATTATCATACATATAATTATATATTATTATATTTAAATGATTTTGAAAGCCATGATAAGTGGCTATAATGTCATGCAAATTCAAAGCTTAATGTTGTTATAGCAACGAGTAAAGAGGTCACCCAATTTTTGTGCCACAATATGCATATATCAACTTATTATTACTGCCATGTAGTGGCTGATAGTTTTCACTTTGTAAGACTATTTGAATAGCCATGATAAGGTGGAAAATGGGAGACTATTTTGAATGTGTTGCTATTAAAATGGAAGCTTGCAACTTGGGAAAAATATAAGTGAAAGAGTTTGAATGGCATTTGACTACCAACATGCCATATAATGAGACTTTTTTGTAATATTAATCTGCAAATTAGCAAACTACTAAGTCACCCAACTAGCCGTGGCAATGAGAAGAGGAAATTAACTTGGTTTTGATGTCTATTGCAAATTGGAAATTACATTAGCTAGAACTAATGTTCCAACGTATAAGTTATTGGTAATACTTGACTCATTCAAAATACAAGTCATGATAGTTTTAAGCTTGCATAGTCAACCTTGTTGAGGAGTCTTTCCTCACGCCTAACAAAGTTTTTAAAACATGGTAACTTTGGAGCTTTTTTGAGCCCTCAAATGTTAACTATTTTCTATCTTTAGAAATGCATTCAAGCATAAATAGAGATTAGCCAGTCATTATTTGGTTGTTCATTAATTTCGTAATTTTGGAGAAGAGTTGCATATATGTGATTAGAGGAGAGAAATAACATAGTGCAGAGAGCTTTGCAATTGCATATCAATATGCTATATAGTGAGATTAGCTTGATTAAATCAGATTTAGATTGTTCAATAGCTGCAAACTAATAGTAAAGAAACAAGAAAGAGGTGCAAGGATAGTGTTGAATGTTGAAGTCGATAGGACAACAGGTTCAAGTCTGAGTTTAAAGTGAAAAATTGAAGCAAAGAATACCAAAATCAAAGCCAGGCTATTTAATTCCAGGCATATATTTTTTTGTTCTTCTTCTTTCTCTTTTAAAATTTGATAAAAACTCTTTTATTATTTTGAGTTTGCTTTCGCCATTGCTATGTGCAAAGTGTGGTTGTTTGGGAAAGTATATGAATGCATGTATGAAAAGCTTAGGTTATTTAAGCAAAAATGTCAATAAGAACCATTGTAACCAGTTGGTTAGATCAAAGTAGCTTTCTCTTATAAGCATTGTTAAAATCGTGTTGATTCACGTGATACTGAATTTATATATATATTCCAGAGAGCTTCAGTGAAAAGTTAAGAATCTCTCTAGGCTAAGTTGTCTAACCAAAATGACTAGCTTGTTAAACTAAGGTGGTGAATAAAAGATAAGTATGGGAATATGATATTTATCCCAATGAGACAGTATCTTATATATTGTTATCAAACAAGTTTATATTATATTTTGGTAAGAAGGTCTAAAACGTATTAGAAGTGAAAATATCATTAATATATTTGAGAATTATAAAATTACATAATAGACCAAGATTCATTATTATTACCTATTGATTGAAAATCACATATCCAGGATAGAGGACTTTATTATCTCGTTATTAATCAAAGGCCTTAGTGCAAGGAGATTTTAAGGTGCAGAAGTACAAATAACTCTCAAGTAGAAGATATTTTCCAGTGTGGCTATAGACTTATCATATAATTATATATGGGGATATATGAGTCAATAATATCTATATACAGACAACCGTAGGTACCTTACATAATTATGCAAGGGATAACTTGGAAGAAACCTATGAGGAATATAGAGATTAGCCAGATGGTTCTCAATTGAGTTATCAAAAGTTTAACAACTTAATATGTTGGATTATTATTGAATATTACTATGAATATAAAGTTTTATATTGAATCAAATTAAATGATATTTAATATCATGATTAATTAGATCAGTTATGGTGTTCTAGAAGAGCAGAACCATACTCGTTGATGGGTCAAAATATTAGCTTATTTTCGGTTACTTTCATACATACTTTGAGACACTTTTAGATATACTCCAGACAATGCTCCTATATTATACTATCCTTTCATACTTATTTTGCAAACTTGGACCTAAAATATAATGATGGAAATATGGTTATGACATAATGAGTATAGCATGGTTTATATGTAGATATGTATGAATGTGGATGGAATTTTATGTTTTAATTGTGATAGTTATTCTTGTGTACATGCCTTGTGAATTAACCGTTTTGTAGCCAAGGAGGAACTATAGCATGTAACAGTTGCAGGATGAACTCACGATAAAAGGATGACTGGGACAGCAAAATAGGGGAGTTCCAAATTAAGTTGAATGTGATTATTACTAATTAAAGGCATCTAATGAAGGTTGAACGTGCATCATTATGACTAGTTAATAAGAGATGGAGCAAGACTCCTTTACTAATAGGATTTTGATAAATATTTGTGTGTTTACATGCAATTATGTCTTTACAGAGTTTTAGACCTATTAGGATTCTTCTTTCCTTGTCAGTTATGGTTTGAACAATTTAGTCTTAACTATACACTCTAATATTTAGGAGTGGAAGTTAATGATTATGGTTAGTTGTTTCTTTGAATAAGATTCCCTCAAGCTTGTATATAGCTAATGGTTGAATCCGTAGATTAGTTAGTTGGTTTTCAGTTTTCTTATTATTAGTTACTCTCAGTTTAAAAACATGATGGATATTCATAATGATTGAGTACAATCTGTGAGAAGATCTTGTGTAAATCTTTCATGATATGCAATGAATGAAGTTAATTTTACTGGATGCGTATAATCTGTTAGTTAGATTTAGTTTCAATTAAAGTGAGAACAACCACTTGAGCAGGCCACTCAAGGTAATTGTTCTTCACTTCATTTTCTAGTTGTTTATTCTTGTTTAATAGTTATTTTCAGTTTATCATTACTTTATGAACCTTATGCAAGTTAAAATAGAATCACATACTTTTCTTATTGTTAATGAATGTTCATGAACATACATGTAATGGTTAACCAGTAGTACTCTGGAGGTTAAATTAGCAAAGTCGTTAGTTTTTATCAATTTTGAGTTGATACAATAATATTTTATTAGAAATAGTCTAGTTATAGTCTAAGTTGTAGGTACCCGTAGCCATTAGTTCTAGTTATGTATTTTATTTTTTTATAGCTCTGTGAATTTCCAGCAAGAAGAATCACTTGAATAGGATAGTTTAGGTAGTTTTAAGTCTTTAAAGGCATATACAATGTTGCACCATCACAAGTTTACAAACCTTGGGTTGACATTTTAATATAGTCTTTACAATATTGAGTGGATTGTTCAATCAGATAAACCTCTGAATTGTGTAGGTTCTACCAAGTTTACAATACATTAGTTTAGATGCTACATTTTTGGCATCATTGTCGAGGATGGTGCTATCTTCGTAGACTTATTTTACAAGCTTTCATAGTCTACATTTTGTTTTTAGCATTAGGACTATTAGCTTAATCTTTTTCAACACCAGAAGTTACACTAACATTGTGAAGGACCATTGCTATATAAAGCCATATATCATGTATGCAGAGGTAGAGAGATTCTTTGGGTAGATTCCTTCCCTCTTCACATTAAGAAGCCATAGTAGAAACTGGTGAGCCAAGTACTCAGAGTGAGGGTAATATTGAAGAAGAAACTTCCCTCTCACCAACATCTACTACACTTACAGAGGGAACATACTACACCATGGTGGATGCAGTGGATGATGATCTTGAACATGCAACATTTGAGTTTCCAATCACTAATCAGGAAAGAGCTACAGTGTTGAAGAACATTCATCCTTCAGCCTTACCAATCTTTTATGGGTTAATGATTGAGGACCCAAATACATTTCTATTTTAATTTGATGTCTTGTGTAGAATTTATGACTATAATTCTAATGCTCATAGGCTCAAACTCTTTTCTGCAACTCTAAAATATGCAACCCTAAGATGGTTCATGGGATTAGATAGGGATGTTGTTCCTGATTGGGACACTATGAACCTCAAGCTAGTATTTTTTAGGGGAGTCAATGATGACTACATGGATGCTCTGAACCTCATTGGACAAGGAGATATTTTATAGATACCATTTCAAGACATTTGTAAGGTCTGCAAGAATTATTCTAGAACCTTCACTAAAAGGCCAAGAGGAGATAAGACATCCACTATTGGTAAATCATCTACAAGAGTTTCAAAGATAGAGTTAAGAAACCTGTTGTCCAATATGAAGGAGGACATAATTAATCACTTAGCAACTCAGTTGGATACTCTCCAAATTAAGAAGAAGCAGGAGTAAGTTGAGGCTATTCTCATTGAATACTGTCCAAGATATAGGCAAAGAAAAGCAAATTGTAAATGCAAGAGAGTGGCTAGTATCCAACAAGATAAAGTTGAGAAACCTAATTTCTAGCCAATTGAAGGAGATGATGGACAACTATTTTTTATAGCACAAAGGATGCCATGGAAACAAATACAAGGTATGCCACAATACCCCCTCAGCTTTAATTCATCATTTCCCATTAGGAATCAGAACTTTTCTGCTTGGAACTCTCAACCCTGGCCTGTAAACCAAAACTAGTGGAAAAACCCTCAACAATGGCCACAACCCCAACAAAATCAGAACCAAAAGTATCCAAATCCTCGACCACAAAAAATTTCCAAGGTTCTAATTATAATCCACAATGGCCAACACAACAGAATCAATGGCAACCTTAGTGGCAAAAAGGCCAGCAGTGGTAGCAGCAAAATATGAACTATCGGAAGCCTATGCTTCCACCTCCACAACAACAACAAGCTATTATGCATCCATCAAATCCTACATCCCAACCACCCAATCAACCACAAATACCTGCCCAACTTGTACCTAACCCTAACACTAATCCTGTTCAACAGGATTATACTAACGAAGCTATGCAATACCCCACTTATGGGGTAGAGGTGAGTGATGTCCACCTTAGATTGGGAAAAAAACTTATTGGAACTTCATCTCCCCGAATTATTGAAATAGAGGATGAGGAAATTGCAGCTAAAGCTTCAAACACCACACCTTTGGAACCTAAATCAAATCAAGTACACCAAGCTACTTCAAGTCCAAAGCCTCCTTTTTCTGAATGCCTAGCAATTCAACAACATCACACACAGGCTGAGACAGGCCTCTTAGGTCAATTAAAGGATGTGAGCATCAATATTCCACTTATCCAAGCTATCAAAAACATCCCTATTTATACCAAAATTGTGAGGGATATATGTCTTAAGAAACCAAGAAGGAAAAGGAAGGATTCACAAACAGTCCATGTCTTGGGAGACCTTGTAGATATTCTATTAGGGAACATCATTGTCCCTAAGTATACAGACCCTGGTAGTCCAATAGTAGATGTTAAGATCAATGGCACCCTCATCAAAAACACTTTGATAGACTTTGGGGTTGCAATCAATGTTATGACTAAAGAAACGATGTAGTTACTTCAATTAGCCAATCTTAGACCCACACAAACTATTTTACAGCTAGCTGATAGGTCAATAGTCAAGCTTGAAGGAATCATTGAAGACTTAGTTATTACATTGGATTCCTAGGAATGTACTACTTATTTATAGTCTTACAACCAAATTTTAATCTTGTAGGCTACCCACTTATCCTAGGTAGACCCTGGTTAGCTATAGCTAATGCATTTATAGGCTGTAGGTCTGGCAATATGATAATATCCAATGGGACAACATCCAAGAAATTGGTACTCTATCCTCCAGCCCAACCTTATGTTGACCTTGAGCAAACCATTTGGCCTATCTTGGATGAGGAAGATAATTATTCTCTCCAGACATTGATGACTATAGAACACAACCCTTTATTAGATGATCAGGATAAAGATGAGCTCATTGCTCACATAATCCAGAATGACTACGATAAGATCCCATAGCAACAAGACTATCTAGTATGCCTACAAGACCCCTTGCATACTATAGCCCCCAATTCCTTAGAAGAAGTATCACATATCTTTCATTCTTTACTATCACAAGAGTGTGTACCAATCATTCCAAGTCTTGACCTCTTATCCATTCAAGAATCATTAAAGCAATTAGAAGTCATTCTAGGAAAAATGTTGAACATAAACAATGCCTTAACTGAAGAACAATAAAATTCCCTGCAAACAGTGTTGCAAGCACACTCAACAACATATGCATGGGATTACCATGATATAAAAGGCATAGAACCTGATTTTTGTATGCACAAGATTTATATCAATGATGGATATAGACCCATTAGACAGCCTCAAAGGTGTATGAACCCTGCTTTGAAGAACATAGTTAAAGATGAACTTCAGAAGCTTCTTGATACAAGTTTTATCTATCTCTATCTGACAGTGAATGGGTCTCACCTTTGGTAATTGTTCCTAAAAAAGGTGGCAAATGGAGAGTTTGTGTAGATTACGAGGAACTAAATACAACCACCAAGAAAGACCACTTTCCATTGCCATTCATAGATCAAGTGCTTGATTCTCTAGTTGGGAAGAAGTACTTTTCATTCTTAGATGGTTTCAGTGGCTACAATCAAATAAAAATTGCTCCAGAAGATCAAGACAAAACCACATTCACATGTCCCTCAACAATGAAAAGATGTAAAGAACACAACCTGTCACTCAACAATGAAAAGTGCTTTATGATGATGACACGGGGCATAGTATTAGGGAAATTTATATCCAATGCAAGGATTTAGGTTGATCCACATAAAATAGAAATTATATCTACATTACCTATTCCACAAAAGCAAAGAGATATCAAAAGTTTCCTTGGCCATCTAGGCTACTACAGGCGGTTTATCAAATATTTCAATAAGATTGTTGCACCATTGTTTGTTTTGTTAGGTAAGTACATTGAATTTGAATGGACATCAGAGTGTCAACACTCTTTTGAAGAGTTAAAGAAATCCCTGACTCAAGCACCTGTTCTAAGAGGCCCTAATTGGACCCTGCCTTTACATATACATACATATTCTTCATATTTTGCTATTGGAGTAGTTTTGTGTCAAAAAGAGGGTAATAAAGAGTATGTGATTTACTACATCAACAAGAATCTTCAAGGAGCAAAGGTGAATTATACTGTTACAGAAAAGGAGATGCTTGCAATGGTGCATGCTATTAATAAATTTAGGCACTATATTACTAGTTATTCAGTTTTTTTTTCCATACAAATCATACAACAATCAGATATTTGATGAGCAAGCTAGTAGTTAGGGGTAGATTGGTAAGATGGTTGCTTCTTATACAAGAATTTGGCATTACCATAGTGGACAAACCTAGTAAAGAAAATGTAGTGGAAGATTTTCTGTCAAGATTTCCAACACAATCAATTGAAGTGGTGGTGGATGATTCATTTCCAAATGAACACTTATTTTCTCTAAATGTACATGTACCCTGGTATGCTGATATTGCTAATTATCTAGTAATAGGGTAGATTCCACCACACTTTTCTCCAAGGGAAAAGAGACAGCTGGTACACAAATGTTTCCCATACTCTTGGGTATCAGGTTATCTATTTTACATTGGCCCTCACAACATCATGAGAAGGTGCATAAGGGAAGATGAAATATTTGACATCATGAAGGCTTGCCATGATGAGCCATGTGGAGGTCATTTTGTAGCAAAAATAATAGCATTTAAGATCCTCACAACTAGCTATTATTGGCCTATTATGCACAAAGATGTTGTTAAATACACCAAGAGTTGCGATAGGTGCCAAAGGATGGGAAGACCAACAAAAAGTGATGAGATGCCATTGCAGCCTCAGTTAACATTAACACCTTTTGAAAAATGGGGTTTAGACTTCATTGGACCAATCTCACCTACTTCCAAGTTAGCACTGATTACTTGACTAAATGGGTAGAAGTAAAAGCCTTGCAATTTGCCAGAGATGGAAATGTGGCTAAATTCTTGTATGAGGATATGTTTACTAGGTATGGAATACCTAGAGAAATAATCATTGATCAAGGTCCATAATTTAATTCTGACCTAATTACCAAACTAGTTGAAGAATACCAAATTAGACACAAGAATTCAACAACTTACCACCCTTAGGCTAATGGTCAAGTGGAAGTCACTAATAAGTAAATTGAAAGTATTCTCACCAAGACAGTGCAACTACATAGGAAAGATTGGGTTCTAAGGTTACCTGAAGCAATATGGGCATACAAAACCATCTGGAAAACCACTACTATTTTTACACCTTATGAGTTAGTATATGGTAAGACAACAGTCCTTCGTATTGAGCTTGAATATAAAACACTAAGGACAATAGTTGAACTAGAAATGGACTTAAAAATAGTTCAAAAGGAAAGGGATACATACTTTAAATGGATTGGATGAAATAAGGATGGAAGCCATCCATCACACTGAGGTAGTACAACAACAAAGGATGAAGTTGCATGATCAGTACATTAAAACAAAGGAGTTCATTGTAGGGGATTGGGCACTACTATTTGATTCAAGGTATAAAGACTTCAAGGGAAAGCTCCAATCAAGGTGGTTAGGGCCCTATGAAATTAGTCAAGTTTATTCCAATGGAGCATTCAAGTTGCATACAATAGATGCGGTCAGATTTTCACTTCTTGTAAATGGCCATATATTGAAGCTATATAAGAAGCCATTATAGAAAGATGATTTCATATGCTCCCTGTTTCAACAATATGGTGCTCACAGTGGACCAAATATAGAATTTGACACATAGAGTGATATTTCAGCACCAAATGATATACCAAGCACTTATAGCGACCCAGAGATTGAGCTAAATGACTCAATCCCTAAGATCACTCAGGCTTAATTTCTCATTTTACCTCACAAGCACATAGTGCACATTATAATGATGGTTTGTTATTATTTTTGGATTGAAACTGTGTGAGTTTTTTGAATCAAGATTCAAAAAACTCACACAGTTTCAATCCAAAAATATGAACAAACCATTATCATGGACTGTGGAAACTTGATGATGTACATTATAGTGATGTTAAAAATTTCAGAGGGGCCTATTTTCAACCATTCACAAAAGGTCCCGATGTCGTAGGAACCTGTAGCATAATAGTTGTTACCATTCAGAACGAGCCTTGACATTGTAGGTACTTGTAGCACCTTATGGCAGCAGAAAAGAAAAATTCAAATTAGTTGGCACCATATTAACTGCAAGTTCATGCTCATTCATTACCAAATATCCACATGTAATAGCCATCACTTCATAATAAGTACTCGTTGCATGATTCTTTTGCTGCCAATTCACATTTCAAATATTCAAGCTATCACATCGCCAATTCATATCCAAAATAACCATCCCATCAATTGCACCCGCCACCCCACAATTCATTAGTTTGTAGTTATTTTTTGTCACATTGAATAAAAAATTAGATACATTCTTTTCAGTTTACACACCAGTGCATGGTTATCTCTTTTGGTCGATACTTCAATTAAGCTATCATGATTAATATAGTTTTCTTTAAACTTTCATTATGTCTTTGTATTAATTCATGCATGCAAACTATTCATATCTTAATTTCCATTATTACATATTTTCACCACCTTTCTATACCAAACATGAAAGAGGTCACTTCACCAATTAAGTTGGGGGGGGGTACAACTTAGTCAGTCTTTTCGTGAGTATTTTTTAAATCACCACCTAAATCAAATTCAATGGATTAAAAATGACATGCAAAACCTTCCTAATTACATCTCATTTTTGCTGCCATTTCTAATTGCTAAATTTCAAATCCTGAGAACTTGAGGTTAGTCTGAACCATACTCAAACTTAGAATCTATCCATAAGCTCAAATTAAATCGGTATTGAGAAGGGAAGTTGTAGTCTGGTATGGTAGTACAAGTTTATGAGGAAACAGGAGGAAGGCGAGAGGTTTTGAAGGTGGTAGAGTAGATTGAGCTGAATTTTCAAAGTTGAATTGAACACATTGAGAAAAGAAAGTAAGCCATAATGGGAGGTGATATCATCTGAAGGGAACTAACAACTCATACACAAATTTTGGAGGATGCAATGGTTCTACCCATTTTTACCAAGGTTGGCTGGCTTGACTATTTTTTGAAATTAACATAATTTAGTGATGATATGACAAGAAGGTTTGCATCTACACTTGAATTTGATGAAGCCATGGTGAAGGGACTGTTAGTAGATGCATCTGAGACTGCCATTGCAAAATTCATTGGGTTACCAAGAACTAGGGCAGAATTTCCAACACGAGCTGATGCGGTTGCAACTAGGGATGAATTTTGTATACGAGGAGAGGAATTAGACTCATCATCACAAGGTACAAAGAGACTACCTCTTCCCTGGGTATGGGAAAATTGTGCTTCTTACATTGTCAGATATATCACCTGTGATGGTAGGCAGAACCTTTTATATATAGTTCATTTCAAATTACTTAGTCACCTCAGGCATAATAAGTTAGTAAATGTATCAAACTTTCTTTACAATCTTTTGAAATTAGTGGCATCAGAATACCAAAGAAAACAAAGTGATACTTATTTATCTCATCATTGTTTAATTGCTTTATTGATAAAGAGAAGTTTAAGGATTCAATACCCACAAGTGAATTGGGAGGATTTTAAGAAATGTATAGGTATTAATAGTTTTCTTGATGCACCTGTGGTACCTGAGAATGTGGAACCCCTAAATGAAAATGTAGAACCCCAAAATGAACATGTAAGGGAGAGTCCTCATGTCTCACATGTGGATTCACCTACCTGTAGCCAAGGTGAGCATGAGGAACCTAATGAGCCAGAGTCTAGGCCACCTATAATTGAGGAAATGCCATCCTCTTCAAGATCATAAAGATCCAAGAATATGAGAGGCAGTACATCTACCTCTTCTACACCCTCTAAACCAGAAGGAAGAAAGGATACTCCAAATAAAAAGATGGATACTCAAAAGAAGAAAGAGGATGTTCCAAAGAAGAAGAAGGGTGTTCAAAAGGAAAAGAATAAATTTGAGAAAGAAACACTCTCACCTAGATGCTCAGGCAGATTGAAGAAAGAAGGTGTCATGAGGGAAAATATAGAAGAACCTGAAGAAGAAGAAGAAGAAGAGAAGAGTAAAGAACAACATTAGGAAGACATCATGATTGTAGAAACAGACTCTGAAGTAAAAGGGGATGCCCCTAGAAATGAAAATATATCTGTAAAAAGGAAAAGATATGTGATAACTACCTCTGATTCAAAACCATATGATATCTTTACTGCTAAGAAACCATGGAAAGAAACCCTAGATAGTCCCATTCATGGAGATTATGAAGAAGGGGGTAAAGAACTATTTATGTATACAAAAGAGATGTATAGAAGAAAGAGATGTAAGGAAAAAGCTCCAAGAGGATTTAGATAGGATCAAAAATTTGGAGGAGTTAGTGCAAAGCTATGAACAAAAGGAAAAGGAGAGAGAAGCAAAAATTTAAGAAATGGAGGAGAAATTGCAGTTGTATGGCCACAACACTAAACTTGATTTGTTGGCACAACTTGTCATAACTAAGACTAAATATAAAGAACTGGTAGTGCCAAAATAGAAACCTCATTCCATTAGAACTCCTAATTAACATACAACCTTGTCACTTGGCCACCAATTATGGGAAGTGACTATTGAGCTTGCACATGAAAAGGAGAAATGGAAGAAAGAAAAGGAAATCTTGATTGAAGAACATGTACAAGAATTGGAAAAGAGAAACATGGAACTAAGCAGATCAAAAGTCGAGTTGGAGGAAATAGCAAACAAAGTTGCATAGATCATCAAATGTAGACCTCCACCGAGGACATATGTGTTGTTCTTGTAGGAAAGATTTCTATGTTTTCAGTTTAGCATGTTAATTGGTAAACAGTCTCTCGGTATGAGTAGAAGTTTTGAGTTTCTTCATATTTTTGTTGCTTCTACACCTGAAGAACA
The DNA here is from genome assembly GCA_007115665.2 of Sequoiadendron giganteum. Taxonomy (NCBI): domain Eukaryota; kingdom Viridiplantae; phylum Streptophyta; class Pinopsida; order Cupressales; family Cupressaceae; genus Sequoiadendron; species Sequoiadendron giganteum. The sequence goes on from CM021110.1 coordinate 149,944,555, forward strand.
AGATCAATTGTGTGAGTTTTATTTACACAATTATGTAGTGTCAAATGAAACAAAGTGAAACCCTTTGATTTTTGTAGGGGATCTTCAAATAAGGGCACTTGCATCCTATTATAGAAATGAGCAAGCCAAGGATGAAATAATGGAAGAGTATGAAGAAAAGGAGAAATCAATTTCTCTCCCTATAAGAAAAGAAGCTAAAAACCCTAATGCAATCATTGATGAATGGTTGAAGCTCCTTGATCACAAGGGTGTGGGCAAGAAAATCATGAAACTCAAGAAGACAGATTATGAGATAATGTAGATATTAGTTGTGGGTATAGGACAAAAGTCCTACAAATATGTATAAAATAGATGGAATAGTTTGACCCCTGAATTACAAAGGAAGGAACCTCATTCTATGTATAATTCCACTACCATGATTCAAAGGGTACACAGGTACATAGCAACTGGTGTTAACAAAGGGATTTACTAGGTACCACTCACCTTTCACCCACCTATCCTCCTCTATCCAGTTCCACATTGGACTGGGGAGAAAGGTGATGAATGTGACAAGGTTGGAAATACCAGAATGAGGCAACTTGTAGCATATCAAGGCTTTTATTTGAAATAGATCCAGGAGGTTGATGCATTTATGGACCTAAGGCAGATTGCTTTTCAGTACAATCAATATCCTTACTGAAAAGTTACTATCAAGAGATAAAGACTGTGAAAATCTAGAAGCATGAATTGTGATAGTGAGAAAATAGCTTGAGAAAGTGAACCAACAGTTGCATATGAAGTTTGGTAAAAGTAATAAAACCCTAGATCATATTTTGGGAAGTCAGAGAGCTTTGCATGTCAAAAATGGAATAGGTTTTGATGATTAGAAGAAGGTGACAAAATGGTCTAAGAAGACTACTAAGGAAATTCTAGAAGTGACAGGCTCCAGGCGTTCAAGATCTAAAAGAACCATGGAAAGTGATGAAAGCATGAGATGCAATGATGGCTTTATTCAAGTACAGAACAAAAGAAGAAGATCTGGAAGACAAAGATACAATACTAGGTCAAATTTTCCTTTCTCTAGTTATTGTTTTAATTGAAATAATTTTGGTCATAAGGTTGTTGACTATAGAAAAGCTTTAGTAAGAAGAAACAATTTGTTAGCAATGATCCATTTGCACCTCTGTACAACTTTTATATCATTTATTTCAAATACATCAATTTTGGACATATTGCAATGAACTGCATAAGCAATTTTGTGAGTCCTCCTTTTTCGGGAAGTCAAAGAAAAGAAGAAGAGAGTAGAAGTCTTGAATCAAGAAAGGTCTAGAAGAAGGTTCCTGAAGAGAAGAAGTTTAGAAAATCATTGATTGCTCAAACTATACTACATGATCAAAAGGAGAACCTGTGGATCATAAACAGTGGTTGCTCTAGCCATGTGAGTGATAAGAGTAATTTCATAAATTTCAAGAAATTTGAAGGTGGTTTAGTGACCCTTGGAAACAATTCAATTTCCAAAATCTTTGGTAAGGGTACTTTAAGTCTTGATGGTGGTAAAACAAAGACACGTGATATTTTGTATGTTGAAGGTTTAAAGCATAATTTGTTAAGTGTCAATCAGATGTGTGACAAAGGCTACAAGCTATCTTTTAGTGCTAAAGGTTGTGAAATCAAGAAATCAAGTACCAGTGAATTGATTGCAGAAGGAAGCAGGACAAATAGTGACATTTATCATATCAGTGAATTGAATGGACAAAGTTGTCTCACTACACAAAAATATGAAAGATGGATTTGGCACAAAAGGTTAGGACATGAATTTTGATGATATTGTAAATATTCGTTCAAAAGGATTAGTTCGGGATATGCCAAATATTAACAAGCCTCAATCAATCAGTTGCAAGCCATGTCATGAAGGGAAGCAAACAAGAAGTATATATCCTACTACGGAGTATTCCACATCAAAACCATTAGATCTGGTTCATACAGATCTATGCAGACCAATGAGGACTAATATTCCATAAGGAGATAGGTATTTTATTATACTCATTGATGATTACACTAGGATGACTTGGATAACATATATGAAAGAAAAGTTTGAAGCATTTGAGAAGTTTAAGGCATTCAAGGCATTAGTAGAAAATGGAACTGGAAGGACAATCAAGGTTTTGAGATCAGATAGAGGTGGATAATTCACTGCTGAGAAGTATGAAAAATTCTATGAAGAGCATGAGATCCAAAGGCAATTATCTGCTCGTAGAACTTCATAGAAAAATAGAGTTGTAGAAAGAAAGAACTGGAATGTATAAGAGATGGCAAGAACTATGCTATTTCAAACAAATCTATTATATATGTACAAGAGATAAGCTACACAAATTACTCTAGATATTCTGAACAAATTCCAGATCAAGCACAAAACTGAGAAGACACCATGTGAGCTATGGAGAGGAAGATTGAAATCAGTAAGATACCTCAAAATATTTGGAAGCAAGTGGTACATCAAGAGAGATGAAGAAAATTTGGGTAAGTTTGATTATATATTAGATGAAGGTATTTTCCTTGGTTATTCCTTAAGAAGTAAAGCTTACAGATGTTATAACAAAATATTAAAGAGGATAGCTAAAAGTGAAAATGTGAGAGTTGATGAGACTATTCATTCTACTAGTGTTTCAAAAGTAGAAGATGAAGAAGAATCAATTCACAAAAACATTGAAGATTCAAAAGTTGTTCCAAAAAAAACTTGGAAAGTATGTTCAAAAAAATCACTCTATAGATCTGAACATAGGTGACAAAGATAGTGGGGTTTAGACCCAAAAGAGACTTGAGAAAACTAGTGAACAAGTACACTTTGTATTACTATCAAAGATAGAGCCTAAGTCCTAAAAAGACACAAGAAAATAAAAATGATGGATAGAAGCTATGGAGGAATTACTGAATCAGATAATGAAAAATGAAACATAGGAAATTGTTCCAAGACCTAAAGGCAAGAATGTGATTGGAACCGGGTGTCTGTTAAAAAATAAGCTAAATAAATAAGGTGAAGTGATCCAAAACAAGTCAAGACTTGTATGTAAAGGGTATGCTCAAGTTGAAGGGATAGAATTTGAAGATATTTTCTCTGGTGACAAGACTGGAGGCAATTAGTGTAGAGTCTAAGCTAGTGTATTGTAAACTTGGTAAAAATACTCAATTCAGAGGGTTAACTGACTGAACAGTCCACTCCACATTGCCTAAGACTACATTAAATTGTCAACCAAGGCTTGTAATCTTATGATGGTGCAGCATTATATATGCCTTCATGGACTTAAAACTACCTAAACTACCCTACTTAAGTTATTCTACTTGCTAAAATTCATAGAACTGCAAAACAGTAGAAGCATAAACTGAAACTAGTTGCTACGTGTACCTATAGTAAAGACTATAACTAAACTACTGCTAGTAAAGTAATGTTGTATCAAGTGAAAACTTAATAAAAACTAATGACTTAGTTGAACTATCCTCTAGAGTGCTACTAATGACCATTACATGCACATTCACAAGCATTTATTCATAATAAGCAAAAAATGAAATTCTAATTAACTTGCATATGATTCATGAACAATGATAAACTCATAACAACTATTAATAGAAATAAATAAATGAAAGGTGAAGTGAAGAACAATACCTTGAGTGGCTTGCTCAAGTAATTGTTCCCATTTTAACTGAACTCGATCTAACTAATAGATTCTATGCATCCCATAAGATTAACTCCAATCATTGCATATGGTAAAAGATTACAGAAGATCTTTCCACAGATTAAACTTAATCATTTGGAATATTTTTCATGTTTTCAAAACTGAAGTAACTAATAACATAAAACTGATAAAAACCAGCTAACTATCCTACGGATTCAATCAATGACTATATACAAACTGAGGGAATCTTTATTGAAAGCAACAACTAACTGAAACCATTAATTCCACTCCTAGATGAAAGAGTGTAGAATTAAGACTTGAATTATTCAACTTATAACTGAAAAGGAAAGAGAATCCTATCAGAACTTGAAATTTGTCAAAATAGATTTGTATGAAAACATACAACCACTTGTCAAAATCCCATAAGTGGAGGAGACTCCTTCTTCAACATTTATTAAACTGGTTATAATAACGCATGTCCAATCTTCATTAAGTTCCTTTGATCAATGATCACCACGTTCAGCTTATCTTGGAGCTTTCCTTGTTTCAGTGTCCATTCATTCCTTTTGCTATGGGTTCATCTTGCAAATGTTGCACTATGGTTCCTCTTTAGCTGCAAACAAGTTAATTTCACAAAACATGTACACGAGGATAACTATCACAATTAACTCATAGCATTCCATCAACATTCCATAATTTTTTTCATACAAACCATATAATACTAATATATTATAATCATAATTCCATCATCATAATTAAGGTTCAAGTCTACATAATGGATATAAAAGGATAGCATGATGTAGGAACATTGTTTGGGAAATGTATCTTAAAGTATCCTAAGACATGTATAAAAACAACAAAAAATAAGCTATTATCTAGACCTATCATCTCCCCCCAACTAGCCTTTTGCTTGACCCCAAGAAAAACACTAGGGATCTTGATTGTACTGCTGAGCAATTTGTCTTAGGTCCATAACTGCACTAACACCCTGAATCTATCTCAAATAAAAACCTTGATATTCTAAAAGTTGCCTCATCCTAATGATTCCTTCCCTCTCACATTCATCACCTTTCTTCCCTGTCCAATGTGGGATCGGATAAAGGAGAATAGATGGATGAAAAGTGAGTGGCACCTAATGAACTCCCTTGTTGATACCGATTGATATGTAATTATGTGCCCTCTGAAGCATAGCAATGAAATTATGCATGGAATGTGGCTCCTTCTTCTGCAATTTTGGTGTCAAACTATTCCATCTATCTTTCACATACTTATAACATTGTTGTCCTATGCCCGAAGTGAACATTTTCATTCTATCATAGTCTGCCTTCCTGAGCTTCATGATTTTCTTTCCTACTCCCTTATGTGCAAGAAGTTTTAGCCATTCATCAATGATTGCATCTGGATCCTTGGCCTCTCTTCTGATTGGAAGTGAAATAGATTTTTCTTTTTCTTCATACTCCTCCATAATCTCACCTCTAAGTTGTTCATTCCTGTAGTAAGAGGCAAGTGCCCTGATTTGAAGATCCCCCACAAAGATTAAAGGGTTCTATTTTGTTTCATTAGGTATCAAATAGTTGTGCAAATAAAACTCACACAACTGATCTTGTTCTTTAGGTGTAGAAGTAGGAAAAACTTCAAGAAACTCAGAAGTTTGACTCATGCTAATTGAATGCTTTCTAACTAATCTATTGAATTGAAAACATAAAAAAATTTCTTGTAAAAATAGTGCATAAGTTCTTGATGGATGCCTACACCCAACTATTTTTTTAGCCTTATTTGCTATCTCCTCCAACCGAACTGTTGTTTTATTCAGTTCCATATATCTTTTCTCCAATTCTTGTTCATATTTTTCTTTTTCCTTTCTCCAATTCCCCTTTTCCTTTGCAAACTTATCCGTTACTTTCCACAATCGGTATCCAAGTGAGTAGGTTGTATGATAATCAGGAGTTTTGAGAGGAGGGGGTTTCTCATTTGGCACTACTAGCTCTTTATCACCTATTTTGGCTACAACCAATTGTGCTAGCACATCTAGTTTAGTGTCATGACCATATAGCTACAGTTTTTCCTCCATATCCTTCATTTTTGTCTCTCCTTTATCCTTCTACGCATAATTCTATACCAATTCTTCTAGATGTTTAATTATATCTAGTTCCTCCTGGAGTTCCCTTCTTACATCTTTGTCTTCAATGTAAACTTCCTCTGCATTCTCAAACAGCTCATTACTTTCTTCATAATCTCTAGGAATGGGAAAGGTTTTTGTTTGGAACTTCTTAGCATAAAATATATCTTCTAATTCAGAATAATAAGTTTTCACTACATACCTTCTCTTCTTCGTTGGTATATTTTTATTACCAGGAACATTCCCTTCTAATTAAGAGTCGGTTTCTACAACCATGACATTTTCTTGAGGTTGTTCTTCCTGAGGTTGTTCTATACCCATCTCCCCTTTGGGTTCCCCTGTATTTTCTTTTGTAGCACTTTATTTCCTGAGCCTACCAGAGCGTCTAGGTGTTAATACTTCTTTAATTTTCCTCTTTTCCTTTTTAACACTCTTTTTCTTCTTAGGAACATCCTCCTTTTTTTGCTTTTGAGTATCCCTCTATTTCTTTGAAATATCTTCTTTTGGTTTCAAGGGTGTAATGGAAGTAGATACACTGCTTCTCTGGCCCTTAGATTTTTGTGACTTAGAAGAAGTAGGTAATTCCTCATTTATGGGTGGCCTAGACTTTGACTCTACAGGTTTTTCATGCTCACCTTGGCTACGGGCAGGTGATGTTACAGGCCAAACATGAGGGTTTTCCTCTTTAGGCTCATTTTGGTTTTCTCTATCCTTAGGCACTATGGGTGCATCCAACAAACTATTAATGTCTATACATTCCTCAACTTTGAAATCCTCCCACTTAACTTGTGGGTATTGAATTCTTAGACTTCTTTTTATCAGCAAGGTAACTAAACAATGATGAGAGAGAGAAGTATCACATTGCCTTTTCTGGTATTTCAAGGCCATTTGTTTTAACAATTTACAGAGAAAATTTGGTACATTTACTACCCTATTATGCCTGAGATGACTTAACAATTTGAAATGGGTCGTATACAAAAGGTTTTGTCTACCATCACAAGTAATATATCTAATAATATAAGAGGCACATCTTGCCCACAACCAGTGGAGAGAAAGTATCTTCATACCTTGTGATGAGGAATCCAATTCCTCTCCTCTTATGTGGAATTTTTCCCAAGCTATAACTACATCAAACCGAGTTGGGAATTATGTTCCTATCCTTAGTAATCCCGTGACTTGTGCAATGGCAGTTTTTGATGCGTCAACTGATAACCCCTTTACCATAGCCTCATCATATTGAAGATTTTATGCAAATCTCCTTGTTAAGTCATCACTAAATTTTGTTGATTTTGTAAAGTAGTTGAGCCAACCAACCCTTGTGAAGATAGGCAGGACTACTATGTCCTCCTAAATTTGTTGGTGAGCCACTAGCTCTCTTCTTATATCATCTCCTCCCATGCTTGCTTTCTTCTCTACTCAATATACCAAATTCATCTTTGGAAATTAAATTCAATCTTCCCACCACCTTCGAACTGCTCTACCACTTCAAAACCTTTGTTTCCATGTATATCCTTACTACTATACCATACTGCAATTGCAAGTTCCCTTTTAAATTCAGCTTTAGTCTAAACTAAGTTGAAGTTCTCATAAGCTCTTAGGGTTTCAAGTTTTAGCAATTTTGAAAATGGCAGCAAAAATAATAGCAAAAATAAAACATAACTAAGGGTTTTGCATGTCATAATATTCATTAAATTTGGTTTTGGGTGGCAGATTCGAAAGGACTGGCGAAAAGACCAACTAAGGCGTACCCTCCCCCCAACTTAATTGGTGAAATGACCTCACTTCACATTAATGATTTGGAGGTGGTAGAAATTCATAATGATGGAAATTAAAGATATAATACTTCACATGCATGGAATTAAATGAAAGTGTATGAAAGTTTAAAGAAAACTAGATTAATCATAACAACATACCTGAAGTACTACCTTGTAGAAATAACCATTGTTCACGTGTGGAAAATGAAAGAATATATTTATTTGTTGATTCAATGTGACACATATTAACTGCAAGATAATGAATAGTGGGTGGCGAGTGGATATGATGGGACGGAAATGAAGAGTATGAGCTGGTGATTTGACAACTCAAGTAATTGAAATGAAAGCGGGCAATAAAATAATTATGCCTCTTTATTTTGTATGAAATGATGGATATGATATGTGAATATATTTAAAATGAATGTGAATGAACTTGCATTAAATATGGCACCAAATGAGTTAAATATTCTTTTCAGGTGCTCGATGTTGCTACGGGCATCTGGAGAGTTAGGTCCCATTCTAAATGTTGACAGTGTGAAGCTACACGTCCCTTTAGCAGCAGGACCCTTGTGAATATTGAAAATAGGCCCCTTTTAAGATGTTTTGAACATTATTATAACGTGTAGTGTGTTCTTGTGAGAAAAAAACATGAAAAGTTAGTACCAAGGGAGCTCAGGGACTAAGCTGTGTAACTCAATCTCTGGGCCACCAAAAGTGTTGGGTATATCTTGTATTACTGAAGTAGGACTTTGTGTATCAGATTTTGTATTAGGTTCACTGGAAACACCATATTGTTGGATCAATGAAAATATAAAGTCATCCTTCTGTAATGGATTTTTATACAACTTCAGTCTATGGCCATTAATAAGAAGGGAAAATCAGACTATCAATGGTGTGTAATTGTACTATCCCATTAGGGTAAACCTTGCTAATCTCATGGGGGCCCAACCATCTAGACTGGAATATTCCCTTGAAATCCTTATATCATGAATCATATAATAGGGCCCAATCTCCCACAATGAACTCTTTTGTTTTAATGTACTGATCATGCCACTTCATCTATTATTGTTGTACTACCTTTGTATGATGTACTACTTTCATTCTTATTTCATCCAACCCATTTAGAGAATGTATCCTTTCCTTATGTGCTTCTATTAAATCCATTCCCAGCGCTATTGTTGTCCTCAATGTTTTATATTCAAATTCAATAGGAAGGAATGTTTTCTTTCCATAGACTAACTCATAGGGTGTAAATCCAAAGGTTGTTTTCCATGTAGTTCGATCCCCATCAATGACACCAAAAATGTAGAGTCTAAGATAATGTATTGTAAAATTGGTAAACATACTCAATTCAAAGGGTTAACTGACTGAACAGTCCACTCCACATTTCTCAAGACTACATTAAATTGTCAACCAAGACTTGTAATCTTATGATGGTGCATCGTTATATATGCCTTCATGGACTTAAAACTACCTAAAATACCCTACTTAAGTTATTCTACTTGCTGGAAATTCATAGAACTGCAAAATAGTAGAAGCATAAACTAAAACTAGTTGCTATGGGTACCTATAATAAAGACTGTAACTAAATTGCTGCTAGTAAAGTAATGTTGTATCAATTGAAAACTTAATAAAAACTAATGACTCAGTTGAACTATCCTTCAGAGTGCTACTAATGATCATTACATGCATATTCACAAACATTCATTTATAATAAGCAAGAAATGAAATGTTAATTAGCTTGCATATGATTCATGAACAATGATAAACTCATAACAGCTATTAACATAAATAAATAAATGAAAGGTGAAGTGAAGAACAATACCTTGAGTGGCCCGCTCAAGTAACTGTTCCCACTTTAACTGAACTCAATCTAACTAATAGATTTTATGCATCCCATATGATTAACTCCATTCATTGCATATGGTAAAAGATGACAAAAGATCTTTCGACAGATTGGACTCAATCATTTGGAACCCTTTTCATGTCTTCAAAAATGAAGTAACTGATAACACAAAACTGATGAAAACCAACTAATTATCCTATGGATTCAACCAACAACTATATACAAACTGAGGGAATCTTTATTGAAAGCAACAACTAACTGAAATCATTAATTCCACTCCTAGATAAAAGAGCATAGAATTAAGACTTGAATTATTCAACCTATAACTAAAAGGGAAAGAGAATCCTATCATAACTCAAACTCTGTCAAAATAGATTTATATGAAAACATACAACCACTTGTTAAAATTCCATAAGTGGAGGAGACTCCTTCAACGTTTATTAAATTGGTCATAATAACGTATGTCCAATCTTCTTTAAGTTTCTTTGATCAACGATCACCATGTTCAACTTATCCTAGAGCTTCCCTTGTTTCGGTGTCCAGTCATTCCTTTTGCTACAGGTTCATCTCACAACTATTGCACTATGGTTCCTCTTTAGCTGCAAACAAGTTAATTCCGCGAAACATGTACACAAGGATAACTATCACAATTAACTCATAGCGTTCCATCAACATTCCATACATATGTTCATGTAAACCATATAATACTAATATATTATAATCATAATTCCATCATCATAATTAAGGTTCAAGTCTGCATAATGTAGGAACATTGTCTGGGAAATGTATCTAAAAGTATCCTGAGACATGTATAAAAACAACAGAAAATAAGCTATTATCTAGACCTATCAATTAGGATGTTCTTAGCTCTTTCATCATTCAAGAATTTTAATGTATACCAGATGGATGTGAAGTCAACATTCTTGAATGGACAATTAGAAGAAGAGGTTTATATTGAACAATTGAAAGGATTTCAATATTCTAATAATCTGGATTATGTTAACAGATTGAAGAAGGATTTGTATGGATTCAAACAAGCTCCCATGACTTGGTATTCAAGGTTGGATGGATACTTGCAAAAACAAGGATTCTAGAGAGGATGTGTAGATAGCAATCTGTAGATAAAAATAGAAGGAGAACAAATGTTGATAGTTGTGGTCTATGTGAATGACATCATATTTGAAGGAAGTAGTGATGAAATATGCAATAAATTTTAGAAGGCAATGAAAAATCAGTTTGAGATGTCTATGTTAGGAGAATTATATTTCTTTCTTGGGTTGCAGATTGTACAAGTAGACAAAGACATTTTCATTTCACAACACAAGTATATAAAGGAAATATTGAGTAAATTTAGGATGGAAGATTGCAAGTCGGTTGCAACACCTATGGTTACCGAGTGTAAGTTAAGTAAAGATGATGAATTTTATTTGACAGAGTAGACCTTATATAGGTCCATGATTGGTAGTTTGTTGTATGTGACAACATCTAGACCAGATATTATGCAGGCAGTTGGAATGGTTGCGAGATTTCAAGAAGCACCTAAAGAAACTCATGTTAAAGCAATAAAAAGGATATTCAGGTATTTGAAGGCCATTGAAGATTTTGGACTATGGTATCCAAAGAGTGAGAAATTCACTCTAACTGCATACACAAATGCAAATTGGGTAGGACGTGTTGATGACTGAAAGAGCACAAGTGGTGATGCATTCTTCCTTGGAAACAGTTCGGTGTCCTGGTTTAGTAAGAAACATGAATCAATTTCTCTATCTATAGAAGAAGAAGAATACATTGCTGCGCCATCATGTTGCACTCAAGTGCTTTGGATGAAGCATAATTTGAAGGAAATGAAGATTGAATTTGAAGACCCTATCACTATTCTTTGTGATAACACTAGTGCAATAAATATTTCAGTATTTAGTGATGCACTCAAGAACAAAGTACATTACAATCAAGTAGATCATTTATTGGGGGAGAATATTATAGAGAAGGAAGTAAGATTGGAATATGTTGATACAAAGGAGCAAGTTGTAGATATATTCATGAAGCCACTTCCTAAGGAGACATTTGAGTTTCTCCAGAAGAAGTTGGGAGTTGTTGCTCCCTCCTCTTGAATCAAGAGGAAGCACGGGGTGAGGGAGAGCTTGGTCTCCCTGTTGCAAGAAGGATTGGTGGTCTTGTAGAGTATTTTCAGAAGCATTGAAGCATGGAATCATGGGGAGTCTATTTGAGGAACAGGTTTTCAGATGGTTCAGTGTATTGGAAAATGTGGAAAAGGTTGCAAAAATGATGCCTCCTTGTAGGGAGAGCAAGTGGATGTCAACATAGGTATTGTTGACCCTTTTCCATTGATGTCAAAGGGGGAGAAAGTCAACTCAAAATGATGAATTAAGGAGTGAGTGAGCTCAGAATGTTGAATTTCTCAAAAAGAATAATCTTAGAATGCCATATATTTTATAGGAGGAGAAAATGCTACAACTAAGAAATCATTCAGAAAGCTAGTATGGTGGTGTCCAACATTTTTCTATTTTCCATCAATGATAAAGGGGGAGATTGTTGAACATAGATTGTCATTGATGCCAAAGGATTATCGAAGGTTGTTGACAGTTGTTATCAAAGGGTGTCAGGGTTGTCAAAGATGAAAGAGATTGTAGGAATAATTGAATTATCATTATATTCTCCTTGACTTAAAGTATTATGGATCTAGAAGTATTAATCATGAAGAAGTTGTCTTATCAATCAGATCCTATATCAAGTAACATACATCAAGTTTTATTGAGACATGACCACCTTTCAGAGAGTTGGTGTGTATTGTATGAATAGTATACTATACAGAGAATGCAATCATTATGAGTGTGGTGGTCTGAAAGTCTATGCAAGGATATCTTTTGGGTAGAGAGATTTCTATGGCAATACAAATGTGGTTGGTATTTCTTTCAAAAATGCTCTATTTCTCTATGATTTGGAAGGAGAGTATGCTTACACTTGTTCTATCATGTTCCTGAGTTTTTGGAGGATGTGTTCAGTGTGCAAGAAGTTTGAAATGTCAGAATTTTCTCTATTCCTATTTGTATTCAAGGAGTGTGCAGTAACAACTAGTATTGTTCAAAATTCAAATCTTGTGCATGGAGTGAGGATATGACTTGCTTAAGGTCCCTATCATGGCACAAGACATCAAGTTCTTTTGGTGGAAATAAATTTATGTTTGGACCGTTATATTACATGTTTCATGTAAATTAAATTTAGGCCCACCTTATGTTATCTTGGCTATTTGTGGATCCTTGCCCGACATGGAAGAGTGTTAATGTAATGTCATGTATATATTTCAAATGTTTAGATGCATTGTAATATATGTGTGTGCATTTGAAAGTGGCCAAATGCATTATAATTATACATATGGGAAGAAGAGTTGGTCATTGATGGAGTGTGAAGAAAAGAGAGAGTGTCAGTATCAAAAGATCATTCTTAGTGTGGAAGAGTATCATATGTGACTTCGGTACATATCAGAGTTAAATTTCAGATCTACCAGCTTTATCTTTGTATTCTGGTAAGACTGGTGTTCTACTTGTTGTATTGTTTCAATGGGGATTGGTGTCTTTCTGGTGGGGATTGTTGTCTCTAGTAGGTTGATGCCTAAATATTCAATAGGAGATTGGTGTCTTTCTGGTGGGGATTGTTGTCTCCAGTAGGTTGATGCCTACAAATTCAGCATGAGATTGGTGTCTCTGATAGGTTGGTGCCTAATTTATATCGCAATCTCACTTATTATATTTTTGTATTGAGGCTGGATATGGGTAGTAGACCCAAGTAGCTATTCTCACTATGGTTTTCCCCATCTTGGGTTTCCATGTATATCTGGTGTTATCTTGTGTTGTGTTAAGATTAATTGCTTAAGTTTTCTTCATGTTGAAAAACTATATAACAGTAGCAAAAGCTCAAGTTGCATGATCTGATAAGTAGTGCTAAAGTTGAGAATTTTGAATTAAGTAGATCTACTGATTCACCCCCCTCTCAGTAGATTGTGTGCTCTTCAAAGAGACCTTGGTCCAATGGAGAGATAGGAGCATAATGTAAATGGGTGGATGATTTTGTTTCAAACCATTGGCAAGAAGCGGACCATGGATTGAAGGAGGTTAGGGAATAACCTCCAAGAAGAGTTACTAAGGGTAGAAGATAATATTCAAAAAGATCCTTTAAAAGAAGATTGGTGGTGCAGGAGCATCCTTGTTTATTGGCAATCTTGCATCAACCAAAAATATTTTCATTCAGTTTTGTTCTTGTTCAGTTCAAGTTGGCAGATTCAGTATTTCATCATGTTTTCTCACCAGACCATGTGGGATCTATGTTTTCATCGAGGACATGTTCATTTTCCTTATTCCAAGATTTCAACTCGATTGGATATTTTTCCGACAAGTTATCGCTTTCGAATTAAGTGACTATTTGTGGAACTGGCCTCGGAATAATTTCAAACCTAACAACTAGTTTGATCGATCATGGATCTTTCCCGTAGCTTGTCGATCCTTGCAAGGTGTTTCAAATTGTTTTGTGGAGTGTCCTTGACCTTAATTTTAGGTCCACACTTCATCTTATGCACCTCCCATGGAGAAATTAAAATTTGAGGCCGACCTGTTCATGCACACGTTATGTATCCTTCATCGAAGATTGTAAAGATCTTTGGCCGACGCGGATGTTTCTAGATCTGCGGATATGATATAAAGCTTTTAATGGATCATTAGGATAGAAATGAATCAAGATCAAGTAGATTAGGAAGAATATAGAATTCGATCTATAATATTTTCACTCGCATTAAGGAGCATGTATGTTATATTAGGTTTGTGAGCCAAATCTATAAGCCTGGATGTTGCCAACCGATTGTAATCAAAATTTCTGATAATGAGAATGTTTGAATTTGCATTTTCCTCCATGTTCTGTGTTGCTTCTGTTGTGTAACTCTTGTTGCATGGCCCAGATTATTCTCTTTGAGGACCCTCCTACCATGATTTCACCAAATTGGTATCAGAGCGAGGTTTGTTCCGTGGAAGATCATCAGAGTTTGCAAGGTCCTATTGAAGATTTGTTGTGGGGTGGCAGATTGAGGATCCGACCTGCAGCTGCAGAGGACTTGTGTAAAGATGGCGGGAAGAAGAAATGGTAGAGGAAATGGAGTGCATGGAAATGCAAACCCAGCTGTGATGGAGATGTTAAGAGGAATTACTGCCATATTAGAAGTAGTTGAAACGACCCAGAGGAGAGGTCGACTAGTTGATGATGTGAGTGATGAAGAAGTAGAAGAACATGAAGAAAGGGAAAGAGAATATCAACCTTCCCTTGATCAGGGAGAAGAGAGGTTCATAAGAGCCTTAGCCAAAGTAAATACTAAACCACATTTCAATCCACCGGATTATAGTGGCAAGTTGGATTTGGATGAATTGCTTGATTGGATAACAAAGATGGAGAAGTACTTTGATTTTGAAGGTACCACAGAAGACAAGAAGGTGAAATTTTCTTGTACAAAGTTGAAAGGACACGCATCCCTTTGGTGGAAACATTTGCAAAAAGATAGGCAAAGAAAAGGAAAAGAGAAGATAAGATCATGGGATCAGATGGTGAATAAGTTGAAGAAAAAGTTTATGCCTACAAACTATCATATTAGTTTGTTTTGAAAGTTGTAGAATTTGAAGCATAAGGAGTTAAGTGTGACAAAGTATACTGAGGAGTTCTACAAGTTGAATATCAAGTCTGAACACTCAGAAGATGAGACTGAACAAGTAGCCAAGTATATGAATGGTTTGAGGTCATTTATACAAGATGAGATCAATTTGATTAAGTTATTGAATGTGGAGGAGGCATATCAATGAGCCCTAAAATAAGAAGAGAAGTTGAATAAAAGACATGAGCAGAGACAAAGAGGAAGAGGTGGAAGTTTTACTGGAGGAGGAAGAGGACCTTTTGCAGATCAAAATAAAGATAAGGAAGTTAGTAAGAATGACAATCCATACCGTAGAGATGATGGAAAATCTTACCAAAGAGGAGGATATGGTGGCTACCGGAATAAGGATTATAGAAAAGATGATAGAAGACAGGAGAAACGAGTATTTAGAGGAGATTGTTATAAGTGTGGTGGAGGACATAGAGAATTTGAATGTAATCAGGGAGAAGCAAGCAGAAAGACTGAGAACAATAGAAGAGTAGCCTTTGTTGAGGAGGATCATGTCGGATCATCTAATAAACTGGAAGAGGGAGAAGTGTTGGTGAACATAAGAGTATTGTGTCAAAGTGAGATGGAGCAGGAACCGTTGCAAAGAAATATTTTTTTCTGAACTAGATGCAAGGTAACTGGTAAATGTTGCAAAGTGATTATTGATAGTGGAAGCTCAGAGAACCTGGTTTATGAAGAAATGGTGACTAAATCAGAGTTGGAAAGGTTGAAACACCTGAAGCCCTATTCAATAGCTTGGATTCAAGATCAGCATAAGATACTGGTAAGTGAACAATATTTGGTGAAATTAAAGATAAGAAATTATCATGATGAGGTTTTGTGTGATATCATGCCTATGGATGTATGCCATGTTTTGTTGGGAAGGCCTTGGCAGTATGATAGAAAGGCTATTCATGGTGGAAAAAAGAACATATATACCATTGTTGCTAATGGGATGAAGCAAACTTTGTTACGATTGGAAGATGTTGCTAAAGTTGAGGTTTGTACGAATGCTAGAATTTGTTTGGTTGATGGAAGGAGATTTCTGGATGGACTGAGACATGAGAGCATGTGTTATGCCTTGGTTCCTAAGAAGGTTAAAGACTTGAAGCATGTAGAAGAAAAAAAGAGGAGATAAAAGAGTTGTTGACAAAATATGAAGCTATCATTTCGAATAATGTACCTGATGGATTGCCACCTGTGAGGAGCACTAGTCATTGCATGGATATGTTTTCTGGAGCTAGTTTGCCTAATAAAGTAGCACACCAAATGACACCAACAGAGAATGAAGATTTGAATAGACAAGTGCAAGAGTTGTTGAGAAAAGGTTAGATCAGAGAAAGCTTAAGTCCTTGTGCAGTACCTGCAGTGCTAGCACCTAAGAAGGATGGAGAATGAAGGATGTGTATAGACTCTAGAGCCATAAACAAGATCACAATGAATTATAGATTTCCTTTGCCCCGGATGGATGAAATTATGGATTGTTTGAGTGGAGCCAAATACTTTACAAAGATAGATTTGAAGAGTGGATATCATCAGATCAGAATCAGAGAAGGGGATGAATGGAAGACAACATTCAAGACAAATGAAGGATTGTATGAGTGATTGGTGATGCCTTTTGGACTAAAAAATGCATCGAGTACTTTCATGAGGCTAATGAATGAGGTGTTGAAGAAATTATTGGGTAAATTTGTGATTGTCTATTTGGATGACATATTAATTTTTAGTAAGACTAGAGAAGAACACTTGTTGCATATAAGACAAGTTTTGCAGAGGTTGAGAGAAGAGTAGTTGTTGATAAACATTAAAAAGTGTAGTTTTATGAAGGAAGAATTAGTATATCTGGGATTTGTGATATCAATGGATGGATTGAAGATGGATCCTGAGAAGGTAAGAGCAATTGTTGAATGACCTACATCGGAAAGCATTGGAGAGGTAAGATCATTTCATGGATTGGCTAGTTTCTACCAAAAGTTCATTAGTAATTTCAGTTCTATTTGCAGCTCTATGACAAAAACAATGAGAGGGGATAAGAAAGATTTCAGATGGACATCTTGAGCAGACCGAAGCTTTGAGTTGTTGAAACAAAAGGTGATTGAGCAGTCTGTGTTGGCTTTACTAGACTTTAATAAGGTATTTCAGGTAGACTTCGATGCAAGTGGAAATGCAATTGGAGCAGTATTAAGTCAAGAAGGAAGACCAGTAGCTTATTTCATTGATAAGTTGAATGATGCAAAGAAAAGGTATTTAGTGTATGATCAGGAGTTCTATGCCATAGTTCAAGCCTTGAAGAAGTGGGGACATTACTTGTTGTCTAAGGAGTTTGTGTTGTATACAGATCATCAGGCTTTGCAGTATTTGAATAGTCAAGGTAAGTTGAGTGAGAAACACATGAGATGGGTGGAATTCTCGCAGAGTTATACTTTTGTTTTGAAACATAGGAGTGGAAAGTCAAATAGAGTTGTTGATGCTTTAAGTAGGAGAAGGAATTTGTAGACATGGAAAATGTACAAATGTCGTTCAACACACTTGATCCTGATTACTAACATCATTACTTTTTGAATCATACATTTTGTCTCTTAATCATTATTCATTTGATTAAGTCTATCGCCTCCTTTGATTAAATTAATCAATTTAATTTAATTAACCTTACCTTTCTGTTTAATTAAATAATTCATTTTATTTAATTAAATACCTAAATTCTTCCTATTAAATTAAATAAATTAAACATTATTTAATTTAATCTAGCATATTCCTTCTTGATTAAATAAATCAAATCATTTATTTAATAAATCATTTCCCCTCAATTCTAGACTTAAATCAATTCATAAATCTAAGTCTAAATTTTCACATCACCTAATTCTTCATTAAATTAATCAAATCCTTGATTAAGTTAATCTCTCTCATTAAAATCCTCTAGAGAATGCAGCTTGCACAATAAATCAATTACTTTGATTTATTAAATCTCTATTTTCCTCACATGGCATCAAAAGGGAATATTCCCTCAAGTTTGAATTAAAAAATGCAAGTGGATGGGTACTTCCAACAAGGCATTCACTCCTCTTACATGTCCTTGACCTTGAGCCAAGTGACATTAACTTCATTTCTCTTTCCTTCTCACATGTCACATTCAAAATTTAAATTTGAATCCAATGGCATTTATCATGCACATTGACCAAAATGTGCTCATTCCTTCTCCAATCACATGTGGACAAGTGACCTCTTCTCATTGGTTGGTATTTTATCCCACATTCATCCAAATCCCTCATTTTTCGAACTTGGGAATCTATAAATAAGAGACTCTTCCTCTCATTCTAACATCCACAATTTGAGTAAACTTACTATACTCAAATCCATCTCATCCACAACTTACATGAAAAGTTACTCTCTTCAATTGAGAACTAATTTTACTCATCTCATCTATACACTCACATCATTTTCATATTTGCATCAAGGTTATGCTCAAATCTCTTTGGAGATTTGACCATTTCTTCATCAATCTACATTGCAACCATAGGAATTGGGAAAGGGCCAATTGCAACACATCATTGGCACCAATTCCCCCATAATATCATCAACTTGTTGGCTTAATTAGGATTTTATTCAATTTTCTTGCTTTATGTTCTTCATTTTCCTAATTTTAGCTTAAATAGGTGGATTTTATGGGGAATCCTTCAAATCTTTACATGCATTTTGATCTAACACTAACAATGTTTGACGTCTTTGTGCTCTTGCAGGTTTAGGGGTTCACATTTTGGGATTTAAAAAGAACAATACAAATGTTGCTTTCAAATTTTGCAAAATGTGAACCCCTAAACCTACAATTGCACAATGAAGACAAACATTGTTAGTGTTAGATCAAAATGCATGTAAAGATTTAAAGGATTCCCCATAAAATCCACCTATTTAAGCTAAAATTAGGAAAATGAAGAACATAAAGCAAGAAACTTGAATAAAATCCTAATTGAGCCAACAAGTTGATGATCTTATGGGGGAATTGGTGCCAATGATGTGTTGCAATTGGCCCTTTCCCAATTCCTATGGTTGCAATGTAGATTGATGAAGAAATGGTCAAATCTCCAAAGAGATTGGAGCATAACCTTGATGCAAATATGAAAATGATGTGAGTGTATAGATGAGATGAGCAAAATTAGTTCTCAATTGAAGAGAGTAACTTTTCAAGTAAGTTGTGGATGAGATGGATTTGAGTATAGTAAGTTTACTCAAATTGTGGATGTTAGAATGAGAGGAAGAGTCTCTCATTTATGCGCAAATTTTTTCCATGTTTTGCAATATTTTTTACAAGTTAATATCATTCAAAATGTGTATGCGCTTCTCTCGCGCTTCATTGCGATCTTGAGAATCAAAAACATTCTAGTGATATTAGGTTGTCAAAAAGATTGTCTCCACATTTCAATTTGGGTATCTTAAAATTGAACAAAACATGCGAGTGTGAGCACGATATATTGCGGAGGTTCTCCCCTTTGTTTTTCAATGAAGGTTGTGTGAATGACGGGATATGTTAGCTCACTTTTGTTTATCTTAGAGGGCTTGCCTTGTGGGAAAAAGTAATCACCCAAGGGAATGACCCAACCGGGAACACGCTAAAGCCAAGCGACTTCCACTCGGGATATAAGTGTGGATATTGGAACAAAGGCCAATATCACGAGGATTATTCTGATGAGATGGACAACAATGGACTCTCGCCGATGTTGGATAATCCCCCACGAACGGAATGCCCCCATTAGAACCCTTTGTTTAGAAAAAGACCAAAACCTTGTCTATCTTGTTGGTGCAAAAGGTCATGTCCTTTGAAGCTGCCCCACCTTATACATGCGGTCTTGTTGTAGAAATGGAAAGTATGCCATGGGAGATTCATGGGTACTAATGCTTGGCTGACCCGAATAAGTGAGTGCCATGGAGGGGAGCCAGTGTGGTCAAGCATTTAGCCATTCGCACAAGATATGCGCAGCTGGATTTATCCAAGTGGGAACCTAACAAGATATTGCCTCATCATCCTAGGGTTGTAAAAGTGCTTGGAAGGAATACATTGCTTTGGCTCTTGAAAACATTTGAAAAAAAACATTCACAAGACCTTCAAATTTCAAACCCCTTGTGAGAAACAAATACTCTTGACGAATTTAGGCACTCTTGCTTTCCCTAGGGATCATATTCCTAGAGGTTTCTAAGTGCGCAAATTTTACCGTCATTTGTTTTCAACAAGGTTAAACATAAGGAACTTTTGCCCTATTTTCCTCGATTTCCACACAATGGACCTTGTGGGATGAGAACGAAAGTGAGACATTAGACACATAGTTTGAAAAGCATAATCAAGAAAGTGTGTGTGGTAAAATGAATCGAACTTAAGCAAGATAAAAGACAAATTGAACCACACATGTGTTTGTTCTCTTTTGGGTCATTTGGTTTCCATGCAGACATTGGTCTTTTGGTTTGAATTACTTCTAGGGAAAAACATGTTCTTCATCACCTTGGTCTTGTAAGTAAGTCCTCATAGGGTCATCTAGGATCCAAATCATCACTTCATCCATCCAAACATCAATAAAATTTCCATCTCACCAACAAATTTTGGAACTTTGCAACATCACTTATGCAAGACTTTTGAAAAATCAAAATCACCTTGTTTGACTTAATGCACCTAGTCAAATTATCAATCTTCTTGAACAAATTTGCCTCTAGGATAACACAACTTCCTGAGGTCTACTAGTTCATGATCACTTTCATTTGGCTTAACACACTTAGCCAATTCATTCTCTTATGCGAGTTTCCCTAGGATAACACAACTTCCTAGGGTTTACAAGTTTACCATCATCTCGTTTGGCTTAACGCACCTAGCCAAACTATCAAATCAAACCAGCTCCTAAATTCTAGCATTGATCCAAAGTTTCTAAAAGTTCAAAGCACCCATATCATTCACCCCTTTCATCCTTCATCTCGTCATTGGTCCTAAACACCTTAGAGGTTCACTCTCGCAACAAGGTCAAAACACAAGAGGGACATGGAATTTAAACTCAACACATCTATCATGAGTAATTCAAGTCAACCAAACTATCAAAATCTCACAATGCCAATTGATTATCAAAACTCACATTTATACATGGAATCATTATCTTCTCCAAACCTCGAAAGTACAATGAATGTGAGTATGCCCAATCCAAATTTTGGAACACCTTTCCCAATGGTAGATTTAAATCCAAGTCCAAATTTGCAAATCTATCAACCAAACACTCAATGCATGAGTTTTCCAAACAAAATTATCCCACCAAATCCATACGTGCCAAGTACAACTTTACCAAAAATGACCATTTCGAATCCACATTTGGTAAACTTTGGGATAGATATGCTTTCAAATCAAACCAATGTTGTTCAAAATCCAAGCAATATGTTGACGACTCTAGGTATTGATCCAAGTAAAGGTAACACCATGCAAAATCAAAGTTACCTAAATCAAGACAATATGATTCCCAACCATGTTCAAATTCAATCTATCATTTTGTCATCAACATCACAACAACATATGGCAACCATTCAAACAATCCCAATGGTCAACACCATTCCCATTCCACCGCCACCGCCACCACCGCCAAAACACAACATGACGAATTCATTCTCCATCATGTTGCAAGCCACTCAAGAAGCTTCCCAGAAAAAAGAACTCCAAGCCCAACAAGCTGCTCAGCAAGCACAAGCGGCTTAAGTAGCCCAACAAGCGCAAGCGCAAGCACAAGCACAAGCACAAGCACATGAGAAAACACAATTTCGGGTACTACTGCAAGCAATCCATCAACAAGCAGCTCAACAACAAGCCCAACAACAAGCTTTGTTGGCACAACAACAACACGACCAACAACAAGCGTTGTTGGCTCAGTAGAAAATGCAAGAATTACTCGCTCAACAAAGCTTGCAACTGATTCCCACCACAATCATTCAAAATTATGATCAAGATCCGTTGACCAATGATAATGTTGAAAATGTCTCTACATCACCTAATGAGTTAGAAGACATATCTCAAGAATTCACTCCAAAGCATGATGAACATCTTTCACCAAGGTCTAGCAATGATCCTTTCCAAAACATATGGACATCTTTTGACCTCATAACATTTGAGAAACTTCCTATGCCTAGTGAAGATATCCAAGAAAGCAATTCATTCTTTGAAATTGACCCATGTCAAGAACTTGATCCAAAGCATGTCGAAAGCAATTTGGAAATCATTCAAGATCAAGAATTTGCATCTCCAAGCTACTACAATGATATAATGGACACTCTCCTATCCATACAAGATGACCACATCCACATAGGACATACTCCTCCATCTACCCATGAGATGCTTTCTTTGGATGGACACGTGGATGATCTTCATGCAAAACAAGAGTCTCATACTCTTGAAATCATTACCAACGAACAAGAGTCTCCTACTCTTAACATTTATACACATGATCAAGATATAGAGAAATGCAGAGACATATCAGAAATGGGTCATGAAGAAGTTTTCTACAGAAGTTGTGAATCATAAACATCATGTGAAAGAATACCAAGAATAAATCACGAGGAAGACTTTTGCAAGGACATTGAATCATCAATACCTCTTGAAGGAGCACTACAATCTGATATCTCAAAAGATCAAGACAAAGATATCAATAAGGCATTCATCCCACATATGGAGGATCCCATCAGTTATAAACTTGGATCACTTACCTTTTTTAGGGCAAGCTATCAAATCACTAAAGAAGCTGACACTTTTGAAGGTCCACAACAGAGCATAGAAGGATTAGCACCTTGTTTCCAAGGTAAATCATATCCTTTTGCAAATAAAATGTTTCTGCAGATGAATTATCAAGGTAGAGGATTAGGCCTACATGAACAGGGTATCCTAGAACCAATGCAGATTGTTGGCAATCATAAGCATCAAGGCCTTGGTTATTCAACAATCAAGGGATATGAACAAATCAGTAATACTTCCACAAAACTGGGGGCAACTTCATCTCAAGCAAACGTCAACATAGGGGGCACGCAGAATCCTTATGATGAAACCAATGCCAATACTACAACCTGCCACATCATGAATCTTCATCCACCCATCACCCCATCCACAGATTGGGACCAACGTCAAAAGAAAGACTTGAATCGAAGCATGAAGAATGTCATCAAAGCAAAAGAAGCTAAGAAGCATGAAGGAAAAATCAAATACATATGGATACCAAAGAATACAAAGAATGATTATCCCTATCAAACTCCATTAGTCAAAGCAACTATGGGGAAAAATAAAAAAGGGAAAAGTATCCAGCAAAGATGTCCACAAAAGAAAAATCAGGCTTCTCAAGCAACATACAAAGTGTATCAAGCAGTTGGTCCTAATTCCACAAACACTTCCGTATCCACCCATTATTGCTCATCTTCCCAAGTTTGGAGAGTCAAAGATTCCAAACTATCGACCAATCCATCCATTATTCCTAAACACACTCCATCCATGCCTCCACACATGATATCCAATTCTCACATTGACCATGTATTGGTAGTGACCCTTCATCGTAAGGATTCAGAAGGCACTCTATCACTATGTGTGCACAAAGACAGAGTTAACTCTGGTATCAGCAAAACAGATCAAGGATCTCAAAAATTGCATTCATGTGCACATATCTTGGCAAAGCAACTTCTTCAAATAGGATATCAATGGCACATTATGACAAAATCATCAACATCAGCACCACCAGGTGGTTCAACATCAGCTTAAAATCTCTGAGAAAATACAAAAAAATCAAAAAATACAAAAATTAAAAAAAATTAAAAAAAATTAAAAAAATGATTGAAAACAGTAAAGAAAAAAATCGTCCTCTAGCGAAAACCATTTCGGTGGCACTTTGGACAGGTACCATGATGAAAACCTGGCAAACATGCATCATGTGTAGAATCGAGCATCTACGTGCGCCAGTTCAGGAGAAAGCATCTTATCGCATCCATAATAAAGTTGACATTCCATCCATATCATCCGTTTATCCAGGAACCACTTATCCAATCCATTTTCATTTATTTCCATCATATCTACCTTATCTAGATCTTGATGAAGGTTTGGGGCACACTTTATACTTGCTTATGGTAAACATCTTGACATGGGCCATTTTCATTGGTCCCATCCTACCCAACGCTATCTGAACCTTGAACCACTATCCAAAGGAGCATCCGCTTTTTGAACACCTTATCTTATCGCAAGATGATCCATATCCATTCGTCCATCCATCTAACCAAGAATCCAAGAATCCACCCATGGAATTCCATACATTGCTAGACACTGGGGGCAAATATTTATATCTTGCTTCAAAAATAAATCTTGATATATATCATCCAACTTATGTGGTGATCCAAACATTGGCAAACATGAAAGCAAATTTGTCAAAGCATTTGTGAGCACGTATCCAAATCACTAGCCATGTCATATTTTGACGGGAAGACGTTCCTTATCAGGCTTTATCTTT
This sequence comes from Sequoiadendron giganteum, assembly GCA_007115665.2. Classification (NCBI taxonomy): domain Eukaryota; kingdom Viridiplantae; phylum Streptophyta; class Pinopsida; order Cupressales; family Cupressaceae; genus Sequoiadendron; species Sequoiadendron giganteum. The sequence goes on from CM021110.1 coordinate 149,969,110, forward strand.
CATCGAACATCAGTCTGAACAATCCATATCATTTGCATCTAATGTGTACTTCAATGTCACATCAAATCATCAGAAGCTATTTTGTTCCAAATCAAGCTTCATCAATCTTGATCAATCGAATCCAATCAATTATCACTTTGTTTGACTTAACACACTTAGTCAAACTATCATCTTGTGCATGAGTTTACTCTAGGATAACACAACTTCCTTGGGTTTACAAGTCCATTATCATCTTGTTTGGCTTAACACACTTAGCCAAATTATAATCACCTCGTTTGACTTAACACACTTAGTCGAACCATCCTCTTTTGTACAAGTTCACTCTAGGATAACACAACTTCCTATAGTTTACAAGTGCATTATCATCTTTGTTTGACTTAACACACTTAGTCAAACTATCAATCCATCAATCTGATTGATCAACATTAAGCTTGGTTTTCAACAAAATCTCAAAACAGAGCACTGATATCGTCATGCATATCATATCCAAATTGTCAAAATCATGCGAAAATTTCAAAAACATTCAAAAAATCCATTAAAAACATTCAAAAATCCAAAACATTTGAAAATCAAAAATCCAAAACATTTGAAAATCAAAAATCAAAAACATCTAAATCATTCAAAAAATCCAAAAACATGTTGAAATATCATAAAATCTTCAAATTTTTCATCATTAGGTCTTGTTAGTCTTTCACCTTGTCGAACTACGTTGTCTCTGAGCTTGAACGTAGGTAAGGTTGATCTTTGATCATCCCCCAAGACAGTTAGGGTCAATCCTTAGGCATCCATCGCATTGGCAATCCGTTTTCCCATCTATTTTACAATTAGGGTCAGTCCTTAGGCATCCATCGCATTGGCAATCCATTTGCCCATCCATCTTTTCATTTAGTCAAGTTTGTTGTTAGTCGAACTATGTGGTCTCTGCATGTATAATATAGGCAAGGCTCATCTACGGATTAGCTCCCGAGACCCCTAGGATAGGCCTTTAGGTTAGTTTGTTTGCCTTAAATCTCAAAAATACCAAAAACATTGAAAATGTGAAAATACCAAAAACAGCCTCAAAAATATCTAAAAACCCAAAATGGTGCATCCATTTCATCTCGCTTTCAACCGTGATTGTCATCTCTCATAATAAATCAATCACCACCTTCACCCTTTGGTGAGTCCGTCAGAAGCAAGTTTAGCAGGTTTTAAAGGAAGCACCTAATCGTCAAAAGTCTTGGAAGTCTAATTTAGTAAGCAAGCAAGTTGGTCAACTCGGAGTATCAATAACTTATCACCAAATCAATCCCACTAAAACCCTGATCACTACATGTCCTAGGATGAAGCTTTCCTGCGATGGACATAAGCATCAGGTACCCCACAGTAGTTTAGCCTTGGCTAGCGGTATGAAGAACATTGGCTTGTTTGTTTACTTTATCTTGGTCTTTTTAGACTTATCTTATTTTGCGCTCATTCCAAGGACCTCTCAATGATGCCTAAACAAAATAGGTTTAGAGAGAAAGGAATGGGGCAATGATCATTATCTTTTTGTCTGTTGTGCTTGTTGAATATTCTTGTAAAATAACTTTGTCATGCGTGCTTTGTTTTGTTTGTAGGGAGGATGTTGTAGATGTCTTATTGACCACATAAAAAGGCTTGCCTTTTTATGTTTTGGCCCGAGATGTTTAGAATATCTAAACTACATTCTGAATAAGGTTTATGTATGTCAAGTGTGAACAAGAATACTCCTATCTGATTGACGAGTCAAAGTCCATCACACTAGGTACAATGCCATCCTGGTCCTTTATACCTTGATGCATCGTACCTATGTGTTATCAAACATAATGCAATTGGCCCTTTGAAAATCCTAATTCCTAGCAATACATCATCATCATCGGTAATAATGTGAACTTGTGTGGATCCTCCTTCCATCCATACTTTTCTTCTTATTCTTCTATCTTTACTAACATTTCTATCTAAAATCGGTGTATTGTATCAAAATATACATGAGGCTACCCATGGTCGAGGACTGTCTATACATCAGCAGATTTTTCTACATCAAAGAATTATCTTACGTCCTCTGATCAATAGAACCACTTCTCTCACATTTTATCGCGATCTCGATCGGAAAATTGAACATTTCCGCTCAATCTCTCAAGGGGGTAGTATACCAACATAATCCTTCCACTGGGGCAATAGTGGGGCATCTGAAAAATCGATAAATTTGTAAACTTTGATCACAACAGTTTATTCTTTGAATCAATGCAACAAGTACATTGCTTCAAAGAGGGGCAAAATGTAGACATGGAAAATGTACATTTTCGTTTTGGCACACCTGATCCCGATTTACTGACAACATTTCCTCTTAAAGCATATTCTTAGCATTTCATCATATTCTATCTCTTAATTTAATAAATCATTATTTATTGGATTAAGTCTTCCTCTTTCAGTGATTAAATTAATCAATTTAATTTAATCAACCTTGCATCTCTGTTTAATTAAATAAATCTTATTATTTAATTAAAATCTCTAAAGTCCTCCTATTAAATTAAATAAATTAAACCTTATTTGATTTAATCTAACATATTCCTTCTTGATTAAATAAATCAAATCATTTATTTGATAAATCATTTCCTCTCAATTTTTGACTTAAATCAATTCATAAATCTAAGTCTAAAATTGTCACATCACCTAATTCTTCATTAAATTGATCAAATCTATGATTAACTTAATCCCTCTCACTAAAATCCTCTAGAGAATGCAACTTGCACAATAAATCAATTACTTTGATTTATTAATTCTCTATTTTCTCTCACAAAGCATCAAAAGGGAATATTCCCTCATTTGAATTCAAAAAGGTCAAGTGGACTTGGTCCTTCCAACAAGGCATTGAAGGCCTCTTACATGTCTTTGTGCATTGAGCCAAGTGACATTAACTTCATTTCTCTTTCCCTCTCACATGTCACATTCAAAATTCAAATTTGAATCCAATGGCATTTATCATGCACATTGACCAAAATGTGCTCATTCCTCCTCCAATCACATGTGGACAAGTGGCCTCTTCTCATTGGTTGGTCTTTTATCCCACATTCATCCAAATCCCTCATTTTTCCAACTTAGAATTCTATAAATGAGAGACTCTTCCTCTCATTCTAGTGTCCACAATTTGAGTAAACTTATTATACTCAAATCCATATCATCCACAATTCATATGCAAAGTTACTCTCTTCACATTGAGAGCTAATTTTGCCCATTGCACTCAAATCATCCATCATTTTCATAAATTATAACAAGGCTATGCTCAAATCTCTTTGGAGATTTGACCATTGATTCAATCAACTCACATTTGCAACATAGGAATTGGGAAAGGGCCAATTGCAACATATCATTGGAACCAATTCCCCCATAAGATCATCATTTTATTGGCTAGATTAGGATTTACTTTCATATTGTTTAAGTTTTGTTCTTCATTTCCTAATATTAGCTTAAATAGGTGGATTTCATGGGAAATCCTTCACTCTTTGCATGCATTTTGATCTAACACTAACAATGCTTGTCTTCATTGTGCATTTGCAGGTTTAGGGGTTCACAGAATTTACTAGCAGAGATGAGAGTGGAGGTATTAGGCTTTGAGGAATTGAAGAACTTGTATGAGGAAGACCTGGATTTTGCATAACCTTGGAGAGCTTGTAAATAACCAGTCTTGGAGGATAGGAGTCAGTGGTTGGATTATTTCATTTAGGAGGATATGTTGTTCAGAGGAAATCAGTTGTGTATACCTCGGAGTTCAATGAGGGATAACTTGGTGAAAGGGAAACATAGTGGAGGATTGGTAGGACATTTTGGAGTTGATAAGACAATAACATTGGTAAGTGAGAATTACTTTTGGCCTCAGATTCATAGGGATGTTAGGAAATTTATGCAAAGTTGTAGAGTTTTTCAAGTTGCAAAAGGGAGTAGTTAGAATGTTAGATTGTATAAGCCAGTTCTAGAGAAACCTTGGGAGGATATCAACATGGATTTCATACTTGGTTTGTCGAAGACACGAAGAGGTAATTATTTTGTATTTGTGGTGGTGGATAGATTTTCTAAAATGACACATTTCATACCTTGTAAGAAGACAACAGATGCAGTACATGTAGTAGACTTATTTTTCAAGGAAGTGGTCAGATTGCATGGATTACCTAGGAGTATTGTTTTAGACAGAGATACAAAGTTTGTTGGTTACTTTTGGAGGACACTTTGGAAGAAGTTGAAGACAGATTTGAAGTTTAGTTCTACTTTTCACCCACAGATTGATGGAAAGAAAGAGGTAGTAAACAAGAGTTTGGAGAATTTGCTGAGATGTTTGGTTGGAGAGAAGACCGGAAGTTTGGATTTAGTTCTTGCTCAAGCAGAGTTTGCCTACAATAATTCAGTGAACAGGAGTATTGAAAAAACACCTTTTGAGATTGTTACTAGAGTTCATCCTAGAGGTATATCAGAATTACGAGACATCAATAAGGAGGATAAAAGAAGTGCTGAAGCAGAGGAATTTGCAGAACATATGAAGAAAGTGCATACTCAAGTAAAGCAGCAGTTGGAAGATATGAACCAGAAGTATAAGGAACGAGTAGATGAAAAGAGGAGACATAAGGAGTTCGAAGTTGGAGATGAAGTGATGGTGTATTTGAGGAAGGAAACATTTCCAGTTGGCACATACAATAAGCTCAAAATGAGGAAGTTTGGACCATGTAAGATTTTGAAGAAATTTGATTAAGGAAATGCATATGAAGTAGAGTTACCGGATGGCATGGGTATATCACCTATATTCAATATTACAGATCTACACCAGTACGATGAACCAAAATTCAATGAAGAAAACAAAGCAAAATTAGAGAAACAATTTCCTAAACAATAATCAGATGAGATAGAAGAGATTCTAGATGTCAGAGATGGGAGGAAAACGCGTGGGAGACAGTACAAAGAATATCTTGTGAAGTGGAAAGGTAGACCAGTGGAGGATTCTTTTGGATTTCTTAGGCTGAGGTAGATTGTATTAGTTTTCCTTTAGCCCCAACAAAGTGAGGGAATCACTTTTCAATAACCCTGGATGTCTGATGCAGGAGCATCCTTGGTTCTTGGCAATCTTGCATCAACCAAAAATATTGTCATTCAGTTTTGTTCTTGTTCAGTTCAAGTTGGCAGATTCGGTATTTCATCATGTTTTCTCACCAGACCATGTGGATCTATGTTTTCATTGAGGAAATGTTCATTTTCCTTATTCTAAGATTTCAGCTCGATTGGATCTTTTTCTGACAAGTTATCGCTTTTAGATTAAGTGATTGTTTGTGGAACTGGCCCCAAAATAATTTCAAGCCTAATAGCTAGTTTGATCGATCATGGATCTTTCTCGTAGCTTGCGGATCCTTGTGAGGTGTTTTGAATTGTTCCATGGAGTGTCCCTGACCTTAATTTTAGGTCCACACTTCATCTTATGCACCTGCCGTGGAGAAATTCAAATTTGAGGCTGACCTATTCATGCACACGTTACGTTTCCTTCATCAGAGATTATAAAGATCTTTAGTCGATGCAGATGTTTCTAGATCTGCGGATATGATATAAAGCTTGTAATGGATCATTAGGATAGCAATGATTCAAGATCAAGTAGATTAGGAAGAATATAGAATTCGATTTGTAAGATTTTTGCTTGCATTAAGGAGCATGTATGTTATATCAGGCCTGTGAGCCGAATCTATAAGCCCAGATGTTGCCGACCGATTGTAATTGAAATTTCTGATAATTAGAATGTTTGAATCTACATTTGCCTCCATGTTCTGTGTTGATTTTGTTGTGTAACTCTTGTTGCACGGTCCAGATTATTCTCTTTGAGAACCATCCTATCGTGACTGCACCAATTGGTGAAGAGTTAAATATGGCAAAAAACTCCCTTGTAAGGCTACAGGTGCACAAAATATAAGGCCTGAAAGTTAGAGCCAAGATAAATTGGTTGAGCAACAGAGATAAAGGCACAAATTTCTTTAGATACATTAAAGAGAAGGGGACGAAGGAGAAAATTGACCAGATATGGCATGATGGTACTCTCCACTCTAATTAAGATGAGATCTTGAACCAATTCTTTCTTTACTATAGGGATTTATTTACCTCTAAAGGTAATAATGAGGACTACCACAAAGCCAAGAGCTCCATTAAGCAATTGATCCTTAAGAAGATATCCAAGGAGGATGAAATCAATTTATCTAAAAGCATATCCATAAAATAAATTAGGCAAGCCATCATATCCATGAACTATGATAAATCACCAAGGGCAGATGGGTCACTTGTTGAGTTTTATAAAACCTTCATGAATTGGTTATGCACTGATTTGCACCAAGTGTACTTAGAAGCTCTAGATAAAGGGGCATTGGGGAAAAATATAAATAAATGTTTCATTAAGCTACTGCCTAAGGATGGAGACAAAACCATCATAAAGAATTGGAGACTGATCACTTTATCGAATGTGTCCTACAAGATCTTGGTAAAAGTTTTGGCTAGAAGATTAATCAACATCTTGCCCAAATTCATAAGCAACACTCAAATTGGTTTCATCAAAGGAAGGTACATCTTGGAAAACTTGATAAAAAGTTGGGAGGCCATGGAATGGGTAAGGAAATCCTCACAAGATACATCCATGATCCTATTGGATTTTGAGAAGGCCTATGACAGAGTGGAATGGACCTTTCTAAAGACAACCTTAGAAGCCTTTGGATTCCCTAAGGCCTTCTACAACATGGTTGATACTCTATTAAAGGATGCCACAAAACAAATAGAGGTTAATGGAGCTCTCTCTGAAGAGTTCAAACTAGAAAGATCAATCAGGCATGGTTGCCCCTTGGCCCCTGCACTTTTTGTTATTACCTCTTATGCTATACACTATCCGCTTAGAGAATCTTATATTTCCCCATGGGTCAAAGGGCTAATACTCCCTGACCAAAATGAGCTTATGAATATCTAGTTTGTTGATGATACTACATTATTTGTGGAGTTAGAGGAAGGAAAAATTGACAGTCTCATGTAAAAACTCAATTTCTTTTGCAAAGATTTTGGGGCCAAAATCTCCAATGCAAAATCCATTATGCTTGGATGGACTAACTCCCCCCATAATGGCTACATGTAAGTTTGAATTTCAGTGGGGTGGTCCTCACAAATAGGTCAGGTATTTGGGGATCCCCTTCACTGTCAATCCTAACCTAAAAGAGATGTGGCTATGGATCAAGACAAAAATTGAAAAGAAACTAGATGGGTGGAATAAACAATAACTATCCTTGGCTGGTAGGATTCAAGTTTGTCAAAAGATTTTGTCATCCTATACTATTTACTTCACTTTTGCGTGGTTCTTCTACAATTACTAGGTCAATGAGGTCCAAAAAAGAATCAAAATATTTCTCTAGTTAGATGGAAAGGGAAAGAGGAAAAAATACTCTATTAAATGGGAATGGTGTTGCCTGGTGAAGTTGTAAGGGGGATTAGGCTTGAAAGATTTAAGGAAGTATGGCACTACCCTAGCTGCCAAGTGGATCATTAAGGAATTAGTGGGAGATGAACTATGGAAAGTTCTAGTGAGGAATACCATTCAACTTGTTGTCCCAAAATAATCGAAGTCTTGGAAAATGCTCCCCTTCTATGATTTGCTTATCCCTAAGCACCCAATAGTTCTCGCTAGCTCAATGGTATTTAAAAGCATATGCAGAGCTTGGGAATTAATAAGGAATGACATTAATAACTCTTAGTTCACTTTTTTTAGTGGCAATGTACTTCACCCTAGTAGATATATATGGTGGAACTTAGAGCATAATGGCAAGCCACTTGCTCTTCTACAAGGGTGTTTTGCTAAAAAGTGGGCCCAGACTAGGATTGATACCTTTGAGAATATCATGAATAATGGATTGTTGAAAGTGTTAACCTATTTTGATATATTGGTCTAAATAGTTACATTAGGTAGCCATTTAAATTTTTTAAATGTTTTTGAAGGGGAAAGGCTTAATTAATTGTTTCTATCAAAAAAGGAATTTTAGATTACCAAAAAAGCTCCTAAAATATCTCTAAAGTTCTTTTAGGCTCAAATTGCATTGGTCAAATTTTAAAAATTATTTTAAAAGCCTTTAGTAAAGCGGATGTGAAGTTTCCCACACCAAAAGGTAAGAAAAGGCAAAGGTTTCCACGCCAAACTTAGATAAAATGGAATGCAAAAGCAAAATATCAAGAGACTCACATTGAAAAGAAAAGTTGAAAGTTGAACTTGGTGTTTGGGCATTGAAGACAAGAGAAAAAGGCAAATCTAAAAGAAGCATCACATGGGAGAGGAGCTAGGGTTCTCTTTTTGCTGGAACTAAAGATTGGAGGAGCTTACATGGAGTTTTGAGGAGTGGTTGAAAATATTTCACCATAAAGATCAAGAGGATGAAGACTTTACATGAGTTCTCTTTGTGTCAACTACCAAGAACACCTTTAAGCTTGCCATAGCTTGTAGAGAGTTTTAGTTTTGTTAAAACTATTCTTTACAAAGAGCAAGTGGAGAGTCATCCCAGTATTGATAAGAGCATAGCTCCATACACTCATAGAGCTTTTCCACTAGTTAAGTCTAGCAATGGGAATTGTAAAGGTCTAATTATCAAATATATACCTGATAGGATTCTTAAGAATAAGCATCCAATAGTCTCAAACTTAGAGATTTCTATATTTGATAGGAGAGATCACTTCAACCTTGTAAATAAAGATACAACAATCTATGCTCTAGCTCAGAGATTATAGGTAGCATCTTTGTTAAGAGTAAAGGCCAATTGTCTCAAACTTTGAGATTACAGACATATAGCCTTACAAATACTAAAATCAGAATAATCTCACTAACTAGATATAATCCTTGACATAGGATAATGTCTTCTACATGAAGGAGACATCATGTTTTCTTAGATTTCAAAGGAAAGGTCATATAAGAAGAGCATAGTCACTATAGGAAGAAAGGACTAATGCATAGTGTTAGTAATGCAAAGAGTCCCATAAAGAGGCACCACCTTTGCCTTAAACATGCAGTTCCATGAGTAAAATGATAGTGATTGTCCAGTGAAGGGAACTATGCAACCATAAATGAGTAGTTCTAAGTCAATAAAGAACAAAGGACATGACCTTGAAGGACAAAAAAACAATCTTAAAGATAGTGCTTGCCACATTCAAATGTAAAGGATAGATAGTTGAAAGGAGGAAAAGTCAAAGGTAATTAAGGACAGTTTTAAAATCTTATCCCATGAGGTTTCTTTCAAACCCCGAAGCATGAAATGTATATGACACTTTGAATGATGCACATTTGAATACCAAAACAAATATTTCCATGGATAAAGTGGTGGAGACTTGCTAACTTCTTGAGAAAAGTTTAGAAGGGTCTCTTTTTAACCCCATTAAAGAGACTTAGTGATCATATTTCAACTGAAACGATTTGAAGATAAGTTAGTATTGATTGGAAGCTCAATCAAGATTAGAGGCACTATGGATTCAATAGCTCACAAAAGGTCAAGAGTTAAATAGATAAAGAAGACATGAGGACCATCATCGATGATAGATAAAAGGAGGTTAGTCCTTTCAATGCCAAATGGCATATTTTGTGATCATCACATGACAATCAATAAAGGTGTTCAAAGAGGGTTTAATGGACATTCAAAAAGAACATGATAGTGGCATGATATTAAGGACAGTCAAGACCCATGAAGGCATGTCCAAGCCATAAAGGACAATAGTCCTTATAAAAGACAGTGTTGTTCTAGATGTGCATAAAAATCAATAGACAACCATAAAAAATGTCCAAGGTTTTAGATTTTGAAGACAACTCCATGATGAAACAAAGACACTTCAAATGGAGTCTCAAAGATGTCAAGGAAAAGGGTACTCACTTTAATATAAGGACAATAATACATCAAAGAATAAGCACAGTCCAACAAGGCAACTATCTCATCAGGGGACAACAAGGTGTAAATGTCCATAGAAGGTAGTCAAGTTCATTGTTTCAAAGGACAATCATCACTCTTTTGAAGAACAATATTTTCAATGTAGGGAAGTCATGCCACAATAAATGGTCACAAACCTAAAAGACAATCCTTGGCAATAAAAAGGACAATCAATAGTGCAATTTGGACAAATGAGCAGAGGACTGTCATTGGGTAATGCAAAGACATAAGGGTAGTCCTTGGGGCAAGAAAACAACCACATCTTGAGGGAAAACAAGTAGTGACCTTCAAGCTAGCAAGGGCTGTTATGAATGTCATATGATAGTATAGATGCACAAAAAGATAGGACAATCATTTTTGCAAGTAGAACATAGTCAAGACAAATCATCAAGAAGGGTCAAGGGAAGAGTTCTACAAAACCTAGGGTAGATCATCAAAGCCTAGGGCAGAATGACATGAACAAAGACAATCACAGTGAGGTGGAAATCACAAGGCCTCAAGGAGTGTGATCTCATGGAATGTAAAAATCATAGTGGGTAGCATCTAATGTGTAGGTGTATTTAATGCTAAAGGACAATGCTAATAAGGGTGATTAATGGCATTACATCTAGGAGGACAATTTTCAAACCTCAATGAGAAGCCACTAAAGGAATGTAAAGTCACCATGAATAAGGTTTCATACCTATGATTTTAAGAAGGCAATGATATGCATCATCAAAGAGGACAATCCTTGTAAACTATTATAACCAAGATGTGAAAGAGTCCTAAAAGGTAGAGTGAGCAATCCTAAATATATTATCATGTATAATAGTCCAAGGAGTTAAAGAAAGTGATAAATCCTAAAGGGACAATCATGCAACAGTCATAAGAGGAAAGTGAATAGCTCATATAAGCCCTTGAACTATCCTATGCCACTTTGAAGGACTAATCATCTTCAAGTATCTACAATCAACTCACACATTAATAGTCATGCAAGGAGTTTCATAAAATGATTACCAGTTAAGTCATCTGTTCATGCTCAGTTTTGGTACACTTAGAGGCAATTTAGGCCTATTTTAGAAGTCCATATGGCTACAATTGGAGTTAGAAGAGTTTGAGGCTAAAATCATGCTATTTGGGGTAGTTTGGAGTCCTAAAATAGAGGTTTTTTTGCCTTGTACACCCAACAAGTTGAAGACTTCAAGCAAATTGATTGATGACATCAATTCTAATCAATTTCATGTTTTTAATAAAAGATCATTTCAAGTTCAATTAGGGGCATAATTCAAGGAACATGCAAGGAGTGTGAGGTCAAAGTAGTTCGAGTCAACTCTCACCACATGATTCTACTTCTAGTTCACATCCAATTCAACTAATCATGCAAGCTTGACATCTTCCACAAAGTTCAATTTCAGTTAGATGAAGATGTCTTCTATAAGAGAAAGATTTTAGCTCTTTTTAGAGCAGTTCTTCCTTTCCTCTTTCTGCCTTATGCAAGAGAGATGAGATTGTAACTCATATTTTGAGAGATTTTTCTCAATTTATAGCAGTTTCAATTAGTGTTTTTAGATTTGTATAAGTAGAAACTTCTATTATTTCAATAAAAGCAACATATTTGCCTTCTCTAAATTCTTTTGTTAAGTGTTTTGTGGATGATTTGATTTGATTTTTGTGATGATGATATCAAGATCCTTAAATTATGTCTCATTGCAAAACATTTTATACTAGAATAAGCAATACTTATATATAGGTCATAGGTTGTGTTATTTCTTTCAGTAGTTGTAGTTGTGAAAACTTTTAGTTTTCCTTCAAGAACCTGAAACATAACCTTTTTATGAAACATTGTTGTGTAATCTTGTGAAAAGTGAGTTGTGCATAGGGTAAAGATGATTTTTTGAGAGAAGTTGTGTGTTGAAATAACAGGAATAAGTTTAAGATTTTTGGTGCATCACCTCCTAGGATCAACAATCTTTTTAGTTTCAATTCTTCTATCCCTTTTCCTAATTAAGGCAGTAGTTTATAGGAGGTCCATCAAGGGAACCAACCCTCTTTGGAGGTTCATCTTCACCATAGGCAACCCACAACTTGAAGATGTTCCCATGTTTTACAGGATAGTTGAGTTTTACACTCAGTTAGGGTGCAATCCTCATGACAACATGATCAAAATGTAAAAAAAATATACTAGGAATGATAATATGTTCAAAGAGGAAGCAATATAAGATGCATATAATAAATAATGTGGGGTAAAGTACATAGTCGTGTCACACTTTCAACCGAAGAAATAGTGGGCAAAGTAGTTTCGCTTGAAACCACATAGCATCTATGTGGCACATATAGTTTTGGGGAAAAACCTTTCCTCTGAAACTATAATTTTTTTATTTATTAAAAATTTGAATCATGGTTGGATTTATATGTAAGGTTTCAAATGAAACCCTTTCAGTCAAGAGAGTTTCAATTAAAATACTTTCATTTGAAACCATCTATGTGGTTGCCTATGTGACACCTTAACCTCTCTTTTGAGTTAAATTTAAACAAACTTCAACTTCAACTCCGAATTTCTTAAACAAGGGTACTTTCATGAAAATTTAAAAATAAGCTTTTGTAGAGCTCAAAGTCTAGAATCCTTTTTTTTTGATAATTTGATTAGTTTTATTATGACCTTAAAAAATTTATTGCAAGTTTTTATAATCAAACATGAAGCTGATTAGAAATTAAAAAAATTAAAACTTAGAAAATAAATAAAAAATATATAGTGCACTAGAGGAGAGAATCCTCTACAAGAGGGTATAATTTAAAAAAAACATAGAAAAATTAGCTAAAAGTTGACATCCCATGAAATCTATGATGTTTTTGATTAAGTTCAACTTAAAAAAATTATTAAAAAATAAATATTCATATTTTTTTCTATGCACTAGATTTTCAAGTAGTCTAGTGCATGGAAAAATTTAAAGAAAAAAAAAGTGTTTTGCTCTTTTTTTGTGACATCCGATCGACTTCTCTTTTCTAAAATTTTCAGCACTTCAAATTCTGTTCATAAAATTATAAAAAAAAATCCAACTATTTTTTTTTTTAAATTTAAAAATTATAAACATAAGCTACATCAAGAGTTCTACATTTCTTTAGTTTATAATATTTTAAAATTCAAAACATGGTGATCAAAGTTGAAAATTTGTATTTGTGTTGATAATTTCTTTTATAAAAGTTTGACGTAGATTTGTACTTTTACCCTATGGACTAGTACTACCTTCATGAGAGAAATCACACTCCATCCTACCTCGGCCTCCAAAATCAAAGTTCTTCAAATGTTTTCTAAAATGGAAGGCATATGATGTAGTAATAGGACCACACTTGTGAACAATGCTTGAATTGAACAAAACTAAGATCAACAAGTCATCTTTGTGTATCTAAATATTGGCAAAATTTTAATAGCACCAAATATCTAAATCATTGAGAATTAAGCAGACTTCCATCTTACTAGTAGTTTCTATGTAATGTCAACATGTGCTATATAAGCAATTGAAGAAAGTAGTGATGACATTTTAAAACTCTTCATATCCAATTTTTACTTCATTTGGTGCTTCTTCATGCAAAATAGTTTATGTACACTTTACTCGCAAAAAAGTAGTCCCAATATGATTCATATCTACAAGAGCATTACCAAAGAAATCAATAATAGTTTCTATATCCACTCTAATAACAATTTCATCGAGCCTCTAAGAGACAACAACATATTCATTAGTAGACAAAATTTCCTACCTCAACAACACCATACCACACTCTAAATAAAGCCCTAACAATCCACAACTTACAGTACCCAAGGCACCACATGACATTGATATTTCCTCTTCAATCAAATGGATTGACCCAACTAAAAGCTAGGTGCAATCCATTTGGTATTGAAAATTTAGATGACACTTTTTAATGGTCTTTATACCTTGGTACTATAGGTAGATCATAGGGTCAAAATATAAAAAGTGTGATCTAAAGAAACAAAAATAAGTTTACAACCATAAACCAAATAAACACATATGCATAGATAAAGTCAAGATATCATGATGATATTGCTCTATAAAAGGATAGCAAATCTAAAAATAGAAAGATTTGGGAATAGCTAGATTCATGCAACAACTGACAATGAGTATTGTATCACATTCATAATCAGTGATCACAAAAGATTTGTTTTTAAAGAAAAACCAAAAGAAACTTAAAAAAAATTGTCAATGAAAAACACAAAAAACAATATTAGTAGTCTATAATGTAGTATAAAACTAGTTTGGATTTGCTCCTTAGTTTAAATCTCTTTAATTAGCTAGAGGTATGAGAGTTAGAAAGGGAAATCATAATTGTGGCACACAATGAGCAGAGAGAGAACAATCATAAAAGGTAAATTGTTGAAATACATGCACTTTTATAAGAGAATTAAGGTTTCATCTATGGTAGTAATGGACCTCCACTATATCATTAATGAATGAAAAGAATAAGAATGATTATCAGATTCATTGTCAAGACAAGAATAGGTCCTCTTCAAACTCTTGAACTAATTTCCCTTCATTTAATTCAATATTCTTAACGTAAATGTGATTTGTGTATATAACAATTACCAAAAATGTTACATAATTAATAATTCACTTAACACACATCTAATATAAAATAGACATTTAAAATTATAATTTAATGATACTTTTAAATTGCAATAATATAGATGACAGATGACTAACATATTAATGAAAATTAAAACATGGAAGAGTTTCTAACCTATATTTTGAAATGTTGATGTGGCACCCATAGGATTAGGTGCACCTCCGAAGTTGGAGTGCCCCACCATTGGGCCCTTTCCCCTTCATACAAGAATAAAGCCTAGTTAAATAAAAATAAATTGTAATCATAAAAATATTTATTTAATAAATAAACAATGAGCATCTAGAATTATCTTCATTGCTTCTTGTGCTTTAACGCCATTTGGTCACATGACATATGACCCTAAACATACGTAAGCCCCTGTTCTGTAAGCCCTAAACCTTGCTCCATATTTACCATATCTCATCCCATTGAATTCTACGAAGAAGATTAAGTTGCTCTATTGGCAATATAGTTTGCTGCAACAATAGCACACGGTCACATGGCAGCAGCAGCAGGGCTTACAACACTTGTTACTACTGTATCTTCGGCTCCCTTGAAGACCACAGTTCGAATCCCCGCCAATTCAAGAAATGCCTCTTTTCCCTGTAAGTTTTTATATTTTCCCTCTATTTGCTTATATAAACTGCCGATACTAAAGGAGGCAAGCTGTAATTTAATTATAAATTTGACAGGCATAAAGAACCGGCCCATGAGAGGCGTATCCATAAGAGCTGCGGTTCAAGATGTAGACGTCTCAAAGGTATGCAATTTTTGCACTGTAAACGTCTCGAATGTATGTAATTTTTGCACTGTAATTTATCTTCGACACATTTAATACAGGTTTTTCTAGGTTTTTAATATTTTGAAAATGTATTGAAATTTCTTTTTAATGTTAAACATCGCGCAGGTAGTACCACAAGCGGATAGGGTTCTTGTTCGCTTGGAGGAATTACCAGAGGTATGAAGGTTCTGCCCCTTGTCTTTTTGTGCCTGCAGCAATTGACCTTTGATAGAGTTTAATGAGGTTTCGAGTTTTCTTAGGAATATTTCAAGTGGTCATGGCGTAATGAAATCGGGGACATGTTAAGAGCGTTACATAGAAGCTATAGTGTAATGGTGATGGAGGCGTTATGAAGAGCGAGATGAAGGGGGTTGCAAGGGCTTAGCACGCCTTAGCTGTAGTCGTATGGAAGGGGTTTAGGTTTCTGGTTTTAAATCTAAGGACAGTCACCTGGAATTGAAAAAGTACAGTTCGAAGAGTAAAATGAAAAGTTGTCTGTAAAATAGGAGCGCAAATATGTAATTTATTAGCTTTCAGCTGGTACTGGCGAGCGGGTGCTAAAAGTTTTCCCATCAGCTTAGGAACTTATATTTATATGGCCAACTTGCATGAATCTTTTTTAAAATTCTAAATATTGTTAAAAAGAGGGACCATCTACTTGCATATGGTTTCAATAATTTCTTGTCTAGAATTTCACTTTCATCTTAAATTTCTTGTAAGAAAAGAATTAAAAAAATCCATGGTACTGCTAGTTTGGAAAAGACTCCTAATCTTTTTAGGTAGCACCTGCTGCGAAAATTTAGTTAATCCTTCTCAATGGGACCTAAAGTCCTACGAAAGAATGTAGGAGAATAGTAACGGGCACATGTGACAGAATGTGACTTAAAAGAGTCTTATGAGAATGGCGACATCTAATGTCCTCAAGACTAAATTAATTTGTATGACCGATCACAATCCTGTGATAACGGTGACCTTTAATGTCCATTGGACTAAATAGTTTTGTATAACCCATCCGTGTATAGACAATGTAATGGTGGTACGATTACTAGAATAAATTGAAGTAGGTAGTGCGACTGAACACTCCTCAGTGTCCAACTTAGTAGTAGATAGTGTAATGGCAATTGGTGCACTGGTAACAATGCGAGTTAAGAGTCGTAAGAGTAGACTCAGTGTAAGAATAATTGTATTAGAGACTCATATGGAGCCTGACTTAGTGAAGCAGTACCGCATGATAACAATCTATTTCCTTTTTAAAAAAATTCTTTAAAGGTTTCATTTCCTAAGAATAAATCTGCTTTTTATCTCTAGAAGGTACCTAAAATAAAGCTACTTATCATGTTTTGCAGGAAATCTATTTTAAATATGTATTTGTTTCCTTCTAAGAAATAAAGCTATTTTTATTTTTGAATAAGTAATGACAATTCTTATATTTAAATGCTCCTGCAACATTTTTCTTTGGTTGAAGGAAAGTCAAGCAATCTTTTCTCCTTCAAGCTTATTAAATTTCATTTCAGAAACCTGCTTTTGTCTTCTTATGGTGGTACTTTCCACTTGACCAAACGCTGTTTGTATTGAGAGTGTCTTATTTGGTATTCTTTATCTACTAATTAATCTATTTCTTTTGGTTTTGTTTTAACTTGCTGCAGGTGCTTGTCCTATTTTCTTGCATATTTTTGTTCATCTGTAATCTTGGAAATATCTCCTTTAAGATAACTATAAGCATATAATTCCCCAATGTTATAAGTGGGAGATATATCAATCCCCACAGGTAACTTCTGCTTATAAGTATTATCATCAAATGTCTTCAAAACCATTTAGGGACCTATATCTCAACATATTATTCCAGATTGAACCAATCTATTGGAATGGCATAATAGAAAGGATCTAGAGAAAATTGGTTGGGTGGAAGGGTAAATTGCAGTGTTACCCCAAGTTTTCAAGACGGGGATGGCGGGACAAGTCCCCAAGTTTCTGGATTTTGAGGCCAAATTTGGGGATGACGGGGGGATGGCTATATAAAATATAGGGAAAATTTTAAATATATAGGGAAATTTTAAATATTTATATGAAAACATGGATAAGGCATGCATAATATACATTATAGAACCTTAACATATAGCATTTGTGCTCAACATTGTTTGTCAACACTCAATACGCATTCAAATTCAAAATTAACATACATGAATCATGAAACAACCTCCAAGTTATAATTTATAAACGTATATCAAAATGCCCAAAGGCTACATTGCTGCCATACAGTTTTAAAGTATGATATGAAAATCAAAATACAATAAACAAAGAGCAGTAGCACTGCTGCCCCTAATCCGCATCTCCCATAACTGCATCAAAATCAGAGTCATCCTTTGAGTCACTACCACTACCACTGCGATGGTCCAACTCAGCTCAACCAACTGAATCCCAACCAAACCTTCTGGTGTCTCCTCCTCATCAACCTGGGGCACGTCCTCGGGATTAACATCCCACCGTAGAGTTGGAGTCTGTCGATACTTTGGAGTTTGCTGATCTTGAAGCCGAAGAGCACTATGCATACCCACTAGTTTCTTCGCTCGTTTAGAGGTAAGTCTATTCCTCTTGAGGAAGTGGATAAAGCTAAGTCTATTCCTCTTGAGGGAGTGGATAAAGCTATATGTGGACCAATTTCTCTTTGCAGCAGAGGAATTGGCAACCTGTGCAAGAAGGCGAGTAGCAAGTGTCTTCAACTGTGGTGTATCCCTCCCATGCCATGTTCACCATCTAATAAGGGTATGTTTGAACTAATATAGCTCTATCCAACCTCACCTATGGTTTACTCAAAGTTGGGTCACGAAGATTAGCAAAGTCAAAGAATTGTGTCTAAAGTATTGAAGCTTGCTCTACTGAAAACATCTTATCAATGCCCTGTGTGAACCCATCTAAAACCTCAGGATCATCACATGGAGGTACCCTACCATCCCTTGGTGCATACCATTTGGGATTTAGAGCAAAGGCAGCCATATGAAGTGGGGTGTTCATTGTGTTCCACCTCCGCATCACAATGGACCTAATGTGTTGCTCATATAAACCCAAAGTGGGATCCTTTGCCAAAATTGTTTGCTTGATCTTCCTAAGCATATCGTCAATGTCTCATATCTCTCTCCAAGACTAGGAGAGTTTGTATCAGCATATTGGATGACATTTACAATAGGCGAGATGGAACAAATATATCCGCAAAATGCAAACAAAAAGTTCGAAAGAATTAATTGACATGTTAGAAACTTCAAAAGTTGGAACATTGGACAATAAAATTAAAAAATTAAAAAAAAAAAAATTTAATATGAAAATAAGCAATCTAATGTCTTACCTCACATTGGATCACCAATCGTCATCGCAGATCTTTTGCTTGATGGCTTTTCCTTGAGTAGAACTTGAATTAGGCCAACTAGTCCACTCTGCATTGACCACCATCAATTGTAGAGGCTCATGCACCTCAAGCATCCTCTCCAACAAGATGAAGTATGTGGCATATCTACATTCATTGATTCAATGATTCATTAAAATTTAAAACAAAATCAAATTTATAATACAAATTGAAATGTTTGAAGTTTCAAAATTTGAAAATTTGAAATTGAAACAAAATGAAGTGGCATACCTTGTCTCAACAGGATTGAGAAACTCCTTTTTTGAAAATGATCTGAAGAGAGCAACTGAGGTGTGGTGATTGCAAATGAACATTTGAATATCTCTAGCTTCTGCCACCACTTGCTTCACCCAATCCAACTTCCCTATGTCTTTCAATGCATTGTTCAACGCATGAACACAACATGGGGTCCAAAAGATGTGCCTATAAGTATCTTCCACCATCAAACCAGCCATTTTGCACACACATGCTGAATCGGTGATCACTTGCACCACATTAGCAGCCCCAACCTCCTCTATGACATCTCTCAAAATGGAAAATTGGAAGTTTGCATCCTTACGTTTCCTTGAACAATCTATGGCTCTAAGAAAATAAGAACTAGTAGGGCATGTGACTATGATATTGATGAGTGGCCTATGTCTAACATCAGTCCACCAATCCATCACTATAGAGAAACCTGTCCTCATCTACGTTTGCCTCATATCCCCCATTAACACATTAACTTTGGAGCACTCTTTGTTTAGGAGGGTGGTGTGTAGCTTATGATCTCCAAGGGGTATGAATGAAGGACCAATAGTGGCTATATCTTTAACTATTTGTTTGAAATAAGATGAACGAGCCACATGAAATGGGATGGCATGGGCAAAAAAGAATCTGGCAATGGAAGATTTGGTGGCTTCTCGTGCTTGGTTATTAAACATAGACTCAACTGAAGCTCCCTTCCCACTACCACTCACATTCCTCTTTCCTCTTTTGGCAACTTCACTACTACCAATTGTGGAAGGCATAGGCATAGTTGATTGCGCACTTGGAAAATAAGATGATGCACCTTGAACCCCATCCACCTCCATTTGCAATCTTTGGCACTCTATTGCTTCATGCTCTTTTAAGGCAAGACACATTCTAACCCTATGGCCCGCCTCACCCAAAAATGAGACCTTACCCTTGTGTAGCTGCCCCTAAAATCCTTATGGCAAACATGGCAATTCCACACCCTACTCCCCCCTGAATTGTTTTTGTCTTTGGGCCATGAGTGTAACATATTGAAGGAAAGTTTTTTTTTTTAAAGGGTTCTTTGCATAGTGTTCCATGATTGTTGAAGAGCATTGTTATGGGTTTGTTTGCTCTCCACTAACACTCTCATCACTTTCTCTTCTATTTTGCACTTCGTTTTCACTTTCACTCTCACTTCCACTGCTGCTCATGTTTTTTTCATTTTGAATACAAGTTTCAACTGAAAAATGCAAAAAAATGCAAAAAATCAGACATTGTATGTTTGAAATTTTGCAAAAAAAAGTAAAAAAAGAAGGAAAGGAAATGCATACCTCTTTGGTGGATTTGCAATCCCAATTGCACTAGCTTCAACCCCTTCTCCTCCTTCAACCTACCGTTCTTCCTCCTTCAATGGCTGCAACTTCAAACCCTTGGTTGTGCTTTCTCTTTCACAAACAAATGCACAAATGAATGAAATGAGGAGTGTTTTTTCCTCATAAGGTAGCTAACAATGATGGGCCCATAATAGCCATGAAATCAAGGCTTTTCCTTTTTTTTAAATGTGTTTTTTTAAATTTTAAAACATGCTTTGACACGGAGGACGGTTGGCCATCCCTGAGATGGTTGAGGGACGATTCAGGTGTCCCTTGGAGTCCTTGGGACGATCAGTCGTCCCCCTTTTCCCGTTGACCGTTTCCTCATTTTGGGGACGTTTCCCAGGTTTTGAAAAAAGAGGGGATGCTAGGGGATTGCCCCCCAGCTGTCCCCCTGTACCTGGGACGTCCTGGGGACAAGGATGGGCCATTTTAGGGCGGATGGGGGGGGGGGGTGGGGGGTGGCACGTCCTCGAGTTTCCTTGCTGAATTGTTAAAGCCAACCATGGAAATATCAAGTCTTAAAGGCTTGTCTTCAAAGTATACCAATCTATTATTTATCTCTTTTTGAAATTCCTGCCTACCAAGCAAAGAAGATTGAGTAGATACAATTTTTTTTTCTATGGATAGGGATGAAAGAAAGAAAGTGAATGGCACCGACCAATTGTGATATGGTTTGTCAACAAAAAAGCTAAGTTGCTGAATCGGGTATGGGTACGTGGGTACGGTATGCAGTACAACAATTTTTTTTTGGGGTCGGTATGTTTGGGTATGTCCGTACAAAAAATATAAAAATCATAGATATGTACATATTTGCAGCCTAAAAAGTAAAAACAAGAATTAAATTTAGAATACCACATATCATGCTTATGGTAAACAAAACTTAGAATTGCCATAAATATTACAAATTTGAAATACAATTATACTAATTTAATTTGATATCAATTTGTCAAAACTTGAATGTTATGATAGATATATTGAATTCATTGTTCATTGGCTCAACATTTAAAATAAAATAATACAATTAGTAATTGGCATCATATGGGTCACCATGAAGATCAAGATCAACATCATCATTAACATTAGATGATGTAGGTAAATTAGTAGAACCACATGCAACCCCACTATCACTTGCACTAGAAGCATGCTGGGGGTATTCGACTCCACAACAAGTAAAGATTGTGTGGCAGCTGAAAAATCCAAATCAGTTCGCTTTGGATCTACATCCCTTCTTTGTGCCTCCTTCCTTATACTCATTCTTTTTATGAGTAAAAAGGTGCAAGTTGGGATGCACATAAACTAGTTCTTCCACCTTACTTGCTGCCAATCGGTTGTGTTCCACTAAGTGGATAAAGGAGTATGTACTCCAATTTCACTTGGATGAAGAGGAACTAGCAACCTATTGAAACAAAGTGAGAGGAATTTATAATTATAAAATTGTAAATCAAACTTTAAATTTGAAGTTAATCATTTTATTATTTTGAAAACAGTAAACAATATAAATTAAGAGAGTACAATAAAAACTAAGAAATTCGTGATAAAACTTTGATCACAAGAGTTTGGAGGTGTGGTGACATATGGCCATTTAGGTACCACCAAGAATGAGCATCCTTCCTATACTTGTCACAGAGAGCAGCAACACTTTGATTATCGGAGGCTACAAAATCAGCAAACTGAATTGTAACTAAATCCTCCATTTCACTTTCGGGGAAGAGTTTATTAAGTGCTTTCCTACACTCGTCACTGACTCTTGTATTTTTGTGTGGTTGCACCCTTGATGGCAAAGCAAGAATTTGATACACTATAAAATTTAGTAGTGGAGTGGTCATTTTGTTCCACCACTCAACACAAATTGTTTGCACCTCTTTGAAGAAAGTTTCTTCAGGATCTTGCTCTTTTTCATTGATAATGACTTTTTTTTTCTCGATCATTGAGTCAATGCCATCGTATACCTGTCCCAAACATGGCTTATCCATGTCAATAAAATGGATCATACTCATGATGGGCTTAGTGAAACTAAGAAGATATTTGCTCGTTCCCACTAAGTCTCATCTAGGATCATCTGTTTTACATTTGTTGCCCTTTCAGCATTGGATTGCCTCCATAGGGACAAACTTTGATTGATAATCATGCTCGAAAGTGGCTCCTGCACCACAAGTCGCTATAAGACGATTGTGTTCGATGCAAATTCGGGTTCGACAACCTATTCAAAAATTTAAAATTAAAATATAAAGAAGACATGCCCGAATTTTAAAAATAAATTAGTAATTACTAAAGTGAAATGTAAAATTTAAATGTTGAAGTGTTTCAATTACTTTCAACAACTCCAACTGTGAAAATGATCTAAAAATGGCCTGTGACATGTGATGGTTTGTGATGAACATTTGGATCTTTTCAGCCTCAGCATACATTTGTTTGATCCAATTTATTTTCGCACCCAACTTTTGTAGCATGAGGTTGAGAGAGTGAACAGCACAAGGTGTCCAAAATATGTGCTCAAAACATGTCTCAATCAAACACACTTGCAACTCTACAATTCTTTGCATTGTCTGTTATTACTTGGACAATATTTTGAGGACCGACATCTTGAATGCATTGTATAAGGATGTTAGCAATAAATTGTGCATCCTTCAACTGTCCCTCACAATCCATGGCTTTCAAAAACATTGCCCCTTTTGGGCACATAACAATCACATTGATTAATGGCCGATTTTTGGCTTCCTTCCATCCATTAGAAACAATTGACTCCCCTATTTGTTTCCACGAATTACTAATGGGAGTCAATGCATTTTCTTTTTTACCTCCTTTGCTAGTAAGGTGGTACACACCTCATAACATGGCTCCGTGTAGCTTTGTGGAGCCTCACTTGCCTTTCTCAACATATCCTGCCAATATGGTGATCGAACAACATTAAATGACAAACCATTTGCATGTAGACATCTTGCAATGGTTTTTGATCTGCAATCTCTCTAGCATCATCCCTAAATGCTCTTTCTAATGGCCCCTTGCTTCTCTTCACATTAACAGGTTCCTCAATTCTACCCAAAAATGGGTGGCTCTTTACTACAACATTAGGAAAGTCACTACGAGATGGAGAAGTAGGGGGCCTCCTTGATTCCCTTCCTCTCATGAAAGGATGGTTTGTGCCACGACTAAGTCTTGCATCTACTTCCTCTTGCTCTCTAATATATTTTGCTATTTTTCGAGGTGGTAACCCATTACCATCATTTCCTAGACATGCTTTGATTCCTTGAAGGGGAATGACACATAAATGGCACATAAATGGGCTTTCACATGGCTATATGAGCTAGTATACCTCACTTCACAATGATTGCATATCCAAACAAATGTTCCTCCCCCTTTAACTTGTTCTATCATTTGTACATGTTTCCATAATGATGAATTTGGGTTGGTTTTGAAGGTGGGTCAAGCAATAGAACTAGTACTGGTTGCCATTATGCTATCTACAACAAGTTCAAAAACAATTAATTAATTATCAAACAATAAATGTTAAATATTTAATTTATGATTAAAAAATAAAAAATTAAATTAGTGTAACTATAATTTAATAAATTTGTAAATTATAAATATTAAATTAAAATTAAAAATATATTATAATTTGCATATTCATGAGTTGCTTATAAACTGATATAAGGTGACAAATATAACGTGAGGGAATCACAGTTTGGTTTTGAAGAGAATAAACCGGCCACTTCTAAATAATGATTCACTCTGGGTCCCTGTCAAAGTTGAGTTCTATTAAAATTGAAACAGATAAAACCAAAACTATTGCAGCATAGCTAAGGGGCTGACATGGAATTGGAAGGGTAAGCAACACCTTGGAAATCAATTTGGTTATCATGATTCTTGCCGATCAATTAAATTTTAAAACTTGTCGCATTATAAGGATTTGATTTGTTTAAAATTTAAATAAGTCAAGGGAATAAAGTTAAGATGCAACACTTTATCTGGTGCAGCAAAGGGTGAATCGTGAGTCATGTGGGAACATCTCTTGACATATCCAGAGGTTCCTGTCTCCTTGTAAGTTGAACCTTGTATAAAGGAATCTAACTCGCATGGTAGTGTATGTATACAAATCACAACCTTCCATTGCCACATGGATGTGAGTAGTGATCTTTAAGGAAACAATATTATTATATAATCGTTGTTGATTTGTTTATAAGATAAAGTAACCTCGGGGAACTTGTTACACACAAACAACTATATGCTAATCACTTCCGATAGAATTGAGCAGATTTTGTTGAAGGAGAATTTGGAGGTTATATGATTTGTTTGAGAAGAGTTGCTGGAAAAAAACTTAAGGATTGTTCTCATTGGGAATTATTAATAATAGGAGATGGATGCTGATAAAGAAAAAAAGATTGATTGGGTCAAATGGTCCACATGATGCAAAATGAATGAATGCTTCCAGAAGGCAAAATAGTAAGTAAAGCACTTTAGGAGCCAATAACAATAATGAGAACAATCACACAGAGAATAGTTGTTGGGTTTGTTGATAGACCTCTACGTCCCACTTTCATTTGTAGAGAAGATGTGCCTTCGGTGGAGTTTCAAAATTCGAAATTCAATGTGGGAAGATATCAATGTCAGTTACGTAGATTATAGAAATCTTCTTACAGAGATCCAAAAGGCAATGTCTTTCACAAATTTCATGAAATGAAGAGAACAAAAAAATGGATCAAGACTTGAGCCTAGATATCACAAGGATTTTCAGTAAAGAATTGGTGGAGCAAATGAAAAAAGAACATTTAGAACCAAAACCCCAAGAAGTCATCAAAGGGGTTACAACACTAGAGCAGTTAGTGCCTTGGACCCATTCCCATTCTAATCAGCAATAGAATATTTCTCCTATTGCAAGAAAGATTGATGACAGTTGAAACAAACTTAGAAGAGGAAATCTTTGCTTCCTATGCAGGGAATCCTAGGAGTCAAGCCACAAGTGTCAAAGCAAAGAAGCGATGATATCAAAAAGAGTAGGGGATATCTGATGAAGAATTATAAAATAAGGTGGAGTATGATGAAGTAAACACATCTGAGCACAAGCTAAAGAAAAGGTTTCAGTAGTTATTACTGCTGATTTTGGGTTTGCTGAAATTATTAGATCAACAACTGATGATAAGCAATTTGGGAATGTTGACATTGACAGAGAACCAGAAAAATGGATTCAAAAGGCAATTTTTTAGAATTAGGCCAGTATGAATGGTTTGAACAAGAAACTAATTTCCAATGTAATAACAAGAATTTGTTTCAATTTTTCGGATTTTCCATTGGGTTGCAAATAATTTACTTTTTGAGATGGATGCAAAGATATTTTTCTATTGGGATGACCCACATTTTAAAATTGAGGCTAATACATCTTGTGGTTCAAGTTACGCAACTTGTGATAATATCAGAGTAGCATAGCAGAAGTTCAATGGTGAAATGTTCTTCATAAAGAACAACCGTTGGGAAATAAGTTGTAGAGATAGAGCGATTAGCAGAGTTGGGTATGTCTCAAGGAAGCTTTGTAGGGAAATATAGATGGTCAAGCAAAGTTGTTTAAAGACAAGAATGACAAAAGTTATTAAGAAACCACTTAAGCAAGACTTAGCAACAAGATAGATAGTTAATATACACTGCACCATTAGAGAGATTTAGAGTATTTCCAAGATTGATTGGGGATCTCGGTATGTCTCAAGGAAGCTTTGTAGGGAAATATAGATAGTCAAGTAAAGTTGTTTGAAGACAAGAATGACAAAAGTTATTAAGAAACCACATAAGCAAGACTTAGCAACAAGATAGATAGTTAATATACACTGCACCATTAGAGAGATTTAGAGTATTTCCAAGATTGATTGGGGATCTCGGTATCTTCAGGAAGACTCAGTCAAGTGGAGAATAAATTTTGGAGCATCCTAGTTTGTGATTGCTTGAGAACAAGCAATCTTGGGAAGGGTGGATTACAATGGCCCTTTTTTCAAAATTAAGCCAAGTTGAAACCCAAAACAACCATCATACATTTTCTGTGGGTTGTGGGAATTTTGCACCAAGGAAAGGCGATTAAAATTATAATAAAGAGGGGCCTCAGGTAAAGTTAAAATATAAAATAAGGTCTCTTATAATTAATGGTTTATTTAAATAATTCCTTTCAAATATGAATCAAAGGTCATGAAGGAAATTTGAAGAATTATTTCTTTTGGAGGAAAACTCTATTTAAAAGAGGCCAAGCAAAGAGGAGGTGGCATATTGATCAAGCATTCTATTCTCTGATTCTATTCCTTGTTGGAGCATTGGACTTTGGTTCAAATAACCTGAGAATGAAAATCCTCCAGGTCTAGAATTGGAGGACAAAAACCCTCTAGGTCTGGAATTGGAGGACGAAAACCCACAATTCCTTGGAATGATTTCACACAGAAATCATCTTTGTGCAGATTTGTTCAAATTTTCAGTTGGTAATCAAGATATATCTTTCTTGATTTCAGTGCCACCATCTACAGTTTCAAGTGGGCAACTTGGTGAAGGATCGTGGCAATTGGTTTATAACAGATTTAAAGGCAGATTTTTATTTAAAATCAGCACAGCCAATTTAGGGTTTCATCTGCTCCATTCTTGGAATGTTTGTGGCAGTTTTATATCTGTTCAGGATAGATTGGAGGGCAAAGTCAGGTTGGAAAATAGTGCCAACACTTAGGGTCAAATAGCTGCAATTTATATTAGAGATTAAGGCATCCAAGATTGGGGTAGTGCGCCATCCTTTTAAGGAAATTCCATGCTCAATAACCTAAGAGAATTTGATATCGATATTTTCTGTGGTAAGAAGTTGGAGCCCGTGGAGGTATTTTGAATTATCATTCATTGCTGGTTAGGGTTTAATGAATTTGTGCAAAATAAGAATTTTTTGAAGGGGGATATTAGACATTGGGGATAACTTATTAGAGGAGAATTTGAAATAGTGAATATTGAAATATGAACTAGACATTGGGGATAAGTTATTAGAGGAGAATTTGAAATAGTGAATATTGAAATATGAATTCTGTAGTGGAGGTTTATGTGAGGCTATTTGGAAGAAGAAAAGGATTACCCCTAGTGTCGTGTCTCTAAGTATAGAGACAAATATGCAAATTTTCTTAATAATGATGTTTTGTGGAGGTTTTTACTGTATGGTTTTTCCCAACATAAATTTGTATTTGTGTGTTACTACATTTAATTCTTTCTTTGTACATGCATTTTTTATTATTCAATCTTCTATAAGCATAGATTAATTAATTCTCCAAAAAGTATTGAGAGATATCAAAGTAATTTTATTTAAATTAATTTAATTAAGAGTTAATCTATTTTTTTCAAAACTATTTTATTTGCGACATACATGTCTTGACACATAAGTTATTTTATTTGCTTTAGAGTTCAAAGTTATTTTATTTGCTTATTTTATTTACTACATACATATATAGATACATATATAAATTTTAATCTACATTAAGAGTAATTTTATTTTACTTTAGAACTTTTTAATTTAGTACATAAATATGGACACATAAACTACATACATAGATGGATGCATGAATTTTAATTTACTTAAAAGTTGTTTTATTTTACCATAGAACTATTTAATTTTTAAGTATACGTTGGCTGTGTTTTGTTTAATTTTAATTTACTTAAAAGTTGTTTCATTTTACTATAGAACTATTTAATTTTGAAGTATACGTTGGCTGTGTTTTGTTTTTTGTGTACAGAATCATAATATGGTGCACTGTGCCATGCTGTCATTGTAGAATGCCTCTTGGCACAATTAGGTTTTACTTGGTTAAGTTAATGTAAAAGCTAAAAGACCCCAAAAAACTACTTGCTAGTCCCAAAATATGCAAAAGCCTTTTCTTGGATAAACATTTTTAAGTATACGTTGGCTGTGTTTTGTTTTTTGTGTACACAGTCGTAATATGGTGCACTGTGCCATGTTGTCACTGGAGAATGCCTCTTGGCACAATTAGGTTTTACTTGGTTAAGCTAATGTAAAAGCTAAAAGACCCCAAAAAACTACTTGCTAGTCCCAAAATATGCAAAAGCCTTTTCTTGGATAAACATTTTTTTTCTAGTTAACACCGAAATCAGTTACAATTCTTCATCTTCTCCACCAAGGTTAGGATTTCGACTCCTATAAATATCACCTACCTTGCCTCATCCATCAGCATTTCAGCATGCTAGGTTTATGATTCTCTTTAGCTATCACTATAAATCTACCTCTTCTTGGTGAAGTCCAGCCGGACTGAGGGAGACCTTGGGGGCGCAAGTTTCGAACTACTGACCTTTAACTAGCAAGTGTTCAGCAACTGCCAATCAGTCTACTGGCCATGCTCGATTCTTGAATAAGCATTAACCAAGGGTTACATCATTCCTAATGTGTATGATATGTTGAGTGCCTACCTTCACTCAATAGCTCCGGTGTCTCTTTCAAATTCTGCCATGAATGGTATATTTTCCGTATTTGTCACATGGCAATACCAACGTATGAACGAACTGTGCAAAAGCAACGCCAAAAGTTTGGTCTAGGCTTCACGAATATTTGTGACTCGTATTTTTCTAGCACTATTCTGAAGTTTGAGTGGTCAAGAAGTCTTGAGTGTGTTTGTGAGATTTCTATTTATAATTCAGCTGATAGTGATTTAGTTTTGCCTGGACATGCCTTTCCAATTCTAATACCATATTTGTTTATCTTTGACTTGATTTTCATATCATACATTGAATTTTGTTTATCTACTTGAGTACTATTGGCAATCATGCTGGATAATATAAATGAAGCTCATAATTAAGACTGATTTTTTTTGTGTTACAACATGAATTGAAAACACTCAAGGCATTAGAAAAATTAAATTACAGGATTTGGAACTTATTTTAAAGGTAATTTTGAAAAAAAATCAACATAATTTTGTAATATCTTGAAAAGTCTCTTTAGTTTTCATATTTTTTGGTATGGAAATGTTTAGAATAGTTGTCCGAATTTATTGTTTTGTATTTTTTGAATGGTTAAAGTTAACCAAGATTTGAATATATTGGGTACCAGAAATCTGCTGGAGGGGTCTTGTTGCCCAAAGCAGCAGTGAATTTTGAACGCTATCTTATGGGTGAGGTGAGGAACCGACATATCCTGGTTATCTCTTTGTTATTATGTAATATCTGGGCATTTGACGAAGGAAAATACATTCTTAGGATGGATGTCTTGAAATTGAATGAATTTTCTTACTTTGGCAGGTCATCTCAGTAGGTTCAGAGGCTGAGGCCGGAGTTGTGGAGAAAGGAAAAAAGGTAGTGACATTATTTGTGGTTCCATGTCTGCAGGGAAGAAGAATGTCTACAAGAATTCATTAATTAACAGGATAAGATACTTATCAGGCTTTTTGTATTTGGCAGGTCATTTTCTCAGATATAAGTGCTTATGAGGTATTAGCGACTTACCTGATCTCATAGCTGATCTTAGAATTTGTTTTCTGCTGTATGCATATATGACGCGACAACATTGAGACTCTTGCATGATTATTGCTGAAATTCAATATAATGTTAACCTCTGTTGAGATGTTTGAATATCAATTGCAGGTGAACTTGGGGACAAGGGAAAGGCATTGTTTTTGCCGTGTAGGGGATTTAATGGCAGTGGTTGAGTAAAATTGGTTGCACGTTAAGACATTGGAGTATTGGCCACATATTTGGGTCTCCTGGCAAAATAGCGGAAAATCATTTTATACACCTTGTCTCAGCAATACAATTCAGAAAGGACATCTTGAATCAAGCCAGTCAATGCAATATATTTTTTCTTAAATGACAATAGCGTGCAATTTTTTATTTCCAAGTAAATGCTATCAATATGGCACGAAATACCTCAATGCCTTCAATTTTTATTTCTTTTTTCTTTTTAAGTAAAACAACAATGTCATTTTTGTGTGCCGAGTATGTGTTACATGCTTCTCATCCTCTTTTCAATTTTCAAGATAAAAATTTCTTGCCATAGGCTACGAATGAAATTAGATTTTCTTTTTGCCTTTCTTTATGGTTCCATTTGTCTGTTTGGACGGGGTAAGCAAGCTGTGAGGTCTTATAATTCAGTTGTTATGACGAGAATCCAACCCCCTTCATTCACATCTTGAATTCACTTTTTTAATAAGTGTATTACGCTCACAATTTGTATTAACCTAAATAAATGAATTGGGACTGGAAACAATAGATGTTAAATTAAATTTAGAAAGTAAATAAATGTAAATCCAATACCTAGATGGATTGATAGGCATTTTCAAAGCACTCGGCAATATTAGAAAGATACCCCAAAACCTGGAGGGCAATAACCACATGCTTCACATGATCAACCCAACTGCAATTTTAAAAGAGTCATAAAAAAACACCAAGATCTATTTTCCAAGGTAGCATTTGAACGATGTATTTGTTAATACTTAAAATGGGAGAAGCATTGGTTGGGCCATAAAGTAGATGTCCTCCTTGACTTGAATTTGGTGCTAGCTTGATTAAAGGTCCAACTTCTTAATAAAGACCCATAAAATTAATCCAATAAATAATTGAAAATTTGGGCACATCCTCCATCATAGATCTTTCCTTGAGAAATATCAGAATAGGGATGAACGTGGATTTGTATGGGTTGAATTAATCCAATAAATAATTGAAAACTTGAGCTCATCCTCCATCATAGATCTTTCCTTGAGAAATATCACAATAGGGATGAACATGGATTTGTATTGGGTTGAATTATGCCTAGCCCTAGTAACTCCTAAACCTTCTCAACTTTCCCTATCAATGGTATTCATTGTTAGATAATCACTTTAGGCAACCCTCATGGTTCCTTGAAAACTTGTTTGATGTCTATCTAATGTTTTGTGCAAGTTTGAAGAGGGTAAGAACATCCCCATTCTTCACACGCCGCAAGTATGCTTCTCTCATTGATTTGATTTTGTTGAAAGTTAAGAATAATCATAAGCGGTACCAAAGTTTGCAATTATTGTAGGCCCAAAGAGAGAACACATGTTGGAGGCTAGCTTATAGTCACTCATGTCATAGTTTGACATCATGAACACTTTGTCATGTACCCGTCATAAATCACAAACCCCCTCTAAAGGGGATGACAGCCTTGTCAAGATCGCAGCATTATTAAGGCAAAGGAAATAAGGCAGCGATACCTATTAATTAATCAAAATCAGCGATACTTTATGGGCAGCGATTCCTAACTAATGACAGAGGATTTGCAATAAACAGTGTTCATTAATAATTATAAGAATTTAAAACAGCGATCAAGGAAGGGGTGCACCCCTTGTAAGGGATGCAATGGTAATAAAGGGTGTGACATTTTACCCCACCATGAAGAGTATAAGGAGGAATCGTTTGGTGGAAGGAGGGGAATGGAATCAAGCAGATTAAAAAGAAATCAAGAAAATAAGAATTCTTAAGAATTCTGATTAAAAAAGCAGCAATCTAAAATATTGAAAAATGTTTCGTATGCAATATGGTTGCATTTATTTATAAGTCTGTTAAGAAGCTTTAGTTTATTTATTAATTTAAATTGTCCATTCAAGAAGAAATATTAGTAATCATTTATTTGATTTTCAACTAGCAATCATATTTGGAATCTGCGTGAAACGTGTGATAGGAAGTATGCCAACCTCAAGATGGATGTGCCATGATTTGAGGCCAAGGGGCCGAATGACTCGTAGGCTCATTCCGTTTCTTTGGGCTTGATTGAGGAGGATAGGCTCGTGAAGCCTTGTCATGCTTTCCCACCGGATTCCTAACAAGGTTGGCTGTTGGAAATAAGCTATGGTGTTTTCAATAGGGATTATCTATGATCATAGTACTTGATGTTAATTAAAGTTTTCTCTAAGTCCTATTGTAATTGTGTAATTTATTTATAGAATACTATTTGCAAATAAATTGTAATGTTGAAATTCTTATTTTTGGGCAAAAATCAAGTATATTTCCAAAAGGGGACATTACAATTGATATTAGAGCCTTAATCTTGCCAACACGTGGAACAAACCTACTTTAATTGTCATTCAATTAGGATTAACTATTCAACCCTCTTCTTAATTAAATAAAAAAATAAAGTCAAGTAGGCCAACATTGCATTTCTATATGTGTGCTTTTGTGTATGCTTCATGCTTTATATGTATTTTATGTGTATGCTTCATGTCTTATGTGAATTTATGTGAATGTTTTGTGTCTTATGTGTATTTATGTCTTATGTATATTTATGTGTTTGCTTAGTGCCTGATGTGTTTTTAGTAGGTTTACTCCATGTGTGTTTGTGTGTACAAATTTTGATTGGGATAAATCAATTGATACTTAAGAGAAACTATTAGCTATACTTTTTGTGTGTATATGTTGGACAGAATAAGCTGCAACATATTATAACTTTATTTTCCACTATAGTAAAAATAGTGAAGTTGCCAACACTAATTGTGAAGCAATATAGCTAGGTCGAGTTTTGTGATCTTCAACTTCCTTAAGACTCCAGTGACTCCATTTTTCTCTAATGATCAAGATGTACATAAATTTGTGGAGAACCAGTTTATCATGCTTGTTCATCATCACTACATTGGACAAGTATGTCATATTGACGAAAATTCTCTCGTCTATTGTACTTCTCAGGGGCAATCTGCTAATCCAATGACTAAGCATCTTGCTTATATTCTCTATGTCAAATTTTGAGACAAACTTGGGTTGTCTCTAGTTAAGTCATGGACTGGTGCATGATGGCTAGGTTAATATGCACACATGAGCATTAATTGCTTATGATGAGGTAATAATACATTAATTATCTCTAAATAAGGTAACTACCCACCAATCTAACCTCTCCATTCATTAATAAATGCAACATACCCACATTGGAATGTGCCACAAATCTCTTTCAATCTTCGTGCATTCATTCTTCTAACTGTGCCCCTAGAAATTGTACAACTGTTTTGGTATTCAAAATTTCAAGTGGTGCCAAAACAAGAAGGTTGGAACATACATAAATAGATTACATAGAATGAACTTTGAAGAATCATTTATATCTAGAAACATAGGTGGATAGTTAAGAACATAAGCAACTAATGAATTCCATAAGTTTAATCAATGGATGAATGAAGCAAAAATTTATTTGAAGTATAGATGGATGCTCAATGACTCCAATCTGTATTATACTATATTTGGGAGTTAGAAATAATAATAGACATCTAAGTTCAAATTCAATCAAATTTCGACATTGCCAAAACAATATTTTTGAGAGAATGTAACAAATACAACTCAATTCTTTAGGAACATACAAATTATTGTTGTAAATCTAATGATAGATTTTGACTCTTAGAGAGATCTTAAGAGAAATTTTGGAAAGAACCATTGGCACTACAATTTGAGGTTTATGTTTTGAGATTTATTGTATGATATATTCATCAAGTTTCATTGAGGTAGGAACATAATAAAGAGTAATTTGTTCTATTCATTTTGAGTAAGGCCATAATGTACAATCAAGTCCATACCTCACATGATCTATTTACTGGTGCAGTAGGTCGGACCTGTGGAGCCGTCTCACATTTTTTATAGTTCATTGTAGAGATGAGAAGTATGCCATGAGAGTTTCATGGGTATTGTAGCTTGGTTGCCCCGAGAAGTGTGCCGTGGAGGGGAGCCAGTGGGGTCAAGCTACTAGTCATCCGCCTTGAATATACGTAGCTGGGGAAACCCAAGTGATAACTCAATAAATATTATCACTGCCAGCCTTAGGAATTGTACATGTTTTCTGGTTTTAACATTATCATACACATCGAAACTGAAACACAGTGTTTTTTGTTCGTCTTAAATTGCCAAAAGTTGATCACAAAACTGAGTCAGTCAGAAAACTTGTCAACATAAAACCGCAACTATAAACTGAGTTGCATCTGGTAAATAGAAAACCGCATGTGTAATATCGAGTCGCATATGTTAAACCAAAAACCGCATCTTCCTGTTGTTGTACCCAAAATGAAATTTTTGGCATTCTGCTTAAATTGAGCTAAACAATGTAAAAATTCCGTCAAAAGTATGTTTTAGGTCAAAACAAACATGAAGTCTTTGTGGGTTTCTATCAAGGAACCTATAGTTAAAATTCTGAAAATATGAAAATTAGGGTTTTACGCCCCTACCCTTAAAAATAGGACCTTCTCGAAAATGATTGAAAATAATTCTGATAGGGTTAATTGCCTTCATGATCACACTGATCAAGTCAGAATTACCAAAATACATGTTTTACTCTGGTGGGTCTTTTTCTATTTTTCAGGAACGAAGTTAGGAGCTTTGCAGCCATTAATGGTAGATTGGCCAGTACCAGGTGCTGAAAGCTAAGCTTCAAGAACTCCAACGAAGAAGCTATGGCAGAAAAGGATGAAATGATGCCGTTCAACGGAGATTCTCAAAACGGAAAAGGCCAAAATTTGGCTAACTCTAGAAGGTGCACGTTTTGCTACCAAGGCAAAACATAGCCTAAAGGTGAAAAAGGCGCCCCTCTTGAAGAAAGGCGCCCTTGGATCTCAGAGGGAAAATGTAATCATTTGGCATCTTCAACTCAGTCATCCTCTTCACTCTCATGTTGGCTCGACAATGAAACAATCAACAAAATCATCTGATTCAGGGATCATTGACCAACCGTCAGCAAAGTATGGAGGATCCATCAGCAACGAAGATGCCAAATCAGAGAGCTTCATAGTAAAAGCGCCCTTGCTAGCCAGGGGCGCCCCTTAGTTGCAGGCACCAGATTCATCAATCTATTGTAGCTCTATACATGTTATCTTTCCAACTTCCTCTCAGCTAGGTGATCAATCTGACAGCAGGTTCACAGGACACGCCAAACGATCACACACTGAGGTCAAGCAGAAAAAGACAGAATTGAAGAACTGGAAAGACAAGCTAGAAATTGGCTAAGGCATGATCAAAAGCACCCCTCTTGAAGAAAGGCGCCCTTTCTTGGAGGCATCCAAATTCAGTCAGAATCTTTACTGCCTCCCAGGATGATCTTCTCAGCTATGACCAGTCTCGCCAATGAAACCATCAACAAGAACTTCTGACAAATCAGTCATCTGATAGAGGAGGTCAAAGGCAAGCAGTTCACAGCATAAGTAAAACCAGTCAAAAGCTAAAAGTGCCCCTGCTGGCCAGGGGTGCCCTTAAGCTTGAAGGACCTGAACTTGTCTTTTCCAACTGAGAAGTGAGTCATCTTGAGCAAGACCGAGTTGGCTACGCGATGCATCATCAAGCAGAGTCATCCGACTCATCCATCAACGGGAACGTCAGATCAAAGCATAGAAGGTCTGAAAAGGCCAAAACAAAGAACAGTCAATGAAAATTGACTAAGGCACAGCCAAAAGCGCCCCTCTTGAAGAAAGGCGCCCTTCATTCTGGAGGTCCAAACTCAGTTTTCTGAGTTAATCTCTCCTAGGCATATCTCATTAGGCTGATCCCATCTCAACAACGAATCTGCTAGCAACTGCTGAAGATCAACTGAGCAGCCAGGATTGAAGATCAAATAGAGGCACTTCAGCTTGCAAAAATGATCAAAACTCCAAAAGGGAAGCCTAAGAAAGTCAAAAGCAAATGTTGACTTGAGTTAACAAATTTTGGAGGCAAAAAGAGGCCAAACACTCCACAATCAGTGGAAATCACGTTTTTGAACTCCAAATCAGGCTCAATCATGAGTTGGATGCCCAATTGATGCTTGCAACTCCAAATTGACATATCAAAGCATCTAGGCATTCATTCTTCATTATTTCTTTGCAGGTTGAGGAGCTCAAGAATGGATATTTTTCTTCTCCAACATTTTTGAAGATCTGACAGAGGGGTTTTCACCGTTCTTCATATTTTTGAAGACCTGTTGCATAGAGGGACTATTTATCAGAGTTTGCATCAAAAGGCATAATTCTTGCAAAGTGGCAGTTTATAACTTCCAATCCATTTTCTATCTACTTCCTTTATTTCTGTCTATATTTCTTTACATGTCACAGGAAACGACAAATAATCACAGATCTGGCCAATTGGGTATGATCAACACAACTTTTTCAACAAAACCCACATGTTGGATTTTTCCAGAAAAAGTAGCCCTGCTGCCCCTATTTTTTAGGGTTTTCGAAAAAAATCATAATTTTGAAAATCAAACAAACTGGGTTTGTTGAGCTCTGAAGCACGAACAAAACCCATGTGTTGGATTTTTTCGAGAAAAATCACTTTCTAGTCCCCCATTGCCTCTGCCACCGAAGGGCTCTTGCATGTCATAGAAAAACTCATTTTTCTAAATTTCTGACGATCTGGGTTTGTTTAGAGAATTATTCTCAACAAAACCCACATCTCATAATTTTTCGTAAAAAGTTGCCCCGACAAGGCTATTTTTAGCAGTTCTAGAAAAAGTTGTCCAAACAGCATCATGTGCACAGTCAATCTTCAAGGTTTTCAGAACGCAATTCTCCCAAGACGAATACAAGACCAAAATGGTCTTACTCCATAATTTTCTGAAAACGACTGGCACTGATCTGTGTCGGGCACACCCAGAGGTCAATTTGGATAGATTGACAAGCATAGACACAAGTCCACAGGTTCCATAATGGTTTCACCTCGTATATCTGATCGCCTTCCAAGGCCAGTTTAGAGGATGGTAACCATTGGAATTTTACACATGCAACAAGTTCATGTGCATTTCTCATGGTTGGAATGATTGTGGTCAAACTTCGCGGTTTCATCATCAGGCTTCGTGGTTTCATCATACAACACTCTTCCATTGAGAAAGATCGAGGAAAACTTCAAAGCTGCAAAAGAATGCAGAAGGTAGTCATTCCCAACACAGAGCCACCATTGGTTAATACTACACTACCTTCCACGTCAATGTGGAAACATAGACAAAAATAAAAGGAGTAACCCTCCTAAGGGAAGCAGAATAAAGGAGATGCATACATCAAGTTGCTGACAAGTGATAAGCTGACGATTGACAGACTTGTAACAATCTCCGTATGAAGAAGTCAACAAATGAAAAAAAGCACCATTGACCAATGGTGATGAGGTGTCAAACACCTCAAAAAGGACGTCCTACCCTCCAAAGTAGTAATAAATATGACTAAAGCCAACTTGATGCCCCTTTCCAAGTTGACTCCAGATCTCCATAGATCATGCATGTCAGATCCCACTAATCTAGGATGTCTAATTGACTCCCACGATTTGTGGATATCAGATCTCCTTTAAAGGTGGATGTCTATTTTGGAGACATATTTGTAATTTAAGTTCACTTTAGTTAGGTGTCAGTCAACTGAGGTAGACTCCCAGTTTGACTCTTGTTTAGTTTCAGTTAACTGAAGTAGATTTCCAGTTAACTACCCGCTCACCTACTTTTAGACATAGGAATAAATCTTGCTGATTGGCAAGAACTGATTGTTAACTCAAGGAGATTTTAGGGTTGCCTACTCCTTTGAGTTTCTATAAATAAGAGCCTTAGGCTCATTATTTGTTTAACCTTTATTTGCTAAGCAAAATTGCTGCGCCATTGTTGCCAGAGTTAGCTTGTTTATATCTGTTCACTCTTGGATGAGAGTTCGTTGGTCGATCTCAATTGTGCATGATTTCGTACCTTTGCTGTCCCAACCTTTGTAATTCTTTGGAGAAGCTTGAAGAAATAAATCAGATGGCGCATGCTTGCTTGATCTAAATACTTGAGTTCTTTCAAAGTATTGTTTTCAAATAGTGTATTGTTTCAATCTCCTCCTTGGACAGGTATTGTCACCTCCTTGGATATTTTGTTATCAATCATTATCGTATGATGTTGTTTAATGATTTGTCTTGCATCCTAGACTTTGGATAGGTGTTGTCACCTCCTTGGGAATCCTGCTAGACAGACCATCGTTCCTTGTTGTTTCCAATGAGCTCTTTCCAAGCCTACACCTCAGATAGGGGTTCCTCCTCCTTGGCAAGTCTTAGATCCAGTTTACCATAAGAGAGTGTTTGCTTGTATCAAGCCCTATCTTGGTATATATCCAAAGGTTTAGAGCCCTGACCATATTCCATTGAGATGGAGGATTCAAGTGATCCAACCAATCCATTTCGCTCCTACGCCCTCATGCTCTGTTTATCTTGGGGAGGTAGGATAGTTTAGAAGATTAGTTAGTTGTAGTTAAGATCTGTGGAAACCAGAGAAAAAGCTTAGCTACGACGCACTGTTTTTATGCACCCTTGTGTCCTACCGCTGAGTAAAAAAGATAGGAACCTTAGTACAACCCTTTTTTACAGTAGAAAATCAGCAAAGAGAGATCTTCCTCTCTAATTGGTTTTATTGTAAGGAAACTCAGGTGCGGAAACAGCTTCCTACACTAATCTCTTAAGGAAAGTATGGTGCAAATTCGTTTTAAACCCTTACAATTTCAGATTCGTTAATCTACTTAACAAAGATATTGCAGCAATATACCATACATAAGAAAATGAAGAATGACACAATGATTTACCCTGGGAAAACCTTTCGGTAAAAACCCCAGCACTCCAAAACCTGCACAATGTATTATCTTCAACACAACGGTTACAACACAATTTGCAATGCAAGTTCTTTCAGGAGATTTCCAACTCTTGAAGACAAAATGCGGCAAAGCATGAAAAACGTCCAACAATACACTCATTTCACAATCTTCGCAACCCTAAAAACGCTTATATCATGCTTCTTTTTAGGGCAACTTCAAGATAACCGAGCAATTTTGTCATAGGAATCTGTCATAACCGTTTCAGCCATGATCTCCTTACACACAATTCAAGATGTCGACACATTAAGTGGAGTGACACATCAACATGCAAACTAGACATGTACACTCACACTTAATTACATTATTTGCAAGAAATACATTTTACAAAACAAATAATAAGAATAGGAATTATCCAAGGTTGAGACACCTTATTCCTAACATTTATTTCACACCCTTCAAGGACATTTTAGAATTGAACAATAATATCCTTGTTGATGTTATTGGAATAGTCATTTGTGTAGACTCAAGCTCAACCATAAGGAGGAGGGATGGGACTGAAGTTCTTCGAATGAGCATCAAATTGATAGATACCTCTTCATCTACCATTAATATTACTTTATGGGGTCCAACTACTAAAAAGGAAGGCAAGCAACTGCAGGAGATGTATCACTTAAAACATGTGGTTGTACTTGCAATAAAAAACAGTCATGGCACTGAGTATAATGGCAATGTCATAAGCACTGTGGAAAGCACCCACCTATTTGTAAACCCAAGAATAGAGGAGGCATAACAACTCAAATAATGGTTTGAACATAATGGGATTGATGTCACTCCATTGAATACACAACCGTTAGATGCACCTCTCATGTTTACGAGGAAAATAATTGTTAACATCGAAGAGAAAAATACTAATGTGAAACCAACTTTTTAATGCACTCTAAAAGCAATAGTGCAATACATAATTTTTTTTTATTATGCTATCCATCTTTCCCCCTTGAGTTAGATGGAAAACAATGCAAAAAGAAGGTTGTACAGAATGATGATCAAACATGGTAGTGTTCTAAGTGTAAAGCTACAACTGCTAAATGCACCTATAGATACATACTGTAGCTAAATTTCGTAGACCATACAAGAATATTATGGGGTTGCTTTTGAAGAACCAACCACCAAACTTCTGGAATGTCTGCAGAAAATTTATACATGCTACAATTCAATCCTGGAATAGAAACTGAAGTTGAGACCATAGTGAAAAGAGTGTTATTCAAGAAATTTATCTTCACAATCACAAATTTTTATGATTCAAGTGTTTATCAAGGACGGGTAAAATCAACAATCACAAAGGTCGACGAGTTATATTTTGTTGTAGAGAATTTTCTCAAGTTTGGGTGGAATCACTAATATGTATCATATTGCTAGTGCTTAGTTGTACCTCAAGCGCTTATGTAATGTATATTAAATTTTGTAACATCTTATACAATATACTTTCTATAATTTTGATTCTATACATGGAATTTAAAATCACATGTTTATTGAATATATTGCTATTATGAAAATACTATGATTTATCTCTTCCACCAAATTACTCATGTATACAACATACCAATCGTATCTCAACTAATTTTCAAAAAATATAATGATTGAAGAACTCGTAACATTAATGTTTAGATTCTTTAATTTTGTATGTATTTGTAATTGTACATTTGATGATTATAGTTCATATTTCCTTTAAAGATGGCAACCTCTAGCCCTAAAAACATACAATCTCGTAAAAGAAGTCATAACTAATATATGCAACATAAAGAAGAAATCAGCATTCACCGTCATTTGCAATGCATAGGAAAGAAAACAATACAAGCCAATACACCAACCTCCTTTCAATAAAACCAACACAACATTGAACCATATGAATGTGCATCCTAAACTGAACACCCTTCTGACATAGGTTTGTTAATGTGCACACACCAAACAATGCACACTCATCAAAATCAGTCCACAAGCTTACCACATTCTGAAAAAAACTTTATAGAAGCTTCTAAGTGATTTAGTTCAAGATTAGATAAACTATCAAACTTTCCAACTTGCACAATTTTCCATGAATGCTACCCAAGAATGCGCAGCAACACAACACGAACTAGTCCAATTTGTTTTAGATGCTTTCGTGAGAAAGGTAGACATTGTTTCTCAACAACTAATTTGATGGACCTAGGAGTAAAACCGTACGAGCTACAAACACTAACACAAGTCGAAGAAATTATTATAGAACAATTCAATCCAATAATACAAGTAACAAATGCTCGTGGAGGCTAATACAAATATAGTGGGCACATAATTTGTTTCCCACAAGATATCAAAACCATAGAAAAATAATTTCCACATAAAATTGCAAACTTGGATGTGTTGGTGGTTCGAAGAACCAATGCAAGAGGTGACCATTATGAATGCTACATAAGTAGGCATCGTGTGTGGGATGCACTAAAATATAAAATCGCATATGACCTGTATTACAAAGATTTCAAGGTGGATTTTGTGTCTCTTGAGGAGCTCCCTAATACAAATAGATACATTTCCAATATGCTTCATAACATTATTGTTGACAATGACAATATGGTTGCACCAAACAATGCTTCAACATTTTATGCAGACACACTAGACACTGAATTCACTTGCTCCTTATCCTTCATGGCTAGGCTACCAAATAAACGCCATGAACTAGAAATCATAAAAGAAACATTGCAAGTTAGAGATCACAATCACACCATTATATATTGGCCAACACTTGAGTCCTCCCCAGTTAATGAATACAATACTGAAGGAATTCTAGACATGGATTTTCCTTCATTGTTTCCCAATGGTAGTGCACTACATTTACAACCTCGCTATAGACAAGTTGGAATGCATGAATATGTGTTGCACCTAATGAGGTTTCATGATAATAGATTTGGAAGGAATCCAAGGTTTAGATATTTTTTCTTGAATCTATTGATGTGCCACCGAAGCTAAGGTGTTTCCTCTATTTTTATCAAGAAAAATGTTGAGGAATGCATACCAGCCACCATAGACAGTCTTTGTCTCCATATACAAATGTTGCCTAACTCTAAACTAGTCAAAAATTTGATGCATTATGGATCATCCCTTAGAGGCACATGAGCATATTGGAATAAGTGTCGTGGTGAATTGTCTAACATGATCAACCAAATAGGCTCCTCCACACTATTCTTCAAATTAAGTGTTATAGATACCAAATGGCATGATTTACACCAACTATTTACAAAGGGGGCAACTCAAACATCATGAAATAGTAAAGAACACATAGATAACATTGTTACAAACCCACATACCACATCCTTATACTTGCATCAAAGATTCACAGCATTCCGCAAAGAATTTTTAGAGAAAGTTTACTGTGCAACAAACTACTGGTATAGATATGAGAGGCAACATCGAGGGTCTGCACATGTACATGGCTTCCTTTGGCTTGAAGGTGCACCAAACATGGAAAAAATTCACTGGAGAAATCATGCAAATGTAGACATAGCGAAATCATTCTTTGACAAATATGTTAGTGCCTAGAATCCTCAAAATCTAGGAGACAAGAACAACACATGCCATCGGTCTTCGCAAGATGATCCATGCTTCGCTACAGATACACTTACTGACTATGAAGATTTACTAAACCGTGTCTAGAGACACACCAAGTGTTCAGAATCAACCTGCCTTCGCAAGAAAGGAAAAAAAATGGAGTGTCGATATAGGGTGCCCTGGACTGAATGTGCCACCTCTTCGTTGTGCAGTGATGAAGATGGGAAAAAAACCTTTTCCCTGCACGTAATGATGATAGGTTGAATATACATAGTCCAAAAATGATTTCCATATGGAGAGCCAATATGGGTTGTCAGCCTGTGCTTTCAAAAACACTAGTTCTACAGTACATTGCAAAATATGCCGCAAAGGCATAAATACAATCTTAAAAATGTCTCGATATGTTGACACACATATGTCAAAAGAAATCACCCCAAGACAAGGCACTTGCAGCATACATAAAATTCATGTTTGAGATTATTGTTGATTGTGATATAGGTGCACAAGAAACATGCCATATGTTGCAAAAGTTGCCCCTTGTTGTTTGCAATCATGAATTTATGGTGCTTAATGTTGGGAGAATTTTTTTCAACCAAATTAGGACAAACCGAAATGAAAATATGTTGGAGATTACTTACATCCATATATACACACAACGTCCTCCTCAAATGGAGACAAAATTACTAATTGAATCTACATAATCATTCTCGTTCTCATCAAGTTGCAAAGAGTACAAGTGGAAAGAAAGGAAATTATCAGTGTCTTCCCCCGATTTAGTGCTATTCCAAAGGAGGATTTAGAACATTTTGAGACATTTTGTTGGAGAAAACTACTTATTTACAAGCAATTTTGTAACATTGAAGCAAACATTGGTATCGAGAAAGAGACAATTGTTGCAAATTGGAAGGAGATGAATATGCTTGAATATTATGTATGGCATGTTGACCATGTAGTTGATGAAGAAGTAAATCAAGAAGAGGAAGAGGAGTTAGATGATGAAAATAATATAGGCAATACAATACAATTCAATGAATGGGAGTTCTTATCACAATTGGGTCTTGTAACTAGTGGAAATCTTAATTCCCTTGATATGCTTGGAAGACGTGACGTTGACAATTGCAACAAGTGGAATGACCGTACAATACTTCAAGCTTTACATGAAATTGTAGAGCATTTCGTAAGCACAAACAAGGTGGACCAACATGACAACCCAACACCGTTTGAGTTTAACGACCTCCCATATCCACTCTCTCCCAAACAACAACTCATTTTGACACTTGTTTTGGACCATTATAGTGCTTGTGAACTCAAAAAATCCTTGCACATGATCATACAAGGCATAGAAGGAACAAGGAAATCCTATCTTATTCATTGCATTAAACACGCTTTCCAATTTAGTACCACAAGAACATAGCCCACTCCTTGTTGTTGCTCCTATAGGAATCACAACATTCAACATACACACCTCAAATATACATTCAACCCTGAAGATTCCAGTCAAGGAAATGTAATCATTGAAGGGTCACTCACTTGCAATGTTCCAACATAATATGAGACACATAAAATACCTTCTAATTGATGAGATGAGCTTTATAGGCCCAAAATTACTCTTGAAAATTGATACTAGGCTATGTGAGGCTTTCCCCCACCAAAAAGCACTTGTGCTTCGATGGAAGATCTATCATTCTTGTAGGCGACTTTGCACAACTACCCCCTATTATGGAAAAACCTATATATGACACCCACACAGATGTGAAATCCCTTTGGGAAC
The DNA here is from genome assembly GCA_007115665.2 of Sequoiadendron giganteum. NCBI lineage: Eukaryota > Viridiplantae > Streptophyta > Pinopsida > Cupressales > Cupressaceae > Sequoiadendron > Sequoiadendron giganteum. Next base: position 150,013,267 of record CM021110.1, read on the forward strand.
AATTCACTATTATTGTCACACTAGAAAAAATATTTCGACAACATGGGGACACACAAGCTCAAATTGACTTTTGAAGAACTCTACAAAACATTCATAATGCATAACCAAATGAACAAGATTGGGAGCTACTAATGTGTCACAAAAAAACAATGCTACCACACAAAGAAAACAAGTCTTTTGACCTAGCAATGCACCTATTTCCGACCAATGACTTAGTTGGAAGACATAAACAAAAAATGATACAACTATTAAATCTTCCTATTGCACTTTGTATTGCAATAAAAACAACCACAACATCAAAGACCGAAAATGATGCTGAAAAGCTTCACCATGAATTCCTGCTATGCAGAGTCCAACACATCATGCTAACTACAAACCTATGGACTTAGGCAGGCCTTGTAAATGGTTCTCTTGGAGAGGTTGTAGATATTGTATACACAAAAAGATCTAAACCACCAGGTTTACCATTATATATGGTAGTAAAATTTGTTACTTACAATGGCCCACCTTGGATCATCCATGCTCTAAAAACTATTCCTATATCACCTATATCTCTAGGTTCTCACAAGAAGTTACCACTATGCATG